>QJPP01001085.1:0-365698 GCA_003996215.1 Jaltomata sinuosa
ATGCGTTTTATGATGAATTTTCAGGTAAGTCGTCCACCAGGTGATGACTTACATGTATATAGGGTAAAAACTGCATTCGAGGAGTGCGTTTCATCTTGGTGGCTTGGGTGACGGTTCGTCAGGTCAGTGACGGGCCGTCAGACGGGCCGTCACTCCTAGGCAGTGGTGCTGCCTCACTTGACGGCCAAGGTGACGGACCGTCACCTTGGTGACTGGCCGTCGCGGCGGCCGTCACTCTTATCCAGAAGCGCTCTTTTGATCGGATTTCCTTCCTTTTCTACGTTTGTCTCCCTTTCCTGCAAATATAACATAAAAACATCAAAAACGACGACGGTTGCTTGAAAACTTACGATTGTTCTTAGTTTAAAGGCGTCAAAAATGCCGTAAAATGGCGGCACATCAGTATGTACCCGCTATACACCATCCGACACCATATACCCCTCCCCTGGCATGCTTGGCCCCTTGGCCAGGTCCTAGAACAATAGGGCCCATGGAGGTCCCCAACCACATATTGTAACGAACGTGAAATCTCAAAGAATCAGAACCTTGAAGTACGTGCCCGAGATTGAATTGGGTCTAAAACTCTAGCCAAATCTCAATAACCCTTATAAAGGGTACCTAGAGTATTTTCAGATGTAAATCAGTAATAAAATCAAGTCTAGTGCTATGGCTCCACCGATCCTAGTATCAGTAGGAAATCAAGTCTTAAATCATCCAAATCCCATTTTATCATCAATTATACCAAAAAATGAGCCCCTAGGGCCAGACAAGGTTTCCAAAACCGTCTATAGTAGTCCCAAAGTCAAAACAGTGATAAAACATCCAAGGAAAACCTTTTTCATGGATGATATGCTCACACACAAATATAAATTAGCCCAACAGCTAACAAACATTCCTACCGGCCCTGCACAGGCTCAATAGCTCTACATCAGACATAACTAGCCTAAAATAAAAGCTCTATGTCTGGGACTTGAAGACATTTTCAAATAACACACCATCTGTGTTCCAGAGTCAATACAAGGCCACACAGGAGCGCAAGGGTAATATACGGTACTACGCGAATACTACAAATAACGTATAAAATAAACAGACAAAAAGGCAGACAAGGTTTGGGGTACAAACCTAATACAACCCACCCAAGGATACTAATTAATGCATTTATAGCCTATATATGCAGAGTCAAGGTAGGGAAGACCATAACCTACCTGTCGTCCGATGAATAGTTACGGGGATGATATCGTCAAGGCTCGAACTACTCCAGGAAGATGCAAATTGCAAAACCACTATCAATGCAATAATCTACACATTAAAATGAGAATAAAGATACCCATAATTCCATAAACATAACGGTGTCAAAATCCGAGCCACAAATGGGCCCATGGGACCCATAACCCAAAACCAAAAATAAAAAACACACACTTATTCCTTACCATCCCAGGAGCACATGCTCAAAATTTAGCAGAAACGAACATGAAATGGGGCTCCAAAACATCCCACCCATTTAAGAATTAAAGGAGAAATCAAATGAATGAAAATTAGATATTAACAAGAAGGCTTACCAAATTAAATATAGGAAAAGGTCACGAAGCAATGGTGAAGCTGCTCCAAGAAATTGATGGCCAAAAGAGATCAAATGGAGCTTTTGGAGCTGATGTTAATGGTGGCAACGAGTTGAGGAAATAAAATGAAATGAAGGAGAGAAGAAGACATTTAAAAGTTGCCAGATACTGCAATTACGGTACTTTTATCACAATTGCGGATGCATGGATGAATAGTGACATCAGTAAATGTAGAGAAATCACCCCAAATGCAGAACTCCGCAATTTCAGCCAATATACCGCAAATGAGGCTAAAATACCACAAATGCGGCATTTCACCGCAATTGCGGTAGCTGCAAATGCGGTCAAATTCCTCAATTGCATACCCACCAGATGCAACAAAAATCAACAACAATCAAAATTTCTACGGGGCATTTCGGGCACTATCGGAACCCGATACTCTAAAACCAATAGTTCAATTAGAGTGGAAACAACGTTCCGGACTCAACAAAATTGATGAAACTTCCATATGAGGTGGTCACGGAGGAATTTTGACCCAAGTCAACACTAACTAATGCCAACCAAACACCCGAAATGAGCCTAGATCACCCGAGACCCAAACCAACCAACTACCTCACACAAACTCGACATTCTAGAGCTAACAACACTGACGAAATTTCCACTCGAGGTCGTCTTCTCCGAATGTTGATCAAAGTTAACCAAGCAAGCCTATATCGCCTGAAAAAATAGAATGCGAGAGTATTCTAAGCTGAAATGAAAAGCTCCCGAATCCTGACCAAAGGTCCCACTAGACCAGAGTCCATGCTCTGGATCTAACAGAACTGTCGGAATTCTATTATGAGCATGTTCACCAAGAATATTGACTGAAGTCGACGATTTCTAAACACTAAAGCTCTAAAACAAGAAACGGCCAAAAATATCAAACAAACAGCCCGAGCACCAAAATACCGGTCCCAGGAAGCCATAAATAACTTGGAGCCGCTACAGGCAAGCTCTAATGATACAAGAAAGGTGAACACGCGTAAATGACCGGGAGGGTCATTATCTCATCCACAACTTTTTTGACTTTCATCCCCGAAAGTCAAAAAAGAAGGAAAGACTTGATATTAAAAGAACAGCAGGTACGAAGCCCGCACTACTCTCTCGGACAACTCGGGTAGCCTCCTCGACTGGACGACACCCAACAGGATAAAACCACAAAAGGAAACCAAGCCTAAACTTAATAATAGAAGCTAGATTCCAAACTTAAACTCCAAAACTCCAAAGATCTGCCAACCCAATCTGAGCCTCGGGAATCTCAACTGGAAAGTACCGATACAATGCCAAAACCAGAGAAGCAAGGTGATCAACACACGAAACTCAAATCTTTGTAACCATAACCAAGTTTACTACAAAGGCAACCACATAAACTCTAACTCATGAACCCGCTGATCCGTAAAACCCTATTATTCTCAATTGAACCCTTTTTCACCACTAACAAGAAACTTTATACAATTCGAACACTCAAACCACAGTCGAAGCATCATCTGACACACCGAAGATCCATAGTCTCCACTTATACTCTACCACAAATGAAGTCACCCTTTTTTCTCAAACTCTTTCTAAACCATGCTAAAGTCCACTAGCCTTTGCCATTCAAGATAACAACCCTTATCATATTATTGAAAAATTGAGTTACCTACCTGACTAACCAACAACCAATGAACGAACAATTTTTCTAACATCAAACTTACTAACTAAACCTGACTAAAGTTGCACACCAGGGTTAGGAAAGCCAAGTATGAACACCATGTGTTGACAAAGAAATTTCCAAACTGTAGAATGAACCCAACTTTGCTGCTCTTGTCCAGTTTGAACTAAATTGAAGCGAATGAACCAGTGCAACCTGTCTAACAGATCCAAACCAACACCAAGACCCTATAAGAACTGTGGTAAGCCTACCATGAAGTCCATAATCATCAGCTAAGCTTCAAACTCTAAGAATACCGCTGCTACTCTGAATACTTAAACACCATTCAGAAATGAAATCATCGTTCAACTCACACTTCAAGAAGAAGTCCACCATGCCATAACTACCAAACCAAAACACCCCGTAGGAAAAGGAAAAGGTGCCTGGGGTGCAAGGCACCAGCTAGCTCTAGAAATTTTTGCATACACCTTCAACTCATCCCTTTGGCTCGAATCTACTACTCTACTGTATCAGCACACAAACCAACCATCCTGACATATACAACATACTAAACTTCTAGTCCACACTGGCCGAGTCTAACCAATACTGGAACCCCAAATAAAAGACAACCCTTGAAGAATCCACTAAACAAGCTTCCCAACTCTAGGCAACCAATAGTGACAACCAGTCTCTAAGTATCATTAGAACTCACAATAGCCTCGCTAGTCTCAACATGCACTATCTGATCACATATAATACACTACCACTGATTCCTAAACTTAAGGCACTGAGTCTATCCAACCAAGGTAGAATGAACCTCAAACTATTATGAACACCGCTGAAATCTAGGATGTCTACTCTAACTCAAAGGTTAGCCAAGGACTAGGTGTCCAAGGCCAACTGTCACTCCATAACTGAGATGGGAAAGCTACATTGTTTGAACTCATTGCCTTCTAACCCAAGAAGCTATACCCGAAAAGAAACAACCACGAACCATTCGAAGTGGTTTGCCAGTCCACAATTCGGAAACTCAATCTCAATTGCCAATCAATGCCTCTATCAGAACCCAAGTAGCCCATACGCTATCGATGAACACTCAGGTACTGGAGCCTACTAGGCCATGAATACACAATTTTCCCAATCTGTAGATGCTACTAAAACTTGTTTCCCCTAAAAGAAGGTAACAAGGGAGCAAGGTCGATGCAACAAGCTCCAAAAGGTAGTACTAGGATGACCACTACCTCAATCTTAGACTAGAAGGAATTTTGACCTCGAATCTATCAAAGGAATGACACCATAAATTGAACGAGGTCGATGCAAATCACCAACATACAAGCCAAAGAAAACTCTCGGTTGCCACCTCAGTAAGCTACTAGAACCAATACATACACTCAAGGAATCACCACCCTCCTTCGCAAACCAAACAAAATCCTTTCCAAGGATACACTAATTCCACAAATTCTTTCTCAGAAGACTCTGGGTTGTTCCCTTAGCTCCTATAACTCTTATTGGAAACACTTAGCCACAATTAAGTAGTCAAAACTCAATCACAATGCCAACATCAAGAGCTCATTTAAAGAACGATGATCGAAAGTCAATCTAAATGGAACTAGGGAAAACAACCAACCAACCCAACCGAGCAAGAAACTGAAGGAGACTATGGGAACAACAAACATACCTGCCAACCTTCTAAACTAACCAAATCAAGAGGGTCGATTCTAACCACCCGAAAAACAAAACCAATCTATGCACGCTAGCAAAACCACACCTCTCAACTTAAGACAAAGCTCAAACTCTGGCATAACCACTGGTAACAACAAACCAACACAAGGACTTCTAGCAATGCTAAAAAATAGCCTAGGCATCAAAAATCTAGGACCGCTCAAAAAAGAAAGACTCAACACAAGTCTAGAGTTAAAACGAAATAGGAAACAAACCTAACTAGAAACAGACTAACAAGAATTACCACGAGCAACAACTCCGAGTAAAACACCTCACAAGGATAACTCACCCCCATCCACTACTAAGGAATAAACTACCATGAAAACAATGCATAAACATTACAACTCAGGTAGTCAAACAACTAAACAAGTAGCAAGTAGGCATATAAGCAAATAAATAATAGAAGGGAAAGAATCACAATGCGAACAGGACTATCACAAGTCGAAGGTAGAAAAGGCCTAACTTGGAGTAATGATATCAGGAGCCTCTACCATGGGCCCACCAAGAGGGGCATCGGACTGACAGGGTCTAAGTCTGCACTGAGTAGTCAAAGCTAAAGGCTCAACCATCCCTTGCTGGGGGAAACCTCTAGAGAAGTGACCAATCACACTACAATCATAACAACAAGGCTGACTGGGATACGCAATCGTAGGGCACTTCCTAATAGAGTGCCCATGCTCACCACACCAGTGACAAGCCTTACAAGAATAACTAGCTTGGAAGCTGCCTCGAACCACTTGGGGACCACCCCTACTACCCTGCACTCCACCTCTAGCCAGTGGCACTGAAGCCCTGGGATATAACACCTGCTGATCTTGCTGACTGGAAGGTGGAATCGTTAGACAATCCCTAGATAAGTGCCCATACACACCGCACTAAAAGCAAATCCCAATAGATATATACGGGCTAGGATATATCACTGAACCTGACCGGCCATCATGGCCTACACAACCTAAAAGCAAACCTCAGAGAATCTGACCCGTACCATATCTGCAAAGCTTAACATGCCCTGTGCCACCACCCTCTGGAACCTGTGGAGCAACCGAAACTATCCTGGTAGATAAGAAGTAATGGAACCTATCTCTGGTGGAGAATCCCCTACCTCAAGTCTGAAAACCTCGGGAATTTTCTTGGCAACGATGCTTCTTAGCACTACCTCCATAAGAATCATGGCATGAACCCTCAATAGCCCAAGCATGATCGACCACCTGGAGAAAGGTAGTCCCAAATGTAACAAAGTGCTCGATGGCCAAACAAAGCGATGAAATCAAACCACCAACAAAGCTCTAAACCTTATCAAACTCTGAAGGCACAGTCCCAGCAATACGCTTAACCATCTCGTGAAATCTCACTTCATAATCCAATATCGATATACAACCCTGCTGAAGAACTGGAAGCCCAACCCTAACTGAAGCACCACTCATAGAACCAGGTACTAAAATACCCACCGGAGGACCCAGAGTCTTAGCCACAATGTCCTGGATAATTGGGGTCGCTATAAATCCAATCGGAGGCTGGGCTGGCCCCACACCTCCTATCTAATGTGGTATGCTCTCACTATGAAGTCCTGGCGCTGATGGAAGCATTGACGCAATAGGCACAGAAGCCTCGACACCAACTGCTATTGAACTCATCTTAGGCATCTGAGAAGGAATGAAACAACCAAAGTTTAGAAGTCAATAGAGCCAAGAATACACGATAAAGAGCCAAAAATATAGAACTCTTCCTAACAATGCCCTATAGCCTCTGGTAGATAGGATACAGACATCATCGTACCAATCTATGAGACTCTATTTAGATACTTGCCTCTGTACCACAACACCAGTGGACCTAGAGCTCTGATACCAAGCTGTGATGAGCAAATTTCTCAGATCATAATGGCACCTATAACCCCCGAGTAGGCGAACCTATTCTCGTAGCCCGGAACAGTTAGTAATGGGCTACTACCTAACCAATATGCACAATAAGCAAAAATAAGCAAAAGCATAATATAAGATAAGACAAAGAGGAAGCAATAACCTGAATATATACATAATGAAACTATACCAACCCCAAGACTTGTTATTGACAGTACAAAACTTCTAATAGAATACAAGTGCTAGAAGTAACAAAATGATAAGTACAACTGTCTCCGAATATAAAAAGAGTAAGAGTAAAAAAGATGAAATGTGGTCAAGCCCCGACTGCTAGTCGCTCACCTTAGTCTCGAAGATCTAAAAGTTGCATGAGTCTCCAATGCGATCAACGGTGAAAGCTCAACTAATATCTGCACCAAAAAGATGCATAAGTGTAGTATGAGCACCAATTACTATGCAATTGGTACCCAATAGGCATCATCGGCATAAGATAGAATAAGCTAATCTACCTATAGTCCCAATGGGCGCCCATACACCTGAGAAACACAAACAAGTGAAAACAAACCCTTCGACCTCCCTAACTACTAGAGTGTACACTAAGCAAATAGCAAACAAGGGTGGATCTATACACAATATGAATGATATGATGTGATATGATGAAACAAGGTGTGACAGTAGTACCATATGTACCTTCTTCAGTGCTCGCAGGCCCAGTAGGTAGGATCCATGGAAGGAGTCCTCTATATACCTCAACTACACCGTATACCCCTCTTCCGACACTCGCAGCTCATAGTCCCTGGTTTGGATTGGCAAGGTCCATGGAGCTCTACACGACCACATAAAACATCTCAGAATCTCAAATATAGCTTCCCAGAGTGTATCCGGGTCTAAATCAGTAATTGAAATCTCAAAACCCCAATCAAGGGTGCCTAGAGTATATCCGGGACTAAATCCATCATAAAACAAGTCTAGCGCTTTGCTCGGCAGAGTCTAGTATCGCCTCAAAATCAATAGTAAATATGTCTAGCGCTATAACTCAACCGAGTTTATTATTAGTGTGAAAACCCAATGATAAATCATTGTTTAATCTCTTTTACCTCAAGAAAATCCATAAAACCAGTTTCAAATTCATTTAGAACCTTTTATACTGAAAATCGGCCCTCGGGCCATGTGAAGTTTAGAAAAATAGTGATAGTTAGGCTCGCAGCCATAATAGTGGTAAATAAATATAGAAAACTCTTTATATGATAATGATATGCCCAAAACAAAAATCAATAGCCCAATGGCTCACAATCAACCTATCAGCCCTGCACAAGCTCAACCTACTCAACAACATAGATAACCAGCCTAATATCACAATCTGATGTTCGGGACTCACGAGCATTTCCCAAATAACCCACCATCTATAGTTCAAAGGCATATACAAAGGCCACACAGGACTGTAAAGGTGTTACTGCAAAACTAGATTGAATACTACAGCGAACGTAAGAAATAAGACGGACAAAAGAAATGGATAAGGTCTTGGGTGCCAACCTCGTAAACCCAACTCGAGGACACTAAATAATGCAATTATATAATATATATGAAAAGTCTAATGTAGGGAAACCATAACCTACCTGATGAACGATGAAAAGCTACTAGAACGACATCGTCCAAGCCCAAATTGATCTGAGAAGCAGCGAATTGTGAACAAACTATCTAAACAATACTCTACTCACCAGTACAAAGCTAGCGGTACCCATACTTCTAGTAATCTAGAAGGGTTGAAATTTGGATCAAAAGCAGGCCCGTGGGCCTCGCAATCCGAAATCGAAAACAAAAATTATCATGATATTTCCAACCTTGCCAGGAATGCATGCTCAAAAATTAAGCATTAATCGTGAAGGATAAAGGGCCAAAACAGCCCCTACAGGGTCAAGAATCAAAGAGGGAATTAAAGAGACGAATTAACAAAACTAAAGAAGGAAACTTACCAAATTACGACAAGGGAATGATCACGGACAAGAAATTATTCACCCCAACACTTTGGAATAAGCCCACACAAAATTTGGAGCTTTGAAGCTCAAGAGAATGGAGGAAAATTATTTGGGGTTTGAAAGAAAAAGGAAGGAGAAGGATTTTATAAAATGCCAGCGATTATCGCAAAAGCGGAGATTTCATCGCAAAAGCGACAAACCCACTGCAAATGTGGAGGTCACTATTCACTCATGCCTCCGCAAAAGCAGAGGCTTCATCACAAAAGTGGTGTCTGCAAAAGTGGATCATTACCGCAAAAGTGGACCTTTTCCACAAAAGAAGAGAAAGTCCACAAAATGTGGAGAAAAGTTCACAAATGCCGACCTACCATCAACAGCAAAACTAGCTAAATATTTAAGGATAAAAAGTCACCAGATGGACCATCAGGATTCATCTGGGGTCCCATGGACATAAATGAACTATTTTACTTAACTAAAAATGGCATTCTAGATTCAACGGAATTAATGAAAGTCCCACCTAAGGTCGATTTAAGCAAAAGGTGGGCCCCACTCCAAAAACCAACCTTTGGCCAACTTTTCCAAATTGGAACCCAATGGCCCAAAATAAGTCCAGAAGCCTTGGGATCCAAACCAAACGTCCCTATGACCCAAATTTGACATTTCAGAGATAACATCACAGATAAAATTCCCATATGAGGTCGTCTTCTGTGAATGTTGACCAAAGTCAACCTTCAAAGCCCAACTGGCCTGAAAACACAGAAAAGGAGATAAAACCCAAACTGAAAGCACCCAGACCTCAGCCAAGGGTCTGACTAGACCAAAATCTATGCTCCGAAGCTAACGAAACTGTCGTCATTTGATTCTGAGTATATTTGCTAAGAGCGTTGACTGAAGCCAGTGATTTCCTAAGTTAACATTCTAAAATAGTGAAATGGTAATAACGACATAATGAACGGCCTGGGCACCGAACCACCAATCCCAACAAGTCATAAATTACTTGGGGCCGCTACTAGAAAGCTTTAATAGTACAAAGAAGGCAAAAAATGGGAATGACCAAAAGGGTCATTACAACATCCACTACTAAAAAGGACTTTCATATTTAAAAGTCACGAAGAAGGGAACACCTGAAAACTCAAACAACAGCGGGTACTAAGCCTGCACCACTCTTTTCATCTCCCAGGTAGCCTCCTCAATCGGACGGCACCCTACGGATCTAAATCAAAGGAAAACTACCAAGAACCTTAACTCCTTACCAGCCAAACTAGACCACTACCTCTAACTCAAAAAAACTCAAAAGATCTATCCGCTGAACCAAACCTCAAAAAACTCAATTGGAGTGCACTCACACAACACAGATACCAAGAGAACTAAGGCGATCAACACATGGGACTAAAAAACTTGATACCATAACCAGTTTCACTCAGAAAGCCACCACTCAAACTTTTAAGTCATGAATCCTTTGATCCACAAAACCCTTCTATCTAACCTGAATTATCTTCACCTTAACCATAAAGCCGTACGCATGTCAAACACTCAAGCCACCCTCAAAATATCAACTAACCCACCGAAGGTCTAAAGTTCCCACTATACTCAACCTCGAATGAGGTCACCTTCATACTCAAACTCTATCTAAGCCAAGTTATAGTCCATGGGCCTTTGATACCCAAATAGCAACCCAAAGCATACCCGCAAGAATTTGAGTAATCTTCCCTGACTACCCATCAACCAATAGACGGATACCTTTGCTAAGATCAATCCTCGATACCTAAACCAAACTGAAGCAACCATCGGAGCTTAGCTGCAATTTACACACCAGGGTCGGGAATGACATGGATAAACACCCTGTGTCAAAGGAGAATCTCTCAAATGTAGAACAAAACCAGCCTTACTGAACTGTGCCAAGTCTAGATCGACTGAAAGTGAATGAACTCTGGCAACCTCCCCAAGAAGACCGAAACCAAAACCCAATCTCAAAAAAGAGTGTGGCAAGCCTATCATGATGTCCGTAGCCATCAACTAACTCCATAATCTAGGAATACTGTTGCTGCTCCAAATCCTCAAAATACTATCCAAATTTATGATCACCTTACTAGCCTCGCCCCTCAGACAGAAGTCTGCCATACCATGAATACCAGGTCAGACCATCTTATAGGCAAAGGAAAAGATGCCTAGAGTCCTAGATCGCTGCTTAGAAATTTAAAATCTCATAATCTCTCAACTTACCACACTCTGGCTTAAAATATCCACTCTAATGTGCCAATACATGAACCACAAACTCCAAAAGTTTCAATATACCAAAACTTCTGGCCCACTACTGGCAGTACCTAATCCACCAGAGAATCCCATGCAAATGGACAACCTCTCAGAGAATCAACTGAATCAAACCTCCAATTCTCGGAATGTAAGGCGGCCATCAATATTAAAGTACCAGTAGAATCTAAAGTAGCCCTGTTGGCCTCACCTATACAACTTGATCACAAATACCACATAACCCTTGATCTTTGAACTAACGCCGCTGAATCTGATCAACCAAAGTAGAATAGACCTCGACGATGTCAAGAACTCTGTTAGGACCTGGCATGTCAAGCCTAACCAAATACTTAGCCAAGGACTGGATGCCCAAGGTGAACGGTAACTCCTAAACTAAGAGGAAAGTTAAGTTGTCTGTACTCACTGCCTTTCAACTCAAGAATGCCAGGACCAAAAAGAACAATCCACTAACTCTCTAAAGTACGCTTATAGCCCATGACTCAAAAACACAACTCCAAATATCAATCATGTTTCTGTCGAATCCTCGAGTAGACTCTTATTTCCCCGATGAACACTATAGGAAATAGATCCAACTAATCTCTGGATATACGGTTTGCCCAATCCGTAGATATTGCTGAGTCTTGGGTAAACCAAAGAATATAATAAGGAAAATCATAATTGATGCAATAATCCCCTAGAGGTAGTCCTGGGAAAGCCTACCACCTTGACCTGTACCAGAAGGTACCTGACCTCAAGTTCATCTTGGGAAAATGCCACCACACACTGTAGTTGGCCGAACAAATCCTCAATAAGTGAAACCAAAGCATACCCTCAATCGTCACCTAATCCAGCTACCCCTAATCCACCCATATATACAAGGAGTCATCCCCCTCCTTTTTCAAACCAAATAGAACCCTTACTAATGATACGTTGAACCTGACAATCTCATTCTTAGAAGAACATGGAGCTGTTCATTTAGCTCCCACATCTCTGCTGGCGTCACTCAATAAAATGGGTAAAAGAGTAGGTTGAGTGCCCAACTCACCCACGATTCCATAGTCAAAACCCAAAGTCTAGAAACTAACGAAAATAATGAAAACACAACAACCCAGATACCTGCTAACTTCCTATACCAATCAAGGAAAAAGGGTCGACTCTAATCTCTCGAGAATAAGCAAAACCATCCAATACCCACTTGTTCACCTAATACCACTCTCCTTAAGACAAAACAACTTTTCCCTAAAACATAGCTACAGGTACCGCACTGCACTAACTGAAAAGATTCGAGGCATATACTAGATAATGGCCTCGGCAATAACTACCCGAGGCTGCTAGGAGTTTAGATACTCATACTAACTCTTGAATCATAGTGAACTCCTAAAATTAAGCTAACAAGAACCAGTCACGATTCATAACCCCAGGTAGTCACCTTTGAAAGTCAACACACCCCATCCACTACTAAAAGAATCCTATTACCGGGAAATCACATGCATATTCACTACAAACTCAAATAGTACATCCATACGAGAAATAGGTAGGAATATATATATATATATATATATATAAAGGGTACATCCGCAAGGCAAGCAATACAAAAACTTAGTTGATGATAAAAAAATGTCATACTTGTAGTAATGATATTTGGAACCTTTACCTCTGGCCTACCAAGAGGGGCATCAGACTGGCTGTGTCTATAACTAGACTGGCTAGTAGATGTTGAAGGCTCGATGGTCCCTCATTGGGGACACTCTTTATTAAAGTTCCCAATCACTATACAATTATAGCAACCCGGAGATGTCCTGATCTAACACATAATGCCTATCGACTCGAGATAGATATCTGAACTACCTGGCTAAAATCCACCTCTAACTATTTGGGCACCACCCCTACTACCCAGTATACCACCTCGAGCAAGTGGCACTGGAGCCCTAGGAGATAAATCCTTCTAACTCTGCTGACTAGAATGTGTGATCATGGAGCAATTCCTAGCAAAGTGCCCAAACTTACTGCACTAGAAGCAACCTCTACCAAGATAAAGTCCAATATGAAGATCTCGCTAAACATGACTGGCCACCATGGCCTACATACCCAAAAGGAAAACCTTTGGAAAGCCTGACCTGTACAATGTCTACTTTGTACAACTGCCCTCTGAATCCTATAGAGCCACCGGAATTGTCCTGCTTGATAGAAAGCAATGAAACCAATCTCTACCAGAGAACTCCCTATCTTGAGACCAAAAACCATGAAAATGCCCTGATAATAATGCCTCTTACCAATGCCTCCATATGCCTCGCAATATAACCCCTCTATAGCCCAAGCATGATCAACCACTTAAAGAAAGGTAGTCTCATTTGTCACCAAGTGCTCAGTTTCCAAAAAGAGCGGTGAAATCAATCCACCAACAAAACCATGTACGCTCTGAAACACTGTAGGCACAGTCCTAGCAGTGCACTTAATCACCTCGTGAAACCTTGCCTCATACTCCAAAACTGACATATAACCGTTTTGGAGACCTGTAACCTAAAACCTTTCTGTATTACCACTCAAAGAACCGGGTACTTATCCTACCTGTGATACACCCTCTGGAAGACTCAAAGTCCTATCCACAGTGTCCTGAAGAATTAGGTAGCCATAAAACCCATCGAAGGCTGGGCTAGCCCCAAACCCCTTAGCTGATGCGGTATGCTCCCACTTTGAAATCCTAGTGCTGGAGGAAGAACTGAAGCAACAGGCATAGGAGTCTCATCATCACCCATTGTCGTACTCATCCTAGGCATCTGATAAGAAATAGAATGATAAGGTTTAGAAGTGGATAGAGTCAGGAGCGCATAAAATGAAGCCAAGAATAGGGAACTTTTCCTAATAATGCCCTGTAGCCTCCCACAAATTGGATATGAACAATATCGTACTGATCTGTGAGACTCTACTTAGACACTTGCTCTTATACCAATGACTTTGAACCTAAGGTTCTGATACCAAGATGTCACAACCCGATTTCTCAGGTCGTGATGGCACCTACAACCCCCTTTAGGTGAACCAATCCCCTGTAGCCCAAAATTGTTAGTAATAGGCTACTACCTATGCAAGCATGCACAAGAATAAGAACTAAGAGAAGAAGATAAATAAAGCAACGTGAAAGGAAAACAACCTAAATATACAAATAGAGGAACTACACCATCCCAAGGCCTAGTATCAAAAACACAGCAGCCATTCTAAAATATATAGAGTACTAGAAGGTACAAAATAGAATATATGACTGTCTCTAAATAACAAAAGAGTAAACAGTGCCAAAATAGGAGATATGGTTAAGCCCCAGTCATCAGGAGCTCACTTTAGTCTCGATGTCCAAAATATGCATGAGTTTCCATATGATCAATAAAGATAGCGCATACTAGGTTTTGCACTAGGAAGATGCATAAGTTTAGTATGAGAACTAATTGCAAAGAAACGGGTACCCAGTAGGGATCATAGGCCGACTGAGCACATATAAGATATAATAGTAGCATAAAGCAGATAATGAAGCAAAATAATCACAAAAGCAAACAGATAAAAGCATACAGAAAGTAGCAACAAATAGAATATACGGAGGATACAAGTTTACTTTACTAGCTACAAAAGATATATATATATCACAAAACACAGGTGAAGGAGTATAAAATGCACCTAGATCTTTGCAACATGTAATGACCCTAAGAGTCATTCCCACTATTACGCTTTTCTTATACTGTTAGATCTTGCCTGTAGCAGCCCAAGTCATTTATGGCTTATTGGTACTGGTGGTTTGCTTCCCTAGCTGTTCATTAGGTCGTTATCGTCATTTCTTTATTTTAGAGCCTTAGCTTAGGATATTGTTGACTTCGGTCAACATTCTTGGTAAACACACTCGGAATTGAATTCCAACAGTTCCATTAGCTTTGGAGAATGGATTTTTCTCTAGATGGACCCTAGGTCGGGGTCTGGAAGCTTTTGGTTTGGTTTTGTATTTGGTTTTGTGTTTTCTAGCCAATTGAGCTTGAAAGTTTGACTTTGGTCAACATTCAGAGAAGACGACCTTGGATGGGAATTCCATCAGTGCTGTTAGTTATAGAATGTTGACTTTGGGCTAGAGGGACCTTTAGTTCATGTCTCGAGGCTTCCAGACTCATTTTTGGGTGTTGAGTTCCATTTTGGCTTAAGGTTGGTTTTAGGTGTTGGGCAGACTTTTCACTAAATTGACCTCCATTGGGTTTTCTCATAGTTCCATTAAGTCTAGAATGCAGTTTTTGGTATGTTAGCATAGTTTGTTTGCGTGCATAGGGTCCCGAATTAGCCCTGTAGGCTCACCCAGAGACTTTTTCCTCTTGTGTTTTCTGCTGGTAGCTGTTGCAGGTACATGCCTTAGGCCATAATAGCAATCGTGAGGTCCCTCTATGCAACTGTGATAAAGGTTTTGTGGACCGTGGACCTTTGTTCTTCGTGATCGCAAAGACCCTTTTTGTGATCGCGATGTTGTCCCATTTTTCTTGCTCTAATCGATCGCGAGATCTATCCTCGCGATCATCATGAATACTTTCCCCTCCTATTCTTCGTGATCGCCCAACTAGTCCTCTCGATTGTGATGGTCTAGCCAGTGTGGTCATCGTGACCGCATAGGGTCACTTCATAATCGTGATGAAGGACCCCTGAGTAGTATAAATACTTTCATCTTCATTTTCAACACTCCAAAATCCATTTCCTCCATTGTTATTAGCGCCAAACTCACCAAAGATCTGCATTGCTTCAATTCTTGGCATTTGGGTGGAGATTCTTGGTCTTGTGATCATTTTCTCGTCTTCAATTTGATAAGTTCTATGTTAATTTTTGTAATTCTTCCCTTGGATTCCTTAATTGTTCTTTTAGCTTGGGGACTGTTTTGAACCATTCCCATGCCCATTTTCTACTAATATTCTGAGCATGCACACCTGGGAGTGTGGTGATTATTGTCCGCTATTTCATTTTCGACTTTAAGTTATGAGGCCCACGGGCCCACCGGTGACCCGAATTTTGACTCGGGTATAATTATAGCATTATGGGTATCATTAGTATTATATTAATATAAAGCTTATGTTTTTGATAGTTTGATTTCTTTTCGAAGCTTCTCGGAGCGGTTCAGGATTGGACATCGTCGTCCAGTAGCTTGTCGTCAGACGTTATATAGGTTATGGTTAACTCTTTTAGACTTTGCATTTATGGGATATAATTGTACTAATTAGCATCTTTGGGTTGGATTATTTATCTTGGTACCCCAGACCTTGTCACGCTTCTTCATGTTTGACTTATTTTCTTTCTTTGATGATTCTTGTATTCGTGGTAGTTGATAGTATCACCCTTGTTGTCCTGTGTGGCCTTGTATTTGACTCTATACCATAGATGGTGGGTTACATGGGAATTTCTGCGAGCCCCAGACATGGATATCAATATTATATAGCTGGTTATATGTTTAGTAGAGCGACTGGAGCCTGTGCAGGGCTGATAGGTTTATTGTGAGCCATTGTGCTAGTGTTTGTGATTGAGTATGCCATTATCATGCATATAAAAAGTTTTTTCACATGTTTTACTATGGTTTCGGCTTAAGGCCTACTTTTGATGGTTTTCGAAACCTTGCATGACCCCGAGGGCCCATTTTTGGTAAAAATAGTTATAAACGGTTGGGAATTGACTTTTTATGGAGCTTCTTGAGGTAAGAAAGTTAAAATGATGGTTTTATCTCTGTTTTCCTACTTATACTAGACTAGATTGGGACGTAGTGCTAGATTTGAATTCCTATTGAGTTGAGATGGTACTAAACTCGATCGGACCAAGCAGCAGATTTGTTTTACTACTGTTTTAGACTCAGTTACGTCCGGGCACCCTTATTGGGGTTTTTTTGAGATTGATTCACTGATTTAGACCCGAGTAAAGCCCTGGGTGTGCAATTTCAAAATCTGGTGACTTATTTGGATCCAGCTACACCTCGGATGATTATACTAATGTTATGAGATTTAGTATATGGTCTACGATTAGACCTCCATGGACCCTGCAAGTTTGGGCTTAGGGCTACGTACTGCGAGTGTTGGAGGAGGGGTGTACGATGGTGTTGAGGTACTCGGGGAAATCTCTTCCATGGATCCTGCCTTTATTGGGTCATTTAGGTATCGGAGGGGGTAACATACGGCACTACTATCATTCTTAGTTTCAGCATATCAGATCACATCATGAATATTATGTTCGGATCCACCCTTGTTTGCTATTTGAGCAGTGTACATTCCAGTAGTATTGGATGCCGAAAGGTTTGTTTTCACTTTTATATGTTCCTCGGGTGTATGGGAACCTGTTGGACTCTAGGTGGACTTCTATTTATAATTATTCTATTGCGATATTGTTCCTGATTATGGTTACATTCAATGACTGGAACTGAGAATTGTATTATGTTCATTTGGTTCACTTGATGGTTATACTTAGGCTATCGGTTGGTTATTTCTGGCTTAGGAGTGATATTTCTAGCGTGGCTTGGTTTTTAGTCTTGTTTTTTAGCATGTTATCATTATTTTCCTTTCCTCCATCCCTTTTTACTTGAGGTTACCGGTATACCGCCTTCTTCTAAAACTTTCTTTATATATTGTTATTGCATGGACCCCAGGTGCGTTCTTTATTTCCTTTCACCTGTGTCTATGAGATATATTTCGATTATCTAGCCAAGCATGATTATTTTCTCCTTGTATTCCTTCTGTGCTAGCTTTCCTGTACTTGTTCATTGTTTCTGTGACTACTTATTTCTTTTCTGGTATATTATTGCTTTTATATCCTTTATGCGCCTAGTCGGCCTATGATATCTACTGGCTATCCATTGCTTAGAAATCGGTGCTCATACTATACTCTACATCTTTCTGGTGCAGATCCTAGTGTGGGCCATCACTGCTGATTCATTGGAGACTCGTGCGGGCTGATCTTTTGGATGATCCGAGATTGAGGGTGAGCTCTTGGCGACCAAAGCTTAGCTTTTAGTTCTTCTTTGGATTATGTACTCTTTTACTATTCAGAGACATATGTATATATTGTTTTGGATCCTTTTGTACTCAGTTGACGTAGTTCTGACTTTTATACTATGATACTAGGTTTTGGGTGTGGTTTAGCTTCCGCTTATGCATTCCTTTTGGTTATTTCTTTATCTTGTTCTCTTGCTTCTGCTTATTTATTGTTCTTCCACTTATTTATTGTTCTTCCACTTATTTATTGTTCTTCCGCTTGCTTGTTAGATAGTATCCCATTACTAACCGTTTCGAGCTACAGGGATTGGTTCACCTACTAGGGGTTGTAGGTGCCATCATGATCGAGAAATTTGGTCGTGACACAACAACACTATATAAAGAGGGTTTAATAAAGATGGTGGTATACCGGTAGCCTCAAATAAAAAGTGAAATAAGAGGAAGCAACTAATGAAATCATGCTAATAATAAAACTCTCAAGATAAGAATAATCATAAACGCAACCTCACAAATACTTCCAGGAGAGATATCTAAACAAGTACTAATCCACCAATGATCGGAAGAGCTACTAAGAAGTACTACAATAAGATAGAATAATCTAATCTACCTACAGTTCCAATGGGCGCCCATACACCCGAGGAACAAAAACAAGTGAAAACAGACCCTCTGGTATCCCATTCTATCGGAGCGTAGACTGTGCAAATAGCAAACAAGGGTGGATCCGTACACAATATGAATGATATGATGTGATATGATGAAACCAGGTGTGACAATAGTATTTGAGGAGGATCCATGGAAAGAGTCCCCCGTATACCTCCACTACACCATATACCCCTCCTCCAGCATTCGCAGCTCGTAGCCCCTAATTCGAATCGACAGGGCTCATGGAGGTCTACGCGACTATATACAAAATCTCAAAATCTCAAATAAAGCTGCTCAGAGTGTATCATGGTCTAAATAAGTAATCGGGATCTCAAAGTGGGTGCCCAGAGTCTATCCGGGTCTAAATAAGTAAATCAAAATCTCAAAACCCTAATCAAGGGTGCTCGGAGTATATCTGAGTCTAAATCCATAGTAAAACAAGTCTAGCGCTCGGGTCGATCGAGTCTAGTATCATCTCAAAATTAGTAGTAAATATGTCTAGCGCTACGGCTCAGCCGAGTCTAGTATCAGTGTGAAAACCTAGTGATAAATCATTATTTATCTTTTTTATCTCAAGAAAATCCATAAAACCAGTTTCAAATCCATTTAGAACCTTTTATACTGAAAATGGGGACTCGGGGAAAGTTTAGAAAAATGGTGATAGTAAGGCTCGCAACCGTAATAGTAGTAAATAAATGCAGAAAACTCTTTATATGATAATGATATGCCCAAAACACAATCAATAGCCTAACGGCTCACAATCAACCTATTGTCCCTACACAGGCTCAAACTGCTCTACAACATAGTTAACCAGCCAAATATCACAATCCGATGTATGGGACTCACGGATATTTCCCAAATAACCCACCATCTATGGTCCAAAGGCATATACAAAGGCCACTAAGAACCACAAGGGTGATACTACAAAACTTGTTCAAATACTACAGCGAAAATAAGAAATAAGACAGACTAAAGAAACAGACAATGTCTGGGGTGCCAACCAAGTAAAACCCATCCCGAGGATGCTAAATAATGCCATTATATAATATGTATATGCAAAGTCTAAGGTAGAGAAACTATAACCTACCTGACGTTCGATGAAAAGTTATTGGAACGACATTGTCCAAGCCTAAAATATTCTGAGAAGCCTCAAATTATGAACAAACTATCAAAACAATACTCTACTCATCAATGCAAAGCTAGCGGTACCCATAATTTTAGTAATCTAGTCAGGTTGAAATCTGTGTCAAAAGAGGGCCCATGGTCCTCGCAGCTCGGAACCAGAAACAAAAATTATCTTGATTTTTCCAACCTTACCAGGAATGTATGCTTAAAAAATGAGCATTGATAGTGAAGGATAAAGGGCCAAAACAGCCCCTACAGGGTCAAGAATTAAAGATGGAATTAAAGAGAGGAATTTAAGGAACTAAAGAAGGAAACTTACCAATTTATGACAAGTGAACGATCACGGACAAGAAATTATTCACCCTAATGCTTTGGAATAAGCCCACACAGAATTTAGAGCTTTGAAGCTCAAGAGAATGGAGGAAAATAGTTTGGGGTTTGAATGAAAAAAGAAGGAGAAAGAGTTTATAAAATGCCAGCGATTACCGCAAAAGCGAAGATTTCATCGCAAAAGCAGACTTCACAAAAGCGACAAACCCACTGCAATGCAGAGGTCACTATCCACCCATGCCTTTACAAAAGCGGACCATTACCACAAAAGCAGACCTTCACCGCAAAAGCAGAGAAACTCCGCAAAAGAGGCCTTCACAAATACATATGCAAATGTGGACCCACCAGCAACAACAAAACCAACAGAATATTTAAGGCTAAAAAGTCACCGCATGGACCCTTGGTATTCATTTAGGGTCCTACGGATACAAACGAACTATGCTACTCAACTAAAAATGGTATTCTGGACTCAATAGAATCGATAAAAGTCCCACCGGAGGTTGACTAAACAAATAGGTAGGCCCCACACCCAAAACTAACCTTTGGACAACTTTTCCAAAATGGACCAAATGGCCCAAAACTAGTCAGAAGCCTCAGGACCAGAACCAAAGGTACCTCTAGCCCACAGTCGATATTCCAGAGTTAACAGCGCTGATAGAATTCTCATCCGAGGCCGTCTTCTCTGAATGTTGAGCAAAGTCAACCTTCCAAGCCCAGCTAACTTAAAAACACAGAAAAGGAGATAAAACCCAAATTGAAAGATCTCAGACCCCGGCCAAGGTTCTGACTAGACCAAAATCCATTCTCCAAAGCTAACGGAACTGTCAGAATTTGATTTTGAGCATGCTTGCTAAGAATGTTGACTGAAGTCCATGATTTCCTAAGTTAAATTTCGAAAACAGCAAAATGGTCATAATGACCTAATGAACGGATTGAGCACCAAACCATCGGTCCCATCAAGTTATAAATTACTTAGGGCTGCTACTAGAAAGCTCTAACAGTACATAATAGGCAAAAATGTGTGAATGACTAGAAGGATCATTACATTTATAATGCTGGAAGGACAATTATCTCTAACTTTACATGTAAGTCCACTACGGTAAATGATCATTCCCGTCCTTTTGCACTTAATGACTCAAGTCCTTCGGCCATCCTTTGGGAAGTTGGATAGGGAATCTTACTTGCCCTCCACCCAAGGATAAACATAACCTTACCTAGTTAAAATGGGTATATATAAAGGCATATAACATCTAAACAATCTAGTCATATAAAAATTATAAGATGTAAGCAAATAAGCATGAAGGACATGTAATCATGTAAATATGTGAGACAAAAAAAAGGACCTAACTTATAAATATGGAAGCCTAATAATCGTGTAACTTATGAACTAGTGAAAAATATAAAACATGTAATCTATGTGCGGGTAAGCTGTGAAACTTATGGCATATGGATGTGTAAATGATAAAATAGTATGTGAGTAGATAGACTATAAAATAAATAACACGTAAATAGATAAATTACATGATGGAATCTATTGTATAATTATGTAAGCGGGGGAGCTATTAAAATACTTAATACATGGGTTTTTAAATCGAACAAATGTATAGCATGTAAGTAAATGAATTGTCATATATGAGCATGTGAACTACAAAAACACCTAATACATGGGCTCTAGAACTATAAAAGTACATAACAAGCAAGTAAATTAATTACAACACATGGACGCATAAATAACATTCTAACAGATAAACTTATACCCTTTAAGCAAGTAAACATGTATTGCCCGAGCAATTATATTTTTTATATGTTTAACCGTGTAAGTTGTGCTGCCTATAATACATAAGCAATTACATCATGAATAGGGTTAACATAAGCAAACAATCTTATAAAGCCGATAACTTATAAATAATAGTTTATGGTGCATTTAACATCTAGACAATTGAACTATAACATGAAACTTACTATATAACCATATAGACAACTAAACTATTGTCATGACCCAATTTCTCGGTCATGATGGCACCTAAAACCCCCAAGTAGGTGAACCAATCCCCGTAACCCAGAATGGTCAGTAATGGGATACTATCTAGCAAACAAAGTGGAAGAACAATTTAATAAGAGGAAGCAAGGGAACAAGATGAAGAAAATAGATAACAGGAGTAATATATACAATGCAGAGGCTAAACCAAACCCAAAACCTGGTATCATAGCGTATAAGAGCCGGATCTACATATGAAGTACAAGGGTCCAAAATTATATATACAAAGCTTTCTCTGAGTAGGAATAGAGTGCATAATCAAAAGATAACCAAAAGTTAAGCTCCGATCACCACGAGCTCACCCTCAGTCCAGAATATCACAAGAGCAGCTCCTTGCACGAGTCTCCACGAGCTAATAGCAATGGCGCACACTAGGATCTGTACCAGAAGATACATAGTGTAGTTTGAGCACCAAATGCGAAGCATAAGGTACCCAATAGGTATCATAGGCCGACTGGGCTCATATAAGGTAAAAGCGTAATAACAGTTAGAATAGAAGCAAGTAGTCACAGAAGTGAACGAAAAAGTTCACAGGAACTAGCCATGAGGGAAGTCAAAAGAACAACATACAAGGCTAGTAAGCAGAATATATACACAACAGGCATAGGTGTAAGAAAAAAATAACGCACCTGGGATTCTTGCAAAAATAGTATATACATAATAAGTTTTAGAAATAGATGGTATACCGGTAACCTCAAGTACAAGGAAAGGAAGATGAGAGTAAAGATAGGCATGCTCGGAAACAGGAATCAATAACCCAACTAATCATACAATCTCAAATCCAACAAGTAACAACTTAACCATATATAATCTTATAAGCATAATCGTAATAGGGGATAACACCGTGATAAAGTGACAAGAGGCTGCCTACAGTCCCCCGGCCACCTATACAACCGAGGAACACAAACAAGTGAAAACAAAACTCTTTGGCCACCCATACAACCAGAGCGTACACTTAACAAATAGCAAACAAGGGTGGAATCTCAAACACTGAATGATATGATGCATGATAAACTAAGGGTGGAATAGAAACTTTGTATGTACCTCCTTCGGTGTCGATTGGGCCCAAAAAGTAGGTTTCATGGAAGGACACTGCCCGTATACCTCTACTTTTCCATACATTCTCCCTCTAACACATGCAACCCAAAGCCTAGACCTGGAATGGCAAGGTCCATGGAGGTATCAAAACATGTCATCCGAAAGTAAGTCGGGGTTCAAGATGGAGACCTAGTCTTGAATATGCATGCCCAGACCCTGTCTAGGACTAAAGTAGTGGGGAAGATGTCTCAAAAACCCCACCAAGGGTGCCCAGGCGTAACCAGGTCTAAACAGTAGAAAGTCATCTCAGGTGCTCGGTCTGACCGAGGCTAAAATCATCCCCATTTAGTAAGAAACTCAACTAGCACCCCAGCCCTGCCGAGTCTAGTGTTAGTAGTAAAACTGGTAATATAAATCACACTTTAACTTTATTTTACCCCAAAAAGATCCACAAGTTAAGTCAAACCATTTCCAATTCATTTTCATTGAAAATGGTCCCCCGGGGCCATGCAAAGTTTAGAAAACAATTCCAGTAGGCCCGAAGCCAAAACCATAGTAAAACATGGATAAATCCTCTTTATATGCTTGAAAATGAATGATCAACACAAATAGCCTCCCAGAAGCTCACAATCAACCCATCGGCCCTGCACAGGCCCACAGCTAATCAGCAATCATAACCATCCTAGAAGGATATTTCAAAATCCGGGACTCGCAGACATTCCTAATAACCTAACTTCTTTGTTCCAGAGTCAACAAGGCCTCACCGGGCCACAAGGGTAAATAAAACGTATCAGCAAGTACTACAAGCATCGGAGGAAAGAAAGTAGGCGGACATGAATAAAACGGTCAAGGTCTATGGTACCAAGCTAATAATCTAACCCAAGGATGCCAGATAGTACAATTTTATCCGATATATGCTAAGTCTAGGGAGTTTAGACCGTAACCTACCTGTCGTCCGATGACAACCTGCCTAAGCAACACGTCCAAGCCTGAAACACTCCGAGAGATCCCGAATGGTAATCAAACTATCACAAACATAAATAATACGTTAAAATGAGTCTAACGATACCCATATCTCTATAATTGTACCCGGGTTGAAATCCAGATCAAAAGCGGGTCCGCGAGGCCCACAACCCGAAACCAAAAACAAAAAGAAGTACGATGACCACAACGATGCCAAGAATGGATGCTCCAAAATTGAGCACAATTGGCCAAGAGAAGGGCGCTAAAATTACCCCCTCAAGTTGGGGTTTAAAGATGGAATTTTAAGAATAAACAACATAAATTAGGCAAGGATTACTTACAAAAATGATGGAATTTTAAGCCAAGATGGATAACACTTCAAGCCCACGAACATGCAAGAGCTATGAGGTAGCCACTACAATAAATTCCAAGCTTTGGGTATGAGCAACAATTGTGGATTTTTAGAGAAAACAAAAAGGAAGTAAGTTGGGGAAGAAAGCTTACCAAGAATCGAAGAATCACAAATAATCGATGAACAATTGATTTCCCAAAAGCCAAGACTGATATGGAGCAATTTGGGTGAGTGTATATGAGTTTTAGAGTGAGAAAGGTTGAGAGAAATGGTTGGAAAATCGAACTAACAAGAAATATATAGTTGATGGTTGCTGATCAACGCTATCGCGCTAAACCAGCACCATCGTGCTCAAGAAAGCCAAGCGCCAAGGCGCCATTGCGCCTAAAGGGCACCATCGCGCTGGCCGACTGCAGGCGTTGTGGAACGATCGCGCTGGCCTTAGCATGATTGCGCTGAAGGCCTAACTTGCACTAAAATCTGCAACTTTTTCAAAACTCCACAGGGCATTCCGGGCACAATCGAAAACCAATATTCTAAAACCAATAATGATGATAGAATGGAAACGACATTCCAGATTCAACGGAATCAATGAAACTTCTATACAAGGTCATTTCAGAGAAATTTTGACCCAAGTCAACACTAACAAATAAGAACCCAAAGGCTCGAAATGAGTCTGGCTCACCCGGAACCTGAACCAATCACCTTCCCAACCCAAACTCATCATTCTGGAGCTGATAGAATCATTGAATTTTGAATCCTACACTCCGATCATCGAAAGACACCCAAAGTTATACTTTCAACTCCAAATGGCCTGAAAATAGAGAAAATAACACAAAACCCACACCTGAAGTTTTCAGGCCTCAACTCAGGGTCCAACTAGACCAAACTTAATGCTACGGAGCTAATGGAACTATCAGAATTCAATTTCGAGCATGTTAGCTAAGAATTTTGACTAAAGTCAACGATATTCTAAGTTAAAGCTCTAAAATAGGCAAAAGGGCAAAACAACAAAATGAACGACCAGGGCACTGAACTACCGATCCTAGTAAGCCATAAATGACTTGGGGCCACTATAGGAAAGCTCTAACAGTACAATGAATGCATAAATGCGAAGATGACCGAAGGAGTCATCACAACTATAAAGGTACTTATACTCAACGTTAAGACCTGTGAAAACATAAAGCACATAAATAGTTTGGTTATCAAATATGAACACATAAACTATAACCTTTAAAAGGATACACCCATAATCTAAAAACAATTAAAAGTATATCATTTGAACAATTAAGTTTTGACATTCTAATCATATAAACTCGACAAGCGCATCATACTTAAAAAAATAAGTTATAAGACATGTGACGTAGAAACAAATGATCTTAGGATATCCATAACATGTAAACAAATAACCTATGACATTTGAACAATTAATTTCTAATGCGTATGCACATAGCATATGATCAAATATTCCATGAAGCAAATAATGTATAGATTAGTAATCTGTAAAACATCTAACCATGTAGATTGACATATAATGTATAAGAATTTCTTGTATAAAACTTGTAACATATAAACAATAATATAGACTATTAAGCAATCGATCTAAGGTACAAATAACATACAACCAAATAGTTTATTAAACAGATAATATGTGGACCAATACATTATAAAACATGTACCATATAAACAAGTGGTTCATGTAGCATGCAAAATATGGGAAAATGATCTAGAATATATTTACCATATACAAAATAATTCATATAACACATAGTCAATAAACAATAAATCTATGATACAAATAACATGTCGATAATTAACTCCTAAAGGGCACATGACATGTAAATGAATAAGCTTATGAAAAAAAGTAGCATGTAAATGATTAAGTTATCACATATATAATACATAAAATCTTGAAACCAAGTTAGCTATAACACATACATATATAATTTTATGACACCTTAATCTTGTTGACATCTAGTTCCTTTGTAAACTATGAGACATTCCATTGAGCCATCTAGTAATAACTTACATATGAGCCTACTCCTGATTGTTCCAAATGATCCTAGTTATACTTTTATTCATATTCCTCTATTTTCTTTGAGGTCTATGTTACCAGGTTGTCCTTTCCTTCATCCCGTAGAAAATCTTCCTCTATAATATTCGAACATAAGAACTAGATGCTCTTTAAATTAATCTGTTTAATTATTTACTAGGGCAATGATAGAGGGAAATAGTCTATAATCCTCTTGCTAGGGTGGTAGGTTGAAATCATCCTATCTCTTTGCTATCAGGTGCCACATTATTAAACTCGACATCTAGTAACTCATGTAGATATGATGGATTAATGAACAAACGGGATATCAAAGACACTATAGCCAAAGAACTCTTCTATAACACATTCTTATAGAGTCATCTCATGATCTCTCCATATAATCTAAATATCAGCCATCTTGGGCTTAACAACTGAAGTCCAACCATGCTTCGCGGAAATTGTATGACATCACAATAAGTAGGGACGATCCAACCTTTTTTCCTTTTAGTAAAGTTATAACCGGAAAACTCATGATGAACTTGTATCAGGTGAACACAAGCATGCGTCCATCCCTCACTTAGGGAAATAATCCAATAAGCTTCATTAATATATCTTATGACATTCTTAGTTGTTTGTCAACAATCTACACACCCTTATACACACACTCTTTCCCTTTTTGCTATGTCCCTTTTTTCTATGGTGATGTGGGTGCTCTCCGGGATACTGCACCGGACTAATGTATACTTTATAAAGAGGGTTCTCCAATTACCCTGCTAACTTTGGGAATATCAAAATCAAGACTAGAAATTTTTAATAAATAGGATAAAAAATCATTGGGTATCAAAACTCACATCGATGCTAATACTATTCCTCGTAATACATCACTATTGGCTATTGAGAGAGGGGAATCATCCCTTTTTTGCTTCATATATCCCTTATAAGAGTCGTACTCTAACTTGTAGTTCTATTCTACGTGCATACTTAGTTTAGGTTATTTAGATAACGATCTAATATGTCTCAAATGTAACAACTACCTCTTATAAATAATTAACTTATATTATGCCTTCTGCTACTTTAGGCACTCTTATAGATTTTTGCTTATGTCTAATCCCTTGGAAACCTTTAACTCTAGCCTTTAGTCGCTTCGTAAACCCCTTTAAGCTACTATAAGTCACAATTGGGAACATCTCTTCATATATATTCCTATAAAACAATTTAACCACTTATCCCTGAGCCTGCTATCCCTAGAAAGATTCACACAGGTCATTGCCAATTTGGGGTAATCAAATGCACTCATTTTATGAAAACCATCTATGTATTCATCTAGATGATGTCTGATAAGCATCTACCCTTTGTCGGCCAGTAGGGGGTATCTTTAGTTAACACTAGTGTGGCAGTGTTACTTAACAATTCAAGACTATTATATCTTCAGCTTATAAGGAGCCCATTAGGTCACCCATATCCTTAGTGTAAACAGAATCCTGAAGCTTTTGAGTATAACATTAAAAAGTACTGAACATTCTCCTTAAGCTTAGATCCTATAAGAATTGGAGGGATCATATAGAGAAGATCTCGGCCGGATAAGCCAATTGTATACTTCTTAAAAAAAAACAAAATTGTATCTAGAGATACCACATCTAATTTTTGAAGATGAACGACCCTTAACTGAGTAATCGTATAAGGAATCCCTTGCCTTAGGTCCTACTTATACAACCCAAGGGTAACATAATTGCAACTGTACCAGTAGAGAGCATATGAATCTTATTATGAATAGAAAGGGTCAAACTCGTCGATCTATCTTGAGCCTAAGTTGGAGTCTTCAGGTGACTGATGGTTAATAGCTAAAAGTTTCCCCTTTTGGCAACAATAGTATTGGCCCTTAGCCTGATATGAGGTTCCGTTCGAATAGGCAAAAGTTTTATGATGATTGAGTAGAGTATGACTAGGAAGTAACTTATTATGACTAAGCTCTGTCGCATGATATAGATCATGAAAGAATTATAAAATTCCAAAATTCCCAAGTAGCACCCTCATTATAAATGTGGTGCACAACATATCCATAAGTGAGGCTCTACTAGACATAATTTCATAGACTCTCAGAGAAACTTGAACTTAGGGCTCTGATACCATAGTTGTCACGCCCTAAGCCTAGACAGAGTGGACAAGAACCTTATAAGCACATGCTTTACAAATTACCTATATTATAATGACCCTTCCAGTGAATTATGCATTATCACCTTCGTTGTATTGTTAGAGCTTTCTTGTAGTGGCCCTAAGTTATTTATGGCTTGCAGGGACCGATAGTTTGATGCCCAGGCCTTTTGTTTTGTCTTGATGACCATTCCCTGTTTTAGAGCTTTAACATTAGAAATTGTTAACTTCAGTCAAAATTCTTGGCATTTGTGCTCAGAATCGAATTCCTACTGTTTTGTTAGCTCTAAATCATGGACTTTGCTCTATTTAGACCTTCATTCAGGATCTGGGAGCTATTCAACTTGGAATTTTCTATCATTCTGTGGTTTTAGGCCAGTTGGGCTTATTGGGTTGACTTTGGTAACAATTTGGAGAAGATGGCCTAGGATGGAAATTCCATCAGTGTTGTTTTGCTTCGGAACATCGAATTTAGGCTAGAGAGACCATTGGTTCTGGTACCGAGGCTTCCAGACTTGATTTTGGCCCTTGGGTTCCATTTTGGAATTGTTGGCCTGAAAGTTGATTTTGGGTGCAGGGCCCATTTTTCATTATATCGACTTCGAATGGGATTTTGGTTGATTTTGTTGGATCTGGAATGTCATTTCTAATTCAATAGCTCAGGTCATTTGTGTTCACAGGACCCCAGATGCATTACCGAGGGTCCATCAGAGTTAAAATTCAGGTTGGCATGTCTTATAGTAGCTGGTTTCTGTCATGGAACCAGCAAGCCTATGCCTAGGCCTGGGTATGGCCGCCTATGCGATGTAGCATGTCAGCCGCCCCAAATCCTTGGCCTTCGCTTGGAGGGTGCCTGGGCGGTGCCTGGTCGCGTGCGTGCTTCCACGTGTATGGTGGCCTTGCCGCGTGCACGCTGGGCCAGCACCTGGCCTACGCATATGCATGAGCTACCCATGTACGCGAGTCCACATAGGCAGCGCCATGGCCGCATAGGCATGGCATTGGCTGGCAGCATCTATAAAACCCCCTCTTCTCTATTTCATTTCCAACTTCTCTTATATGATATTTCCACCATTTTCACTCCAAATTTCGCCATTTATTCATCTGCTCACTCCTTTATCTTGGAGGATTATATACTACTGATCCGGGTGTGTTCTTGGCCTCTTAAAGCGGGTAAGTTCCTCGTTAAATCTCATTTTTCTTCCATTGATTCCCCTTTGTAAATTCTTGATTTGTGGGTTATTTGGATCCCCAATTGTTGTCCATTTTTGCTCATTTTTTTTGCATGTGCTCCTAGTATTATGGGGGATACTGTGATTTTTCTCATTTTTGTCTTCTGGTTGTGGGGCCCATGGGCCCACTTGTGATCCAAATTTTGACCCGATTATGTTTATAGCATTATTGGTATTACTGGTTTCATTTTGATACCTAGATTATTGTGTTGATAGTGTTTTCATGATTTAGAGTTTCTCAGAGCAGTTCGAGCTTGGACAACCCCGTCCCTGCAGCTAGTTATCAGACGACATGTAGGTTATGGTTTTCCCTACCTAGACTCTACATATATAGGCTATAACTGTATTAATTAGCATCCTTGGGTTGGTTTTCTAGGTTGGTACCCTCAAACCTTGTCCACCTCTTCCGTCTGTTTGTTTCATATGTTGTTTGTAGTATTCGTGGTAATGTTGTACTTTTACCCTTGTGGCCTCGTGCAACCTTGTATATGCCTCTGAACCATATATGGTGGGATATTAGGAATGTTCGCGAGTCCTGGACATCATTATATTACTTTAGGCTGGTTATCTATGTTGTCGAGCTGATTATGCCTGTGCACGGCCAATAGGAATGTTTGTGAGCCATTTTAGGCTAATCTATTATTTGCGAGCATACCATTCATGTAAAATGTTTTCCCTGAATATTTTACTACTGTTTTAACTCAGGACTACTACAAATGTTTTTCGAAATCTGAATGGCCCCGAGGGCCCATTTTTGTAAAATGATAATGGAAAGGGTTTTTGGTACTAACTTTTATGAAATCTCTTGGACTAGAGGGGATATTATGATGATTTTATCACTGGTTTTCATACTGATACTAGGCTCAGCTGCACTATAGCACTAGACATGATTTTCTATGGATTTAGACCCTGACACGTATCGGGCACCCTATTTAGGGAATTTTGAGACTTGATTACTGCTTTCGACCTGAATGAACTTTGGGCACCCTTATGAGGGTTTTGAGATCACTGCTACTATTTTAGACCTAATTCGACTCTGGGCACATACTATGAGGGGCTGATTATTAAGCTATACTTGAGGTTTTGTGGTTTGTATGTAGTTTACGACTAGATCTGCATGGACCTTGTCATTTCTTGGCCAATGAGTGTGCCTAGAGGAGGGGTTACGGTGTAGTAGAGGTACTCGGGTATGCCTTCTATGGATCCTACCTCTATTGGGCCTTTTAGGTACAAGAGGGGGTAACATATGGGTTACTATCACACTGGATTCATCACATTATCATCATGCATATTTTATTTGGATTCCATCATTGTTTGTTGTTTGCTCAGAGTACGCTTCGGTAGTTGGGATGCCGGATGGATTATTTTCACTTGATTGTGTTCCTCGATTGTATTGGCAGCCATTGGGACTGTAGGTAGATTATCTTACTCCTTTCGTACTGTAGAACATGTTATAACCTTTGGCTATTAGAAGAATTATGGTTTTTAGCCCTTGAGGCCCTGGTTATTCGGATGGTGATTATTGAGAGGCTAGTAGGACTTATATTATCGAGGCATGCTTTACGTGGCCTCTTGAGCAGTTGTGGGTTTCCAGATTTATTTCTTGTCCTTGTTCTGGTTAGTGGATCTTGGTTCTTGGTGGCTTAGTTATTCCATCCTAGGGTTGCACTTGAGAGGATGTTTATGTCTATGCTTGTCTTGTAGTTGGGTTTTTAGCATGATTTTGTTTGCTTATTGTTTCTAGCTTGAATATGTTGGCTTGCTTCCCTTATTTCCCTTTTTACTTGAGGTTACTAGTATACCGACATGGTTCTAAACTATCTCTTTGTATATACTATTGTTGCAAGGATTCTAGGTGCGTTCCTCCTTCTTTCAACTGTGTTTATGCGTATGTATATCCTCTGTGGCTAGTATAGTCTGTTGCATTCTTGTTGTTTTCCTTACATGCTAGTTTCCTTGTGCTTCCTCTTTGCTTCTGTGACTGCTTCCTTTTTATCTGCTTATTACTGTTTTTATAACTTATATGCGCTCAGTCGGCTGATAATTCTTTTGGGTACCTGTTGGTTAGCAATTGGTGCTCATACTACACTTTTGCATCTTTTTGGTGCAGATATTAGTATGAGCCTTCATTGTTGCCCATGTGGAGACTCGTGCAGCCTGTGGATATTTGAGATTAGGGTGAGTTCCTGTCGACCGGGGCTTGACCACATCTCATCTTTTTACATTGTTACTCTTTATTTCATTTAGAGATAGTTGCACTTATTATTTTGTTACTTCTAGCACTTGAATTCTATTTATAAGCTCATGTACTATTGATACCAAATTTTGGGGTTGGTGTAGTTTCCTTGTGTATATATATATATTTAGGTTTTTGCTTTCGCATTGTTCTCTATTATATTCAGCTTCCGCTTTTTTTGGCTTATAGTGCGTATTGGTTAGGTAGTAGCCCATTACTAACCGTTCTGGGCTATGGGAATTGGTTCGCCTACTGGGGGGTTGTAGGTGCAATCATTGCCTAAGAAATAGGGTCATCACAACTTGGTATCAGAACTCTAGGTTCACTAGTGTCTTGGTACAAAAGCAAGTGTCAAAGTAGAGTCTCACAGATAGGTACGATGATATTCCTGGCTCTATTGATGTCACTCCCCGAGGTTACCCCCTAGACGTAACACGGGACTTGGGACCACAAGTGCCCTGAGTTAACCCTTGTTCATAGCATTCTCAAGCATAACAAAATATTAGCGAAAGCATAATAGATAAATCTGGAATCACATAAATGGATAATCAAGTCATATAGGAATACAAAATCCAGAAAGAGACTCAAAAGTTGTCTATGTTTGAAAAGCCTCTACTCATGACATAAAGAGTTGCTAGGACAAGACCCTAGCTAACTCAAAGTGCGGAAAATATAATAGCTAACACTTGACTAAGAACATAACTAGTCCTCGATTTAAGAGTACTCACCAACAGCTGATAGAAGGTGTCTTGGAAGCTCTAGCCACGGGTCTAAGAAGGAACACCTGAATCTGCATCATCAAAGGATGCAGCGTAAGATATGCATCAGTACTATAGGATGTACCGAGCATGAGAGCAATGCTTGATCATGATAAAAACCGTTAAAAACATACTTAAAATGACTTGTTACATAAAGAAAGGACATGAATAAGTATTAAGATAAAAGACATAAGACATGAAAGAAATCTTAAGTTTAAAGTATAGAATAATATAACTTCATAGTTTGAAAATGATCATGTGTTAGTTTCACTTAACCGATATAAACCATGCTGAGCTACATGGAGTCCAGTGTTATGTACCCCCACTGAAATGGGTTGTCCTAACCGGCCAAAGTTAGAACCATGTCGTACCAGGATCCTGTCATAATAAGCCACAGAGGGCAACCTACGGTGGCAACGTAGTTTTGGACTTGGGTTATCTGAACCCTCGTCTCTCGGTGCTAAATACTACTCCCAAAACATATAACATGAGCTTATATACATGTTACATATCTGATGCCAAACTTGTTCATAACATGTTCATACCCCAGATCGTCATACTACTCATGAATTATAGTTTAGAAATTGATTCATGAGCATTGATGGAAAATCGGTTGTCATGCATTGAATAATAATTCATAACTTGAAAACTTGCATGGCCTTAGTTCCATTTCATAATAACATATACTTTCATAAAACATAAGAACTAGGCATGCACTTGCTTGAAATTCATGAAATCATGCTATCGTTTCCCCAATTTCTTAAATCACTTCATGCATATAGAATTCACCATAATTAACCTTCAATTCATGAAATAGGAGTTCATATGTAAAAACCCATGCAAAATCATGCAATTTAATAGAATTTTATAATAAAATCATGAGAAGGCAATTTATAGCAAATCCCATAAGAATTGGGTAAAAATCCTAATTTGAAAGTTCATGAAATCACAATTTGAAATTTGGGGGTTTTGGCACAAGGGTGAAAGGAACCCATTTTTGAATAGCCACATAACTTGATTGAAGTTAACCCACTTGAATTGAAAAGACTTAGGAGACTTGAACTTGGAGATTGAGACCTTGAGCTTGAGAGAGTTTCTTTCCTTTTGGGGAGATGAATGAGGTAATGAGAAGGGACTTAGGCTAATGAGGGTGAAAACCCTTCTAGAAATAGCTAAAACGACATCATTTAAGAGGTAAAAGTGTGGGTAATGACTAAAATACCCCTGGGATTTAATTAAGAAAAAATTGGGAAATGGGTCGGCTTAAGGAATCATGGGTCAGTTCTACGGGTCGTTATTTGAACCACGACCAGTGGTTCCAACTCGTGGTTCATGGCTAACCATTCAGGCTGCAGAAGGCAATTCTACGGGTCAACAGGACGGACCTATAGAAGGGATGACGGGTCATCAAACCCAGTCGTGAAACCTGGGGAACTTGTCATACCCCTGATATGGTTCAACGAGTCAACAGGACAGACCCGTGGTTTGAACCACCATTCGTAGAACAAACTCGTGGTTCCAGACCAGATGCTGAATCAACAAAAGGGAATCACGGTTCAATTCCATGGCATGTGGTTCATACCACGGCCCGTGGTTTGGACCCTTCATTCCTGGAACATGAAAATTTTCTGAGTTTTCAGACTTATATAGCTAATTCAATTTCCGAGATGTTACAATATCTCCTCCTTGGGATCATTCATATTTGAATGAAGACAAAACAAGGGAAAAGTGAACAGAAAAATAGCCCAACCAGCAACAAAACATGGAATTCAAGGAATAAACATGAAAGCTAGACTTTTCAACTTAAAACATAGTTAAATCAACTTCGAAAACATGAATGCATGCTAGGATCATTAGAGTAACTAATGGAATAGGATCGGAGGAACATACTAAGGATGAAATTATTATCGCAAGCTGGAAGAGAATCAGAAGGAAAGAGATGAGGGTACTTGGCTTTCATGGCTGATTCCGCTTCCCAAGTAGATCCTTCAACAAAGTGATTTCTCCAATGAAATTTTACCGAAGTGACTTCTTTGTTCCTCAACCTCCGAATTTGATGACAAAGGATTTCTATGGGGACCTCCTCATAGGTAAGATTATCCTTCACGCCTACATCCTCCAAAGGAACAATCAAGGCCGGATCACCAACACACTTCTTCAATAAGAAAATATGGAAAACTCGATGAACCACTTCCAAATCCGATGGCAAATCCAACTCATAAGCAACCTTACCAACCTTCCTCAGAATCTGATAAGGACCTACAAACGGGGACTAAGATTCTCTTTCTTGCCAAATCTCATCAAACCCTTCATGGGTGACACCTTTAGAAAATCCCAATCATCAACTACAAATTATAATTCCCTCCTCCTCACATCTGTGTATGATTTCTGTTGACTCTGAGTGGTCTTTAACCTCTCCCTAATAAGCTAAACCTTCTCCATGGTCTCATGCACCGAATCTGGGCCAATCAGAGTTGCCTCACCTACCTCAAACCAACCAATAGGAGATCTACATCTCCGACCATAAAGTGCCTCATACAAAGCCATCTGGATACTAGAGTGAAAGCTTTTGTTGCAGGTAACTCGATAAGAGATAAGTGATCATCCCAATTACCTTTAAAATCAATCACACAAGCTCTCAACATATCCTCCAAAGTCTGAATAGTGCGCTCTGCCTAGCCATTTGTCTGAGGGTGAAAAGTTGTGCTAAGCTTTACCTGAGTACCAAGACCTCTCTGAAACGATCTCTTAAACTAGAAAGTAAACTGAGTACCCCTATCTGAAATGATGGACAAAAGAACACCATGAAAATGAACTATCTTCTGGATGTTTAGTCTGGCATAATCATCTGCTGAATTCGTAGTCTTAACAACCAAGAAATGCGATGATTTAGTCATCCAGTCGACAATCACCCAAATCGAATCATGTTGCCTTCGAGTACGAGGCAAACTTGTAATCAAGTCCATATTGATCGCTTCCCATTTTCAAATGGGAAGGTCAATATCCTGAATCATGACACCTGGTCACTGGTGCTCTACATTCACTTGCCAATAGTTGGGACATTTAGACACAAAACTGGCTATGTCCCTTTTCATACCATTCCACCTATAGACTTCTCGCAGATCATGGTACATCTTGGTGGCACCGGAGTGGATGGAATATTTGGAACTATGAGCCTCAGTCAGAATCTGCTGTCTCAACCCATCTTTATCTGGCACACATAGTCGACCCTGATATTGAAGTACACCATCTCACCCTTGGGAGAACACATTAACCCCTTGCTGATGGACTGCACCCTTAAGCTGAAGTAAAACGGGATTACTGTCTTTCTTTGCCTTCACTTCTGCTACCAAGGATGATTCAGAACAATTATGAAAAATAACACCACCTTCTGTCGAGTCCATAAGGCAAACTCCCAACCGAGCTAGTCTATGAACTTCCTTAACCAGTTCCTTCTTTCCTTCTTTGACTGAAGACACACTACCCATCGACAATCTACTAAGTGCATCTGCCCCAACATTTGCCTTACCCGGATGGTAAAGCACACTCATGTCATAAACCTTAAGAAGCTCAAGTCATCTCCTCTGTCGCAAATTCAATTCCTTCTGAGTGAACACATACTGAAGGCTCTTATGATAGGTGAATACATCCACATGCATACCATACAATTAATGTCTCCAAATATTCAAAGCAAATACCACGGCTTCCAACTCAAGATCATGAATAGGATAGTTCTTCTCATGAGTCTTAAGATATCTTGAAGCATAAGCAAACACCTTACCACGCTGCATCAAAAGACAATCCAAACTAATCCTAGAAGCATCACAATACCCAACAAAATCATTTAGGCCCTGGGGTAGAGCTAACACTGGAGCTGTAGTCAATCTAGTCTTCAATTCCTGAAAGTTCTTCTCACACAAGTCGAACCACTGAACTTTTACCTTCTTCTGAGTCAGTCGGGTCAAAGGGGTAGCAATGGAAGAAAATCCTTCCACAAACCTCCTGTAGTAGCCAGCCAAACCCAAGAAGCTTCTAATATCAGACGGGGAAGTGGGTCTAGGCCAGTTCTTTAACGCCTCAATCTTTTGAAAATCAACTTGAATACCATCCCTAGTCACAATATGACCCAGAAAAGCAACAGACTGCATCCAAAACTCACACTTTCTAAACTTAGCAAATAACTGCCAGTCCATGAGAGTTTGCAACACAACTCTCAAATGGTCTGCATGCTTCTCCTCACTTCGAGAGTAGATAAGGATATCATAAATGAAAACAATCACAAACATAACTAATTACTGCTTGAACACACGGTTCATCAAATCCATAAAAGTTGCAGGAGCATTTGTTAGACCAAAAGATATCACAACAAATTCATAATGACCATATCGAGTCCTGAAGGCTGTCTTTGGAATATCACACTCTCTAACACAAAGCTGATGATAACCGGATCTAAGGTCAATCTTAGAGAAGAAACTAGCACCCTGAAGTTAATTGAACAAGTCATCAATCCTAGGAATGGGATACTTATTCTTGATTGTGACCTTGTTCAACTAATGGTAGTCAATACACATTCTAAGAGAACCATATTTCTTTTGAACAAATAAAATCGGGGCACACCATGGAGAAATGTTAGGCCTGATGAAACCTTTATCCAGAAGATCCTTCAACTGATTATTTAAATGGTTAAGCTCTGTGGGAGCCATTCTATACGGAGGAATAGACATAGGATTCATAACTGGAATAAGATCTATCCCATAGTTGATCTCCCACTCAGGAGGGACTCCGGGAAAATCCTCGGGAAACACTTCTGGAAACTTATTCACAATAGGAACAAACCAAAGGGATAGGGTTTCCAACTACGTGTCTATAACCCACACTATGTGATAAACATACCCCTTTGAAATCATCTTCCTAGACTTAAGATAAGATATGAAATGACCTTTTGAGGAAAAGAAGGGTGAATACCTTTCCATTATAAAATGGGTTCATTTGGAAACTTGAAACTGACATCCCGAGTACGACAATCAACGGAAGCATAACTAGCATGTAGCCAATCCATACCATGAATAATATCAAAATTTGTCATCTCCAACTCTACTAAATCCGCTGAAGTAACTCTATAAAGGATTAAGATAGGCAGTTCGGTAGATTCTTTTGGCTAAGGCTGACTCACTAACAGGGGTAGAAACACAAAAGGGTTCTAAAAGTAATTCAGGATAAATTTCAAATTTGCATGCTACATAAGGAGTCACAGAGGATAATGAGGCACCAAGCTCCAACAAAGCATACACATCGAAAGAGAAGACTTTCAACATACCAGTTACAACATCTGGGGAACCCTTTTGGTCCTGACGATAGGACATAGCATAAAGACAGTTTTGGCGCTGACCACCATAACTAGAAGTCGTGCCCTGCTGGGCTGGTCGACCGCCTGGGGCTGCTGGAGCAGACTTAGCCCTACTACTACCCTGCCCCTTCTTTGCTGAAGGTCAATCTCTAACCATGTGTCCAGCCTGTCCACACCCAAAACATGCTTCCGTGCCCGCGCGACACTCTCCCGGGTGATTCTTCCTACACTTATTGCAAATGGGATAGGATGGTTCTCTAGTAACACTCCCTGAGACTATGAATAAGAACCAGATCCTCTACCACTCTGATCATGATGAGGCCTCGGGGCTTGGGTAGGAGCACTAGCAGAAGAATGAACAGGTCCTAGTGACTTTTTTTGAAATAAGGAGCGGTGCCCGCCACTGGACCTTTGGTGGAAAAAACCTGAACTCTCGGATCTAACTCTCTTGTTCTCCCTAGCCATCTCCCTAAGCTTGTTCCCCTCGATATGGTGAGCATGAGTCATGAGTTTGGAAATGTTCATATCACACAACAACATAGCAGATCTGCACTCCTTCATCACCATGTCTGAAACCCCATAGATAAACTTATTCATTTAGTCATGCGGGTTCTCTACCATAGAAGCGGCATACCTCGATAACTGAGTGAACTTAATACTATACTTTTGGACGGACATTGACCCCTATCTCAAGTTCATAAACTCCTCAGTCTTTGCTTGCATCAACTCCTAGGGAAAGAACCGGTCGTGGAAAGCCCTCTTGAAACACTACCAAGTCATAAGGACCACATCCCTAGCGCTAGACTCCTTCCATTGAGTAAACCAGATATGAGCTACATTCTTGAGTTAGTAGGATGTGAGCTCCACACAATCAGCACCAACCACTAGCATATCATCAAATATCTTCTTCACTTTATCGATAAAGTTAAGTGGGTCCTCACTCACTTTTGAACCCTAAAATTTGGATGGGTTCATTCGGACAAAATCACGAAACCGGGCTGCTACCCAACCTTGAGGGTGGACTGGGATAGGAGCCGACTAGTTGGTCTGGTTGGCCAAGGTCTGGGCTAGCAAATGGATGGCATTCCTAAATTCCTCATGCGTGACCTCGAGGGCCAGAACTGGAGAAGTGGCATTCTGAGCAGCTCGGTGAGGCATAGCACATCGAGGCATGATCTGAAATTTACAAGGTAAGGATTAGAGAAACATTAGAATTAAGCTCTATCACAGGACATGATCATGAAAGAAGTGAAGTTTTCTAAGACACCTCATAGCTTCCCTCTCATATGTGTGGCATGCTTCACACACATGAAAGAGACTCTACTCGATGCGCCTTTCAGACATCCTAGGACTCTTGAACCTGAGGCTCTGATACCAAGTTTGTCATGCCTCGAGGTTACCCACTAGACGTAACACGTGACTTGAAACTACAAGTGCCCCAAGATAACCCTTCGTCATATCATTCTCAAGCATAACGAAAGATAAGCAGAAGCATAATAGATAAATTCGGAATCACATAAATGGATAATCAAGTCAAATAGGAATACAAAATCCATAAAGAGACTCAAAAGATGTCTATGTCTGAAAAGCATCTACTCATGACATAAAGAGTTGCTAGAACAAGATCCTAGATAACTTAAAGTGAGGAAAATACAATAGATAACACTTGACTAAGAATATAACTAGTCCTTGATCTAAGAGGAGTCACCAACAACTGACATAAGGTGGCCTAGAAGCTCTAGCCACGGGTCTAAGAAGGAACTCCTGAATCTGCATCATCAAAGGATGCAGCACAAGATATCCATCAGTACTATAGGATGTACCGAGTATGAGAGCGATGCATGAACATGAAAAAAACCATTAAAACATACTTGAAATGACTTGGTACATAAAGAAAGGACATGAATAAGTAGTAATATAAGATACATAAGCCATTAAAAGAAATCTTAAGTTTAAAGTATAGAATCATATAACTTCATAGTTTGAAAATGATCATGTGAGAGTTTCTCTTAATCGACATAAACCATGCTGAGCTACATGGATTCTAATGTAATGTACCCCCACTGAAAAGGGTTGTCCTAACCGGCCAAAGTTAGAACCATGTTGTACCAGGATCATGTCATAATAAGCCACAGAGGGTAACCTACGGTGGCAACGTAGTTTTGGACTTGGGTTATCTAAACTCTCATCTCTCGATGCTAAATACTCCTCCCAAAACATATAACATGAGCTCATATACATGTGACATATCTTATGCCAAACTTGTACATAACATGTTCATACCTTGGATCATCATAATACTCATGAATTATAGTTTAGAAATCGATTCATAAGCATTGATGAAACATCGGGTGTCTTGCATTGCATAATAATTCATAACTTGAAAACCTGCATGGCCTTAGTTCAATTTCATAATAACATATACTTTCATAAAACATAAGAACTAGGCATGCACTTGCTTGAAATTTATGAAATCATGCCATCATTTTCCCTAATTTCTTAAATCACTTCATGCATGTAGGATTCACCATAATAAACATTCACTTCATGAAATAGGAGTTCATATGTAAAAACTCATGCAATTTAATAGAATTTCATAATAAAATCATGAGAAGGCAATTTATACCAAAACCCATAAAAATTGGGTAAAAACCCTATTTTGAAAGTTCATGAAATCATAATTAAAATTTGGTGTTTTGGGCACAAGGGTGAAAGGAACCCATTGTTGAATACCCACATACCTTGATTGAATCTAACCCACTTGAATTGAAAAGACTTAGGAGACTTGAACTTGGAGCTTGAGACCTTGAGCTTGAGTGAGTTCCTTTCCTTTTTGGGAGATGAATGAGGTAATGAGAAGGGACTTAGGGTAATGAGGGTGAAAACCCTTCTAGAAATAGCCAAAACGACATCTTTTAGGAGTTAAAAGGGTGGGTAATGACTAATATACCCTTGAGATTTAATTAAGAAAAAGCTGGAAAATGGGTCGGCTTCAGGAATCACGGGTCGGTTCTATGGGTCATCGTTTGAACCACGACCCGTGGTTCCAAGTCATGGTTCCTAGCCAACCATTCAGGGTGTAGAAGGCAATCCTATGGGTCAACAGGACGGACCCATAGAATGGATAATGGTTCATAAAATCCAGTCGTGAAACTTGGGGAACTTGTCATCCCCCTGATCTAGTTCCATGAGTCAACAGGATAGACCCATATTTTGAACCACGGTCCGTAGAACCAACTCGTAGTTCCAGACCAAAGGCTGAATCAACAGAAGAGAATTATGATTCCATTCCATGACCCGTGGTTCAAACCATGCCCCATGGTTTGGACCCATCATTCCTGGAACATGAAAACTTTCTAGGTTTTTAGACTTAGATAGCTGGTTTTATTTCCTAGGTTTTACAATTGACTTCTAAACATCAATTGTTTCATTTCTTATCAGATGCCTAAGATGAGTACGACAGTGGGTGATGTCGAGGCTTCTGTGCCTGTTACTTCAGTTCTTCCATCAGTGCTAGGATTTCAGGGTGAGGGTTTGCCGCATCTGATAAGGGATATGGGGCTAGCCCAACCTCTGGTAGGGTTTCATACTACCCTAGACCTTAAGGACACTGTGGCTAGGACTTTGGAGTCATCTGGTGGATGTTTCAGTACCTGATTCTTTTATTGGTGCTTTAGTTAGGGTTGAGCTTCTAGTTCTTCAGAAGGATTGTATGTCGATATTGGAGTATGAGGTGAGGTTTTATGATATGGTTAGGCATACTGCTAGGGCTGTGCCTTCAGAGTTTGATAGGGTTTAGAGATTTGCTGGGGGTTTGATTTCACCACTCTATTTGAAAAACGTGCACTTGGTAATAATTGGGATAACCTTCCTTCATGTAGTTGATCATGCTTGGGCTATTGAGGGTTTATGTCATGAGGCATATGGAGGTAGTATTAAGAAGCATCATTGTCAGAATAGTTTTTGTGGTTCTCAGACTCGAGGCAGTATATTCTCCACTAGAGCTCGGTTTTGTTACTTCTTATCTAGCAGACCAGTTTTTGTTGCCCCACAGGTTCCAGAGGGTGGTTGTGTAAGGCATGTTGAGCAGAGTAGACAGGGTATGGGTAAAGTCTTTTGAGGTTTACATTCAGGGTGTATAGTCTGTGGTGGCCGGTCAGGTTCAGCGAGATCTTCCCACTCCTATGTATTTAGTAAGATTTGTTTTCAGGGAGGTGAGCATGGCCACTCTGTTAGGGATTGTCCCACGATCGCGCATCCCAGTCAGCATGGTTGTTATGATTGTGGGGTGATTGATCATTATTCTAGAGATTGTCCCTGGCGTGGGATGGTTGAGCCTTCAGTATTGACTACTCAGCCTTGAGATAGATATCGTCAGTCTGATGCCCCTATTAGTGTGCTAGAGGTAGAGGTTCCCGATACCAATGTTCCAGGTATGACTTTTGTTACTTTTGGCTAGTGCTAGTAATGTTCGCTTTACGATTCTCCCTTCTTTGTGTACTTGCTTATATGCCTTCCTATTTTTCTTATTTAATTATTTTACTACTTGAGTTGTAGTGTTTATGTATGTAATTTCTTGGTAGATTGTCCTTTAGTAGTGGATGGTGAGTTATCCTTGAGAGGTGGCTTCTCATAGTTGTGACCCATGGGTAGGTCTTATTAGCCTCTTTTTCTAGTTGGTTTTGTTTTCGGTTTTGTTATGGTTTTATACTTGGGTTGAGTCTTCTTTTTCTAGCGGTCCTATATGGTTGTTGCCTAGGCCATTGTCTAGCATTGGCTAGAGGTCATTGTGTTGGTTCAGTGTGATACTTGTGGTTTATGCCGGAGATTGAGATTTTGTTTTAGTCGAGTGGTGTTGGTTATGCTGTAAGCATTGGTTGTTTTAGGAGGTTAGCAGGTGTGGGATGCTTTCCTTGTTTTCTTCTGTTTCATTTATGGTTGGGTTATTTTCATGTTTTCCATAGTCCCAGTTGGGATGAGATTTGATCGTTGTATGCTAGTTGAGCTATTGATTGTGGCATGGTGGTCGAGTTCTGACTTTCGTTCCATCGTATCAAGTGTTGCCAGTAAGAGTTGTGGGATAGAAGGGAACAACTCCATAGTCTTTTGAGAAAGAATGTGTGGAATTCCATGTATCTATGAAAAAGGTTTTCGTCTAGCTGTGATTTCCTTGTTATGTTCTCTGAATGATCCACGTTTAAATAGCATCTACAGATTGGGCAGATTATGTATTTGGGGCCTAGTTGGCTCCATTCCTAAGTCTTCTCCGGAAGGGTCTTGTGCGTCACCATTGTTAGAGTTCAAAAAGCTTTGGTTTTCACTCTTCCCTTTATAACCTTCACTTATGGTAAGTTCCTCGACATTAAATAGTTATTTTTATGAATGGTGGGAACTCATATTGTGAAGCATGCTTAGTAAAATTGCCATGTTGATTTTGGGTGAGAACCGAAAATTTTGGGTCCCCAATTTTGAGTTGTTTCTGATAATATATCTTAGAATCAACTTGTTAGGGCTTTGATTTTATGAATGCATGTTAATTGGTAGTAATGTTTAGCCTTGAAATCTGTGTTGGGGTGAAGTCTGACTAGACCACTAGTGACTAATGAATGATTGGGCCCGATGATAGATTGGGTGAAGTCGTTCTTAAAGGAAAATCGTCGTTTGTCACAGGGTTTTGATTGATAGTTGACTATTGAGGTTGAATGTTGCTAATTGTATGGCCATGATCCTTGATGAAAATCTATTAAGGGTGTATGTTTTGTGAAGGAAGGGTTGATTATTGCTATGCTTATTGGTTCCCATTGTGCAAGAAGGACTTTATTTTCCCGATGATAGACGGGGTAACTTCCATCTTAAGGGAAGTCGTTGAGTCCTTTCTTGCTTGTGGTTGTGTCAATGGAAATCTGTGGACGTCTGAGTACCTAGAAGTTAAGGTCATAGTCTCTTTTCCCCTTTGTTTAATGTGATTTTGTTGTTGTGTAGTTCCAAGTTCCAAAGCACATCTTGCTCTGTGAATCATATGCGTAACTCACAAGAACACAAGGAAATAAAAATTCCAATTGTGCCATTGTGCGTTTTGCATACAATGCACAGATCTTGATGTGTGGGGTGCATAAGGCATCGCACCAAGTTGAAAAGAATGAGCATGTCACTGATATGAGGGGCCACGCATGGTGCGACATGCACTCCTGATGGTGAGAATCACACCAGCATCACACCTCAGTTGAAAAATCCTGGAAGGTTCTATGGACTTGTGTGATGGCACATGCGACGCGCACTCCTCCTGGTGTGTTTCGCATATTGTCCACACAAGACAACAGCTACCTACTTTGTTTTTCTAATTCATTGCATTACATCCTTTATAGTTGGTAACTTCTTTTTAGGCTGTGTTTTTGTCTCTTGGCTCACAATCTCTGGTTTCAAAATATGTCTTCTAACAGGAGACACACAGGGGGTCAACCTATACAAAGGTCAGTTGCAGAAGAAGCAAGGCTCCATTTAGGAGTAGAAGTCATGAAAGCCTGCTACACTCAGGACAAAAACAAAACTTTATATATGGAGCAAAGCTTTAATTTGGGGGAAGTTGGAGACGATTTGCCCAATATGCACCATCAGTTTGCTGTTAGAGAGTGGTAGCCTTTCCAAGATGTGCCCGGGGGATACTATGAAGAGATAGTTTGGGAATTTTTTGCAGATTACCAAGCCATTCAGGATTCCAAGGGCTATAAAGGTCCCAAGGACAGGTTCCCTAATCTAGATGCAGTCATCATCCGGGGCAAGAAAGTGTTTGTCACCCCCGCCGCCATCAATTCTATCTATTAGGAACACCCAATTGATCCTGCACCAACCCTCATGGCTAAATTGATGGCTGAACCAAAGCCATATCAAGAGACAACCCCCACCATTGCTTTGGGCACCCTTGTGTGGTCTACCATGGGAGGAGATATCCTGAGGAGGTCCTTGGTTTTTGAGGAGCGTCTTTGGTATGATCTAGTTTGCAACCGTCTTCTCCCCTCACAAAATGACCAAAAGATGACTCAAAAGGGTGCCATTCTAATCGAGGCCATCATGACGGGGGAACATATAAACTTTGGGGAGGTGGCAACAATGGTAATACGAAGGAAAGCCCATCGCGGAAATAATTCCCTTCCTTTTCCGGTCTTGATCACCAAGCTGTGTGCTAAAGTTGATGTTCCTACTCTTCCTTGTGACAAGTTCACTCATGCCATCTGGGTCATTGATCTTGAAAAAAAGACAGACAGAGATGTCCCAAGATTCAAGAAGCAAAGGACTGAGCAGATGAGTGAGCTTGACAGTGATGAGCTTGGTGCTAGCATTGGAGCTTCATCTCCCTCTCAGACCACTTCCGAGGCACGACCACATAATACCACACCCTCTATGACCAAGAGTGGGCTGCAGGATATGGTGGACAAAACTCATAATCATGAGAAGCAGCTGGCTGACTTAGCCACAAAATTGGCCTGAATGATCAATAGGGCAGTCAAGAATGCAGTTAAGAGGTTGGTAGAGAGATTGAACACGTTGTGCAAGCGGGTTGATGTCATAGAAGGGGAAATCTCTAAACTTCAGAAAGATGTCGAGAAATCCAAAGGAAAAGGCCCTGTAGTGCAGGAAGATTTGATGACATTACCTCCACCTCGAAAGATTCCCGTCCCTTTGGATGACTTATTTGTTGCCTATGCTGATGAGAAGATGCCTAGTAATGAGTATCAAGAGTTGGATGACAATTGGATTTTCTTCCCCGTCGTAGTTCAATGGGAATGGATAAGAGGCTCGTGGGATTAACGTGAGGGGGAAGGGATGGATATATTTCTGGGAGCGAACTCCTGGCGAATATGAAGCACATGAATATAAGTTATGCCTTGGAATGAAAGACAGATCCAAATCTGCTTTGTCTATGAACAAGGAAGCTATAATTAATGCAACTATGAATCTCATGGAAAGTTTGATCCTGGCTCAGGATGAACGTTGGCAGTATGCTTAACACATGCAAGACAGATGGGAAATCGTGTTTCCAGTGGAGGACGGGTGAGTAACGCGTAAGAACCTGCCTTTAGGAGGGGAACAACAGCTGGAAACGGCTGCTAATACCCCATAGGTTGAGGAGCAGAAGGAGGAAAATGCCCGAGGAGGGGCTCACATCTGATTAGCTAGTTGGTGAGGCAATAGCTTACCAAGGAGATAATCAGTAGCTGGTCTGAGAGGATGATCATCCACACTGGGACCAAGACACTGCCCAGACTCCTACGGGAGGCAGCAGTGGGGAATTTTCTTCAATGGGCAAAAGCCTGACGGATCAATGCCGCATGGAGGTAGAAGGCCCATGGGTCGTGAAGTTCTTTTCCCAGAGAAGAAGCAATGAAGGTATCATGGGAATAAACATCGTCTAACTCTGTGCCAGCAGCTACGATAATACAGAGGATGCAAATGTTATCGGGAATTATTGGGCGTAAAGCGTCTGTAGGTGGCTTTATGAGAACCCTAATTTTCAGCGGGCTCTTCGTGATTCCACTCTTTCTGTGAACTCCTGGTGGGTTAGTACTGGACCGAGTGGCAATAATGATGAAAAAGAAGCTACTGCTGATGATGGTGATGATGAGGATTAAGTCCTCCAGGGAGTTCCACTCTTTTTCCCATTGCACTATGAGCATTGAGGGCAATGCTTATTTTATGGGGAGGGGTGGCTTTACTTACTTTCTTTTGGTGCCCGTGAGTGGGCTTGCGACAATTTATTGCCCTTATCGGGCCTAGTTGACATTTCTGCTTAGTTTTATTTGGCCCTTGTCGGGCACATTTAGGATGATGATTGTGATGCCTTTGTTTTTTTCTTTTCTTTAGATTATGTTTTAGCTTTACTTTTTACTTTGAGCTTAATGTTGCCCTCGTCGGGCTTGAATTTTATTGAGTGTGTGATGGGTTGGTCTTACATGCCCCATTGTTCCACCACCCATGCCTTGCAAATGCGCTAAATGTGTATGCCTAGGCTTGTTCTTGAATGAATTTATGAGCGCAATTTCGATTATCGCCTTGTTAATAGTAGTGTAGAAATAAACTCTGAGGGTTTCCTTAATAATACGTCTCTTTACCAAGGACAAAAAGTTTTGATTATTTTCTTTTTCTGTTATTTTGTTTTTGTGTGTTGAACCGGGTTGGTGTTTCCCTATTATGAATTGAGAGGCGACTTTCTTAATGGAAAATGCCAAGTTTTAGTTTAGAATTGAGTCCGTAAGTGCTTGTCTCTAAATGTGCCCACCGAAAAAAAAATCATGGTAATGTATTTTTGAAAATGAAAGGAAGAAGGGAAATGTATTTTTGAGAAAAAGCATTGTCTTTTTATGACTTGCACACTCTCGCTTTGGCTTGATTGACTCACAAACTAGTGTGTAATGAACTCGGAATAGCTTGTCAAAAATCATTTGTCCCAATTAATTATGGGACTAATGAATGAAGTCTTGTGGCATGATGCCTTGTGTGGTGAGGTTGTACCTTGATTCTTATGCATAAGTGTCGCCTAGAACTTTCCCCAAATGTGATTCAAGGCAACATTCTAGGTGTAACGGAGCTTGGAAGATGACCTTAGGCCCTTTTTGATAAGCCACTTCACCCAAATGACTTCCCAATGACATCAAATCCTAGTGAACCCCTTTGAGCTTGTTACCATTCTTTGGCACCTTGTCAACACCTTGACCTTTTTGGAACCTTTAGTTTGGCACCCATCCTCTCTAATAGCTTCAAAATGAATGTAGGCTAAAAGCCTAAGTTTGGGGACAAAAACAAAAGACAACATAGGCAAATGCCTAAGTTTGGGGGTGCATATAACTAAAATGAGGAGAAGAAAGGAAGTGAACTTCAAGTGCAAGGTAGCACCTTAATTTCAAATTGAAAATTGCTCCAAAATATCAATCCAATGAGCAAATTCAAAAGCAAAAATTGGTGCTACCAAGTGAAGATGATATAGCGTGTGAATGATCATGAGTTAAAAAGGAGAAATCTTGGGTTGTGCGAGGGAGGAATAAGGTGAAGTTGAAATGGAAAAAATGTGAGCGGTGTTCAAAATGATAACAAAGAGAATTAGGGAGGTGTAGTCACTTGAACCAAATGATATCCACACCTTACCTCTAGCCAATATCGTAACCCGCAATTCCTTGGTGATTCCGAGCTTGGCTACCCTACATTAGTGGTGATTTACATGAAGGGCAAGCCTATGGTTTGACGCGTATGCACTTGAACTTCCTTGAGAGAGTGAGAGTCTTCATGGTTATCTTATAATCCCGTGTTTTGATAATTTAATAATTGTGAGTAGGATTATCTCTTGTGGTGAGTGGCATCATGCACTCGAATTGAAGTATAGAGTCTCCATTTCAATTGAGGGGAATGAATGAGACAAGTTGTGTGGCGATTCTCGAGGAAAACCTTGACGGTCCATGCCAATGACTTGAAAAGCTTAAATATCTTATTTTGAATGGCAAATTCCCTTGATTTTAAATAAGAAATGATGTCCTTTTGAAAAAGGGTTTTGAAATGACCAATTGCCTTGAGTTTGTGGTGGTCCAAATTGAGATTAGCATTGTAGTTGAGTCCTTTATTTGAGTCTTTTATTTGTTTATTTTTCTTAAATTTTTAGTGTAGAGTAGTCTTTTGTGCCTTGACTGAGCCTTAGCATAATTCATTCCTTGCCTTGTGAGTATCTTGCTTGAGGATAAGAAATAGTTCAAGTTTGGGGGTTTGATAAGTCGGTAATCTACCAACTTATTGAGCCTATATCCATGAATTATTGCTATGTTTTTAATTGATATAGAGGTTCTTACAGCCTTTATTGATGTCTATGCAGGTACTCTTGATAAAAGATGAAAAACAAGGATATGGAACTAAAAAGAGCCAAAAAGGAACTAAGTGTGAATATTTGAGAAAAACTGAAGAATCTGCCATGGGATGCGATGGTTGTGCGACACGCACAATCCGAGGTGTGGTTCGCACTTCCTCCGCATGAAGCCGCTAAAGTTTCTAAAGATTCTGCTAAGGAGTGCGGTCGTTGTGCGACGTGCACATCCCATGGTGCAAAATGCACCACCTTTGCACGAAGCCCACAATTTCAGCTGAAGTCACTGGTCGAGTTGAAGTAGGTGTGCGACGTGTGAACCGCACGTTGCACTGCACACCTCCCGAAGGGCAAACTTGTCCTAATTTTATGTGATGACTTGGGAATATATAAAAGGCCATTTTAGGCTTAATTTGTATATACAATACTTCAGACCTGAGTCTTAGAGATAGTTTTTGCTTTGTAAACAATTTTCCACCTCCATTGAGAATAGGGTTTCAATCCAAATCTCTTGGTTAACAATTTGTGTGCCTAATTTGATTCTAGAACTTGAGATTTAGCTATAATGGATGGGAGTTTGACTTACCCAAATGGTATCTCTTCTTCTCCTAGTATGAGTTGCTAAATTCTCTTGTCTAGGGGTGTATTAATAATGGGTTCTTAGATAATGGGTGTGGGTGTTGTTAATTCACCTTTATAATTGCTTATTTCACATGGGTCTAGTATTTTCACCAAGTTTTAATCCTAAAATTGGTGGTTACAAATATTAATTTACATTACTTAGCTATGTGATCGCTCGGGAGAGAACTTCATAGTTGTGGATGTGAAATTCCTAGTGGGTACTTGGGAATCCATCTAGATTGGAGGCTAGGAATAGCTCTAATCACAGGAATCTTCTATTTAAGGGGCCTAGCTAGAAATAAGACGACCTCCCCGAGCTAATGTTGGTTGATTGTTTATCACACCGATGATGTTCTAACCAAAATTATTGGAAATGTGGATGTTTATCGAGAGATAGCATTCCACAACTATGACCAATGCTATTCATGTCAATAGGTGAGAGTAGAAGTTAATTAATGATTACCCCATCCTATAGCTAATGCTCCATCGGATATGCATCCCTAGTCTTCTAAATCACTTGGTACACCTATCTTTAGTTTTATTGCTTTTTGTATAATTGTGTTAGTAGTGACAACTTTCCCAATTCCCCCCATCTTTTTACTTGTTTTTGTTTAATCAATTACTCTCGCCTTGAAATCAACTCATACAATCTCTAGTTGGCTAAGTCAAGTCCCTTGGGTACGACCTCGACATCCGTTGGGTTTATAAATTTGGTTTTGCTGCATGATCGACGTGGCCTCCTAATTGGAGAGCACGATTTGAGCGTTCATCAGTACCCTCAGACCTTGTCCGCCTCTTCTAGACATTTATTTCATACGTTATTTATAGTATTCATGGTAATGTTGTACTTTTACCCTTTTGGCCCCGTGTGACCTTGTATATGCCTCTGGACCAACATGGTGGGATACTGGGAATGTCCGTGAGTACCGGACATTGTGATATTTCTATAGGCTGGTTATCTATGTTGTAGAGCTGATTGTGCCTATGCAGGGCCAATAGGAATGTTTGTGAGCTATTTTGGGCTATTCTATTATTTGCGAGCATATCATTCATGTAAAAGGGTTTCCCTGCATGTCTTAGTACTGTTTTGGCCTCAGGCTTACTACAAACATTTTCTAAATTCTGCGTGGCCCCGAGGGCCCGTTTTTGGTAAAATGATTATGGAAAGGGTTTTTGGTACTGACTTTTATGAAACCCTTGGAGTAGAGGGGATATTACAATGATTAAATCACTGGTTTTCGTATTGACACTAGGCTCAGTTGCACTATAGCACTAGATATAATTTTCTAGGAATTTAGACCCTGAAACATGTCGGGCACCTTGTTTAGGGAATTTTGAAACTTGATTACTCCTTTAGACCCGAATACACTTCGGGCACCCTTATGAGGGTTTTGAGATCACTGCTACTGTTCTACACTCGATTCAACTCTAGGCACGTACTATGAGGGGCTGATTGTTAAGCTATACTTGAGGTTTTGCAGTTTGTATATGGTCTACGAGTAGACCTCTATGGACCTTATCATTCCTAGGCTAATGGCTACAGTCCAACGAGTGTTCCAGGAGGAGCGGGTATGGTGTAGTAGAGGTACTCGGGTCTACCTTCCATGGATCCTATCTCTAGTGGGCCTTTTAGGTAGCGGAGGGGGTAATATACGGGTTACTATCATACTGGATTCATCACATCATCATGATCATGCATATTTTATTTGGATTCCACCCTTGTTTGTTGTTTGCTCAGTGTATGCTCCGGTAGTATGGGATGCCAGAGGGATTATTTTCACTTGATTATGTTCCTCGGTTGTATGGGCGGTCATTGGGATTCTAGGTAGATTATATTACTCCTTTCATATTGTAGAGCATGTTATGACCTTTGGCTATTAGTTGAATTTTGGTTTCTAGCCTTTGAGGCCCTGGTTATTCGGATGGTGATCATTAAGAGGCTAGTGGGACTTATATTGTCGAGGCATGGTTTACGTGGCCTCTTGAGCGATTGTGGGTTTTCGGATTTATTCCTTGTCCTGGTTCTGGTTAGTGGATCTCGATTCCTTGTGGCTTAATTATTCCATCCTAGGGTTGCACTTGAGAGGTTGTTTATGTCTATGCTTCTCTTGTAGTTGGGTTTTTAGCATGATTTTGTTCGCTTATTGTTTCTAGCTTGAATATGTTGGCTTGCTTCTCTTCTTTCCCTTTTTACTTTAGGTTACTGGTATACCGCCATGCTTCTAAACTCTCTCTTTATATATACTGTTGTTGCAAGGATTCCAAGTGTGTTCCTCCATCTTTCACCTGTGTTTCTGCGTATGAATATCTTTTGTGGCTAGCATAGTCTATTTTATTCTTGTTGTTTTCCTTAAATGCTAGTTTCTTTGTGCTTCCTATTTGCTTCTATGACTGCTTCCTTGCTATCTGCTTATTACTATTCTTATATCTTATATACGCTCAGTCTGCCGATGATGCCTATTGGGTACCTATTTCTTAGAAATTGGTGCTCATACTACACTTCTGCATCTTTTTGGTGCAGATATTAGTGTGAGCCTTCGCCATTGACCACGTGGAGACTCTTGCAGCCCATGGATATTCGAGACTAGGGTGAGCGACAGCCAACCGGGGCTTGACAACATCTCATCTTTTTGCATTGTTACTCTTTATTTCATTCAGAGACAATTGCACTTATTATTTTGTTACTTCTAGCACTTGTATTCTATTTAGAAGCTCATGTACTATCGATATCAAGTCTTGGGTTGGTGTAATTTCCTTGTGTATATATATATTCAGGTTTTTGCTTCCGCGTTGTTCTCTATTATATTTCGCTTCTTCTTATTTCTGCTTATTGTGCATATTAGTTAGGTAGTATCCCATTACTAACCATTCGGGGCTACGGAAATTGGTTTGCATACTGGGGATTGTATGTGTCATCATGACCTGAGAAATCGGATCGTGACATGTACCAATAAAAAGAATCATTGTTCCTTAGACAGCAGTGAATAACTATACATAAATACTACTGGCCAACTGGCCTCCCACTACAATAGACAACTGAAAATAATAAAACATATGGTAACTTTATATTTTCTATAAAGCCTTTAATAGAATTTGTAACTATACAATGGATGATGGTCGAGATAGGGCCCTGACTTACCTAAATTATAACCTTGAATATCATTAAAGAGTACTAGACATCTTTTAGCTCCAGATGAGAGAAAGGCTCACCCCTGCTTTGTTGAATGCGGAACAAGTGCCTAATATTAAAGTCTGCTAACTGGTATACATGATCCTGCATATACAGATATGCAGCGCCCCCAAACGTAGGGACGTCAGTTAATATACAACATGTACTGGTATGTAAAACAGACAGAATAACAAGTAGACACGTGAGGATGCTCAATAAGTCAAATAGAAAAATAAGCAACTATAGACAAGTGAATACTAGGAACTCTCATCTAGAACTATATCTTTGAGCGTACAATTGATAGATAAACAATATAAAACTATAATCTATATATTTGCCTTATTAACTTATCATATAACGTCTTATAGATTATTCCATATTAACAAATGCCCAGTAATTTGCCTAGGTTATGTCCTATGACTACCGTTAATACAAATAATCATATGCTGGCCTACCAAAGGCGATCTATGTCAAGTGTAAGGCATGTGTTGCCCAAATACTCATGACTATGATTTTTATGAATATAACTATAATCGCAGTCAAGTGCAAGGTGCACCCTCTGTGGGCTCGCTATGAGGGTCTTACCTGCAGGCCATATATTCCATGTATTGGCTCGAGTCAGGGGAACCAGTGCATGACCTTCCAGCTAACTCCAAATGCAAATTATTCAACAAAGGCGGTATGCCATAATATTCGGGCTCATTATAATGGTCTGGTCTCAATCTTGTACATAGAATAATGTCACATATGTGTGTCAAGTAAATCCTATGAATACTCTCCCATTATGAAGAGTAACTTTTATCAAGTAATGCCCTAAAAGAACTATGACCTGTAGATTATGATAAAGATCATTTAGCCACTCAAGTAGTAATATCCATTAGCTACTAACTTCTTTAAACTTAAAATCTATCCATTCATGCGCTAACTCTTTTATTTATATTATAACTATGTCTTTATGTGATCTAATATACTAAAGCAACTATACTATGGCATATTATTCTTATTTATAACACGTGACAAATATACCATGGGGCTTATAGATGATTTCAAATAACGACACTTCCATACAAAACATATGGATAGTCTACTAGAAGGGGTAATATGAGTATTATGACCTTAACAAGTAGATGTGTGAAATAGGAAGACAAGTAATTTTCGTGTGGGAAGAGAGTATAGATAATTATTATGGAAGGCATGTAGGCATGAACTCGACATATACCAAGAAAGGTTCTACTTACATTTCAAATAGCATATGTTATCTCTTATAGGAGAGAAATAGGTGACTTCATATTATGTCTTAACGACGACGAGGTTTAGCTTTACATACCTTGGATTCTTTCCTACCTAACTATAGTACCGTGAGTCCCAAACAACTCAACACGCATGGATGTAACCTTTACATAGCCAACCATTGGCTTTCACCATCCAATTGGCAACAAATCCACTATAAAAATAATATATATTTTCATCGATAACCCATAGGTTCATCTAACAAATCATTCTAGAGTTCTTCACGTATGCTAAAAACTAACCAAATTTCATAACAATTTTTTGAGCAAATTCTCTATTTTTTTTTACGTACTTTAATTCAAATTTGAATCTTCCCGCTCAGTAGGGATCCCAAAAATATTAAAACACCCCACTTCTATCAACAATTAGCTATTCATCTTCTTCCCTCTTCTAAGAACCCTAATTTATCAAACCCATTTCAAGATTTGGTGCAAATTTCAACTCAATTAATGATTACCACCATGTACTACATATCAAATAAATATTCCACAGTTATATTCGAATATGGTATAGAAAAATTACGTATTTGAAAATAAACCCCAACTTGAGTTCTTGATAAATTTCCACAATTCTTCAATGAAGACTCTAATTTTTTTAGAATTGTCGATGCCTCTCCTCTATGAGAATCACTGTAGCTTTGATCCCCAATTTTTCTCATTAATTCCATCGAAGAAGAAAAAGAAACAGAGAGCACTTGTTTTCTGGAAACTTTCGAGCAAGAAGAGTATTGGTTTGCCTTCACGGGTTGTCATCTTGTCACGACCTGAAATAGGGCCATAATGGTGCCTACATAACCCCCCCAGTAGGCAAGCCAAACCAAACAATGCAAAAGACCATAAAAGCAGTTAAAGTAAGATAAGCGAAAGACATAAATAAGGAAGGTAGGGCCAATAGCATATATGCATACCAATTGTACTAAATATACAAAAGATGGTCCTAAAGTGACCAAGAAGACAAAACAAACACGAGAACCAACTCCATCCTGTCACCGGTACAAGAGCGACTAAAGTACGGAGTACCTATACAACTGACTTTGTCTATCCAAAATACAAAACATAGACAGAAATTCAAAATGGAAAGCATGTAAAGTCTCCAAGGTGCCGGGTGCTCATCGCGATCCGAACTGCAACAGGCCTCAAACGATGGGAGGATCTGTGGGGGTGGCTCGTACTAGGTGCTGCATTAGAAAAAGATACAGAGTGTAGTATGAGTACCAATACAATAGGTATCCAGTAGGCATCATAGGCCGACCGAGTGCAGAAAGATAATATATATATATATAATAAATTAAAGGAAAGTACATAAAAATACAAGGATCCACCTAAATCTAGTTATAAAATCAAAAACAGAACCAACAAAACCAACCAGAATGAAATAATAACAGGATCACTCCTAAATCTACCGACAACCCAAATGCACCAAAGTCAATACAATGCAATAAGAGATGATGTAATGTATGAATGCATAATAGTATAAACCTGGAATACCATATCGAGCACCTGGAATACCGCATCAGACTATGCATATGTATATATTAATGTAAATGGGAAGTAAAAACCCAGAATAACGCATCGGGGGCCCAGAATACCGCATTGGACTATAGATATATGCATAAAATTGTGTTTTCCCTATTTCCTTCCAAAATCCATAGTAAGACTCAAGATAACTAATTTATAATACAAAAATCATAGTAGCCAAAGTGAGCCTCAAGTTTGAACCAAAAACCTTTGAAAAAACCTTCTTTTCTGTATCGATGATATGCATTGCAGTATGAGCATGAAATATCCATAATCAGATAAAATAGCACACAACAAGGAAAAGCAGGGCAAAATACCCACCAAATCAGGAGAACTGACCTAGAACTCTGTCCAAATCCAAGCTATGGCCTCGGGCCCATAGTTACACACACAACTGGTAATATGGTGGAATAATGGGAAAAATAACAATGAAAACAACCACAGGTATCTACTCTACTTCTAAAACATCCTAAAAGCATACTAAGGATTCTATGCTAGTCACAACGATGCTACGAGCTCCGAGGCTAAGGATAAACATAATAGTTCTAAGCTATGATCCAAAATGGACAATTTAATACAAGTAACAAAATTTAAGCCTAATTCTAACCTATGGTCCAACCTAATGTTCCAACAACATATAATATATATATATAATCTAACTAAACTCAGTCTAGGAAGTAAACCGTAACCTACCTCGGGGCTAAACCACAAACATGAACTATCACTCGTGTGCCTTCCCCTTATGAACAGCCTCAGAAAGCTGCCATACTATCAAAAACATACGCTAGGCATTAAGATGAAAAGAATGACACCCATATTACTATACGGAAATTCGAGATAAAAATCAAATCAAAAAAGGACCACAGAGCTCGCGCGATAAAACATAAAATAAAAATCACAATTATGATTGCAACGGGTTAAGGAACCTATACCCAAAAGTTGAGCGCGAACAGGACTCGTTTCAGGGCCTAAAACAACCCCCAAAGTCCTCTTGATCAAAGGAAACAAAAAGGGAGGATCAGGGATTTTGGAGGCGGAAACTTACCAATTTAACGTGCACGGAAGAACCACGGACTGGAAATATGAACACCACTAAGTTATGGGATGGACTAGGAGAAAAAAAAGATGTTTTGAGATATTTTAATGGAGGAAAACCGAGTGCAAAGTGTTTGGAAAAAAGCTGGAAAAAGTGGGAGTGGCCAGCTTATAAGTTGTCAGCGCCTAGTGCAGGTGCGCCCATGCAAGTGCAGGGGCGACCATGCCACAGTGCCTAAGGTGTTGTAGGCGCGCTGACCTGCCAGCCTAGCCAGGCGCACAGGCCTGCGCAGGTGCGGCCAGGCACCCGCCGTTGTGCCATTCCAGCAACAGCTGCTGCAACAGCCAAGCTTTAGCCAACTTTGAAATGGATAGACCCCCAGGAATGCATCCAGGGTCCCGCAAACCAAAATGAGTTGAGCTATTCAACTAAAAATGGCATTTTAGACTCAACAAAATCAACAAAAATCCCAACGGAGGTTGATTTAATAAAAAGTGGACCCCACACCTAAAACTAACTTTTGGCCAACTATTCCAAAATAAAACCCAATGGCCAAAAATAAGTCTGGAAGTCTCGGGACCCAAACCAAAGGTCCTACTAGCCCAAAGTCAATATTTCAGAGCTAACAACACTGACGAAATTTCCATCTGAGGCCATCTTCTCCGAATATTGACAAAAGTCAACCCCACAAGCCAAACTGGCTTGAAAACACAAAGCCAAACTTGCTTGAAAACAGACTAAGGGTCCCAGTAGACCAAAATCCCCATTTTGGAGCCAACAGAACTGTCAGAATTCGATTCTAAGCATGTTTACCAAGAAAGTTAACCGAAGTCAAAGATTTTCTAAGTTCAAGTTCTAAAATAGGGAAATGGTCATAACAACTTAACAAATGGCCCTGACACCAAAACATCACTCCCGACAAGTCATAAATGACCTGTAGCCACAGCGGGAAAGCTCAAAATGTAGAAAAAGCATAAAGGACTGGAAAATGACCTAGAGGGTCATTAAAACATCCACTACAAAACTGACGTTTTTCCTCTAAAGTTAGAGAAAGGTTAGTACTTGAAGACTCGAAAAGGTAAGGATAGCGGGTCCACATATTAGTCTCAATCTCCAAAGAAGCCTTCTGTCATGCCCCGAGGTTACCCCCTAGATGTAACACGAGACTTGAGACTTCAAATGCCCCAAGCTAACCCTTGGTCATAGCATTCTCAAGCATAACAAAAGATAAGCGGAAGCAACTGTAGATAAAGACTCAGAATATCATAAATAGGAAGTCAAATCAAGACATAAAATCATCCAATGGAACCCCACAACACTATGTCTGAAAAGCCTCTACAACTAGCATAAGGAGTTGATGGGACAATACCCCAACTAACTCAACAATTTGGAAGGAAAGGAAGCATAGAAAACTAGAATAAAGTCTAGTCCTCAAACACTGAGGACTCACCAAAGCTGATCATGAATGGCTAGGAACTCTAGCCACGTATTTGTGAAGGGACACCTGAATCTGCATCATCAAAGGATGCAGCGCAATATGCTTTAGTACATTGAATGTACTAAGTATGTGGGATATGCATAGGTCATGATAAAAATATACTTGAAAGCCTGTTTAAAACTGAGATCATGCATAAATTGTGGTAAAACATGCTTAAATTATCCTTGAAGATGAAATCATGTGGTAATAGTAAACACTATAATGTAATGACTCAATGCAATATCATAAGCTAAAAACATAATCAAAAGTAGTAAGTCTAAAATCTGAAAGCAAAGAGTCAATACATTTTTAAAGCATAAACTGTTTCTGTGAGAGGTTCTCTAATCGACATAGACCATGTGAGCTACATGGAATCCGATGTATCCTCCCCATCGAAAGGACCGAATATGCCTTGCCAGGGTATAAAGGCATTACTTTGGCGTGATCACTAAATACTGATGCCCAACAGAGGGGACTTAATACCTATGGGGGCACGTAGTTCTGGGACCTTTTTGGGTACTCTTACCCTGTCCAACTCGGTGCTAATACTACTCCCAAAACATACATATATGTAATGACTCTTCCGGTTATTTCCACGTATACATTTTTCTTGTACCGTTAGAGATTGTTAGTAGCGACGCCAAGTCATTTAAGGCTTGTCGGGACCGGTATTTCGGTGTCGGGTCCATTTGTTTGGTCGTATGATAAGTTTTGAAGTCAAGCAAGTCGGCAAAAGTTATCGTAAGTTTCTTTAATAAATTTTCTGAACTTTGGGTAAAATGTCTCAGAGATTTTTTCTCAATATATAAAGAGTTAGAAGTCTCCCGAAATACCAAATTGAAGGTCTACGAGTCTAGTTTCCAATGCACAAAATCTCACATCCAACTGATCTTGGAGTAAAATGTTATGACTGTTTTACCGCGGACTTTCTGGCAGAAACCGGGTTGGGAATCGGGTCGGGTCAAAATCGATTTAAAGCCTCCACTTCACGTTTTAAAATGTCATTTCAGTTCTGAAACAGTGAGAAAACATAAGGGAGGGTTCCAAGAGAGTTCTTGAGTATCAAAATCGTGCGTATTTGAAAATATTTAATTTTAAAGTTATATTTTTATTGCCTTCCTAAAATACTTTTGTTACGAGATATTCGTGTATGTATCTATTTTACAAGAGTCTTATAATTTATTAGTATTTTAACGGAGATAGTAGACTTAGTTATATTGGAAATTATTATTATAATATAGTAGGTTTTATTTGAAATAATTTTTTATTTATTACGATATATTCAAAATATTATATTTATTTTACCACGAACTTATGCAATACTCAAATATATACGTAATAGGATAGAATCAATTATTGTGTGCTAACCCCACACTTCCACGTGGGAATAGCTAAATGTGGCAGCAACTATGTGACCATGTGTTGGCATTTTTGTTTACAAAATATTGACACCTCTCACCTTATTAAATATTACTAAAAACTATCCTTTTTAAAGGAAGTGGTTGGAAAAAGGAAGTAAGTAAAATCCCTTTTTTTAAAAACAAACCAAGATTGTTGTTTGGTATATGTCTTCAACAGTTCCTTCATCGGAATATTTTCCTAACAAAAAGGTCTAGTTATTCAAGCCCGAGTTCGAGTTTGATTTCATTTAGGAGCTTCTTTCGGAGAGGTTCAAGCTTGTAATCGGACGACAGGTAGGTTACGGTTTAAACTCCCTAGACTTAGCATATATCGGATAAAATTGTACTAGCTGGCATCCTTGGGTTGGTTTATTAGGTTGGTACCATAGACCTTGACCGCTTTATTCATGTCCGCCTACTTTGTTCCTCCGTTGCTTGTAGTACTTGCCAATATATTTTATTTACCCTTGTGGTACTGTGAGGCCTTGTTGACTCTGGAACATAGAAGGTGGAATATTGGGAATGTCCGCGAGTCCCGGGCATAGAATTATCCTTCTAGGCTGGTTATGCTTGCTGAGTAGTTATGGGCCTGTGCAGGGTCGATAGGTTGATTGTGAGCTGCTGGGAAGCTATTGTGTTTGATCATACCATTTCCATGTATATAAAGAGGTTTTATCCATGTTTTACTACGGTTAGGGCTTCGGGCCTACTGACACTATTTTCTAAACCTTGCATGGCCCCGGGGGCCCATTTTTTTATGGGAATAAATTGGAAATGGTTTTATTTAACTTGAGAATATTCTTGGGTAAAAGAAAGTAAAATTATGATTTAAATCATCAGTTTTATGATTAACGCTAGACTCGGCAGGGCCGGGGTGCTAGTTGAGTTTTCTTGCTACTTGAGATGATTTTTAGCCTCGGTCGGACCGAGAACCTGAGATGACTTTCTACTGTTTAGACCCGGTTATGCCCGGGCACCCTTAGAGGGGTTTTTGAGATATTCTCCTACTACTTTAGTCCTGGACAGGGTCTGGGCATGCATATTAGAGACTGGGTCTCTATCTTGAACCCGGACTTGCTTCCGGACGACATGTTTTGATACTGAGTTTTAGTATGGGGTCAGGGACTTCCATGGACCTTGCCATCCGGGCTTGGGGCTGCGGGCTGCGTGTGCCGGAGGAAGGGTATACGGTGGAGTAGAGGTATACGGGCAGTGTCCTTCCATGGAACTTACCTACTGGGCCGGATCGGCACCGGAGGGGGTACATACAGGGTTACCATTTCACTTGAGATCTGCATGCATCATATCATTCATTGTTTGAGGCTCCACCCTTGTTTGTTTTTTGTTGATTGTACGCTCCGGTAGTATAGGATGCCAGAGGGTTTGTTTTCACTTATTTATATTCCTCGGTTGTATGGGCGGCCGGCGGACTGTAGGTAGACTCTTGCTATTTACTCGTAGAATTATTCCCTGTTACGGTTAATTATGAAATTGGTTACTGCTACACTGTTAGTTTTTGGATTTGAGATTGATATGATTAGTTGGGCTTGATTCATGTCTCTAAGTATGCCTATCATTACTCTTTCTCTCTTCTTCTTACACTTGAGGTTTCCGGTATACCGTGCATTTCATAAACTTCTTATGTATACACTGTTATTGCAAGGACCCCAGGTGCGTTGTTTCTTACTTTCACATGTGCCTATGGTGTATATATTTTGCTTGCTGGCCTCGCATGTGGTTCTGTTGACATCCCTCTGGGCTAGTTCCTGTGTACCCTTTCGTTGATTTCTGTGACTACTTGCTTCTATTCTGTCTGTTACTACGTTTTTATCTTATATGTGCCCAGTCGGCCTATGATACCTACTGGGTACCTTATGCTTTGCATTTGGTGCTCACCCTACCCCTTGATCTTTGGGTGCAGATCCTAGCTTGGGCCATCGCCGTTAGGTCGCTGTAAGTCGGGCTTGGACATCTTTTTGGGATTACTTCAGACTAAGGGTGAGCTCTTGGCGATCGGAGCTTAGCTTTAGTTTATCTTTTGCTTTATGTACTCTATTACCATTCAGAGACATCTGTATATATTATTTTGGATCGTTTGCACTCCATGTATGTAGTTTTGGCTCTATACCATGATACCAGGTCTTGGGGTTTGGTTTAGTTTCCGCATAAGTATATATATTTCTATTATCTATCCTCTTCATCTTGTTCCCTTACTTTTGCTTAGTAAACTACTCTCCCGCTTATTTGTTAGATAGTAGCCCATTACTAACTGTCCTGGGCTACGGGAATTGGTTCGCCTACTGGGGGGTTGTAGGTGCCATCATGACCGAGAAATCGGGTCGTGACAATTTGGTATTTGAGCTCTAGGTTCACCGGTGTCATCGGTATAGGGGCCAATTTCTAGTAGAGTCGTGCGGATCGAGGCGGAGACGTCCGTACTTAATCTTCGGGAGTCTACACTGACATTTTAAGAAACTTGACTCTTTCATTGCTTCTTTGTCGTGCGTAGGACCCTTGAAGTTTATGAAAATATTATTTGCTCTACCTCATTCTTCCGCAAATGGTTCGTACGAGATCATCGGCATCACGCGGAGATGAGTCTACCACTCCTGCTAAGGGTCGAGGACGCCCTCGAGCAGTGGCACCTGATAGAGCTGCTAGAGTTGAGATATAGCCCGAGCAGCATGTGGATCAGGGGGCAGCCCACGTACCACCAGCTCTAGTACCAGCTCCAGTGCCCACTTCTGTGCCAGCTCCAGCCGCAGCTCAGTCTCCAGATATTCGGGGATTACTATTACAGCTTTTGGGTATGATTAAAGAGCGGCCTTCTGAGGTAGCACAGACATCCGCTCAGGGGGCAGCCCTGGGTGCACAGAGCTCAGGAGCGCAGCCTGCTAATAAGTCTCCCTGTGCGGAGGTCATTCCGGTTCCATCTGTTCCACAGCCTCTTGCTCCTCGCCCAGTTATGACAGAGTCAGAGCAGAAGGCGTTGGGTAGTTTTTTGAGGTTAGCACCTCCGAGGATTGCTGGTACTTCTGGACAGGATCCACATGACTTTATTACTACCTTTGAGGAGATGTTGCATCATTTGGGTTTGTTGTAGACTCACGGGGTTGGTTATACTACCTATCAGTTGGAGGGCCCAGCGAAGTTATGGTGGAGGGCCCAGGTTGCTTGTAGACCACCATCGTCACCTCTTTTGACCTGGTCTGAGTTTTATGAGGCCTTTATGGCCAAGTTCCTACCTCAGAGTGATCGTGAGCGTCGCAGGGAGCAGTTTACTCACCTTATACAGGGGTCTACGACTGTCTCAGAGTATGAGACCCGTTTTCATCAGCTAGCACCATTCGGAGCTATGATCATTCCTACCGAGGCAGACAGGATTCGCAGATTTGTATGGGGTTTGAGGCTAGAGATCAGGCAGCCAGCTGAGATATTGATTGTCGGTGGTCGGTCATTTAAGGATATCAAAGACTATGCCCACACCTTGGAGGACTTACAGCGACATGATCAGGGGTCCAGAGATAAGAGGCCTCGACATCAGGGTGTCTACAGTGGTTCCAGATATGGTGGTAGAGGTCCTGGCTAGTGGAGCCGGAGTTATCAGCTACAGCAGCACCAGGGTCAGTCCAGTCGACCGGTTCAGGCTTCCCTTCAGACTTTTGGTAGTACCCAGTTCGAGCAGGGTCAGAGCAGCCATCAGGGCTATAGTGGCCAGTCTTCAAGGGGTACAGTTTTTGGGGCATCAGGCCGTGGTGGTAATACGGGATCTGCTGGTTCATCTCGATCGAGTAGGCCGCCAGGGGCTTGTTTTACTTGTGGTGTGATTGGTCATTTTGCTAAAGATTGCCCTCAGTAGGGTACAGTTCAGTTGGCCGAGCCTTTACGAGCAGTTCAGCCTCCGGCTAGAGGGGGTGGTCGTCAGGGTAGAGGTGGTGCTCTGCGCGGCAGAGCAGGTGGTAGGGATGGCAGTCGGGCAGGTGGACGTCGTCGTCATTTTTATGCGGTCCCTAGGAGACCAGAGGCAAAGGCCTAAGATGCTGTGATTACAATTAAGATTTTTGTGTGCCATCAGTCGGCTATGGCTTTATTTGATCCTGGATCCACTTGTTCATACGTATCTGCCTACTTTGTGCCTTGTTTGGGGTTGGCTAGTGAGCCATTATCTGTTCATGTTTCTGTTTCGACCCCAGAAGGAGATTCTTTAGTAGTGGATCGGATTGTGAGATCTTGTATGCTATCTATTGATGATTCAGATACTTGGGGTGATTTTATGATTCTTGATATGCTAGATTTTGATGTGACACTGGGCATGGACTAGTTATCCCCTCACCGTGTGGTTTTGGATTGTTATGCAAATACCATTACCATAGCTGTGCCCGGTGTATCCCCGGTTGTATGGAAAGGTTCTATTAGCCATGCACCATCTGGGATCATCTCTTGTCTTCGAGCTAGGAAGTTGATTTCCCATGGGTGTTTAGCTTATCTTGCATATGTCCGAGATTTTAGTGCTGACCCTACTTCTCCTGAGTCTGTTCCTGTGGTTAGAGACTTCCTCGATGTGTTTCCTACCGACCTGCCAGGCCTTCCACCTGAGAGAGATATTGATTTCGCTATTGAGCTAGAGTCGGGCACTAGGCCCATTTCTATTTATCCTTACCGTATGGCTCCTGCTGAGTTGAGGGAGCTTAAGCAGCAGCTCCAGGATCTGTTAGCTAAGGGGTTCATTAGACCTAGTGTGTCACCTTGGGGTGCTCTTGTTCTCTTCGTGAAGAAGAAGGATGGGTCAATGCGCATGTGTATTGATTATCGGTAGCTGAATAGGGTGACAGTGAAGAATAGGTATTCGATGCTGAGGATTGATGACCTGTTTGACCAGCTTCAGGGTTCAGTTATGTTTTCGAAGATTGATTTGAGGTCTGGCTACCATCAGTTGAAGATTATGGCGGAGGACATCCCTAAGGCAGCGTTCAGGACACGTTATTGCCAATATGAGTTCCTGGTGATGTCTTTTGGGTTGACTAATGCCCCCGCACCCTTTATGAACTTGATGCACAGGGTTTTTGGCCCGTATTTGGACTCATTTGTGATAGTTTTTATAGATGACATCTTGGTATACTCGCGTAGTAGAGATGAGCATGAGCAGCACATGAGGGTTATACTCCAGACTTTGAGAGATCATCGGCTTTATGCCAAGTTCTCAAAGTGCGAGTTTTGGCTTGAGTCAGTTGCATTCCTAGGGCACGTGGTGTCTAAGGATGGGATTAGGGTTGATTCGGGAAAGATTTCAGCGGTTTGTGAGTGGCCTAGACCTACTACTGTTACTCAGGTTCACAGTTTTATTGGGTTAGCAGGTTACTACAGACGGTTTGTTGAGGGATTTTCTTCCATAGCAGCACCCTTGACTATGCTGACTAGGAAGGATGTCCCATTTCAGTGGTCGGATCAGTGCGAGGATAACATCCAGAGGCTTAAGGCCTTATTGACTTCTGCTCCAGTTTTGACTTTGCCGGTAGAGGGTCAGAGTTTCTCCGTGTATTGTGATGCTTCTGGGGTTGGTCTTGGTTGTGTGTTGATGTAGCAGGGTCGAGTAGTAGCATATGCATCGAGGCAGCTAAAGGTTCACGAGCGCAACTACCCCACTCATGACTTAGAATTGGCGGCGGTAGTTTTCGCGCTTAAGATATGAAGGCATTACCTATATGGAGTTCACTGTGAGATCTTCACCGATCACCGTAGTCTTCAGTATATCACGAGTCAGCGAGAGTTGAACTCGAGACCGAGGAGATGGGTCGAGTTACTGAAGGACTATGACTTCACTATTCTGTATCATCCGGGCAAGGCAAACGTGGTAGCGGATGCCTTGAGTCGGAAGACAGTGAGTATGGGTAGCCTAGCTTCTCTTTCAGTTTTAGAGCGACCGTTGGCCTTGGACATCCAGTCTTTGGCTAACAGTTTGGTTAGGCTTGACTTGTCGGATCCTAGCAGAGTTTTCGCCAGTATTGAGGTTTGTTCTACTTTGATTGATCAGATTCAGAGCCGTCAATTTGAGGATCAGCAGTTGTGTGACCTTCGTGATCGGGTTGTTCAGGGTGAGACCAGCCAGGCTACTCTAGATTCAGAGGGGTTCTGAGGTTTGATAGTTGCCTTTGTGTTCCGAGGATTAGTGATTTGATTCAGTTGATACTTCATGAGGCACATTGTACTAGATACTCCATTCACCCTGGCACAGCAAAGATTTATATAGACTTGAGACATCTTTACTGGTGGAGTGGTATGAAGCGGGATATAGAGGAGTTCATATCTCGGTGCTTGAACTATTATCAGGTTAAGTTCGAGCACATGAGACCTGGTGGTTTGATGCAGCGACTTCCCATTCCTGAGTGGAAGTGGGAAGGTATTACTATGGACTTCTTTGTTGGTTTACCTCGTACTTCTCATAGGTTTCATTCCATATGGGTGATTGTTGATAGGCTGACTAAGTCAGCACATTTCTTGTCGGTTCAGACTTCTTATGGTGCAGAGAGGTTAGCTCAGATCTACCTTCGTGAGGTTGTTCGGTTGCACGGGGTCCCAGCTTCTATCATTTCAGACCACGGCACTCAGTTCACATCTCAGTTTTGGAGGGCTATTCAGCGAGATTTGGGTACAGAGGTTCATCTTAGTACCGATTTCCACCCTCAGACAAATGGCCAGTCCGAGAGGACCATTCAGATTCTGGAGGACATGCTTCGGGCCTGTGTTCTTGACTTTGGAGGTTCTTGGGATCAGTTTTTTCCCTTGGTAGAGTTTGCTTATAATAACAGTTTCCATCCGAGTATCGGCATGGCACCTTTTGAGGCTTTGTATGGAAGGCGTTGCAGATCACCGGTAGGTTGGTTTGATGGTTTTGATTCTAGACCACAGAGCACAAATTTGCTTCGAGATTCCTTAGATCAGGTTCGAGCAATTCAGGACAGACTTCGGGCAGCTCAGAGAAGGAAGAAGAGTTATGTTGATCGTAGGCTTCGTACCTTGGAGTTTAGTGTCAGTGACTTGGTGTTTCTCCGTGTATCGCCCATGAAGGGCGTGATGAGATTTGGTAGGCGGGGCAAGCTTAGCCCCAGGTACATTAGGCCGTTTGAGATTCTTCAGAGGGTTGGTAGCGTTGCCTATCAGCTAGCCTTGCCTCTGATATTTTCAGCTATACATCCTGTATTTCATGTTTTAATATTGCGTCGGTATGTCCCAGATGAGTCTCATGTGTTGCAGTGGGATTTAGTTCAGTTGGGTGAGGGTTTAGCCTTTGTTGAGGAGCCGACAGCTATTTTTGCCAGAGATGTCAGGAGATTGAGGTCTCGAGAGATCCCGATTGTTAAGGTTCAGTGGAGGCACCGTACAGTCGAGCAGGCTACCTGGGAGACCGAGAGAGATACGCGGGCTCAGTATCCGCAACTGTTTGATCCTTCAGGTACCCCCTTGACCTTGACTTTCGAGGACGAAAGTCTTTTTTAGTAGTGGATGATGTAATGACTCTTCCGGTTATTTCCACGTATACGTTTTCCTTGTACCGTTAGAGCTTGTCTCAGAGCTTTTGTCTCAATATATAAAGAATTAGAAGTCCCCCAAAATACCAAATCGAAGGTCTACGAGTCTAGTTTATAATGCACAAAACCTCTCGTCCAACTGATCTCGGAGTAAAAAGTTATGACTGTTTTACCGCGGACTGTCTGGCAGAAACCGGGTTGCGAATCGGGTCGCGAACCGGGTCGGGTCAAAATCGATTTAAAGCCTCAACTTCACGTTTTAAAACGCCATTTCAGTTTTGAAACAGTGAGAAAACATAAGGGAGGGTTCCAAGAGAGTTCTTGAGTATCAAAATCGTGCGTATTTGAAAATATTTAATTTTAAAGTTATATTTTTATTGCCTTCCTAAAATACTTTTGTTACGAGATATTCGTGTATGTATCTATTTTACAAGAGTCTTATAATTTATTAGTATTTTAACGGAGATAGTAGACTTAGTTATGTTGGAAATTATTATTATAATATAGTAGGTTTTATTTGAAATAATTTTCTATTTATTACGATTTATTCAAAATATTATATTTATTTTACCACGAACTTATGCAATACCCAAATATATACGTAATAGGATAGAATCAATTATAGTGTGCTAACCCCACACTTCCACGTGGGAATAGCTAAATGAGGCAGCAACTATGTGACCATGTGTTGGCATTTTTGTTTACAAAATATTGACACCTCTCACCTTATTAAATATTACTAATAACTATCCTTTTTAAAGGAAGTGGTTGGAAAAAGAAAGTAAGTAAAATCCCTTTTTTAAAAAACAAACCAAGATTGTTGCTGGGTATATGTCTTCAACAGTTCCTTCATCGGAATATTTTCCTAACAAAAAGGTCAAGTTATTCAAGCCCGAGTTCGAGTTTGATTTCATTTAGGAGCTTCTTTCGGAGAGGTTCAAGCTTGTCATCGGACGACAGGTAGGTTACGGTTTAAACTCCCTAGACTTAGCATATATCGGATAAAAATGTACTAGCTGGCATCCTTGGGTTGGTTTATTAGGTTAGTACCATAGACCTTGACCACTTTATTCATGTCCGCCTACTTTGCTCCTCTGTTGCTTGTAGTACTTGCCGATATATTTTATTTACCCTTATGGTCCTGTGAGGCGTTGTTGACTCTGGAACATAGAAGGTGGGATATTGGGAATGTCCGCGAGTCCCGGGCATAGAATTATCCTTCTAGGCTGGTTATGCTTGCTGAGTAGCTATGGGCCTGTGCAGGGTCGATAGGTTGATTGTGAACTGTTGGGCAGCTATTGTGTTTGATCATACCATTTCTATGCATATAAAGAGGTTTTATCCTTGTTTTACTACGGTTTGGACTTCGGTCCTACTGACACTATTTTCTAAACATTGCATGGTCTCGGGGGCCCGTTTTTTTATGGGAATAAATTGGAAATGGTTTGATTTAACTTGTGAATATTCTTGGGTAAAAGAAAAATAAATTATGATTTAAATCATCAGTTTTACGATTAATGCTAGACTCGGCAAGGCCGGGGTGCTAGTTGAGTTTTCTTGCTAATTGAGATGATTTTTAGCCTCGGTCGGACCGAGCACCTGAGATGACTTTCTACTGTTTAGACCCGGTTATTCCCGGGCACCCTTAGAGGGGTTTTTGAGATATTCTCCTACTACTTTAGTCCTGGACAGGGTCTGGGCATGCATATTAGATACTGGGTCTCTATCTTGAACCCGGACTTGCTTTCGGATGACATGTTTTGATACTGAGTTTTAGTATGGGGTCAGGGACCTCCATGGACCTTGCCATCCGGGCCTGGGGCTGCGGGCTGCGTGTGCCGGAGGAAGGGTATACGGTGGAGTAGAGGTATACAGGCAGTGTCCTTCCATGGAACCTACCTGCTGGGCCGGATCGGCACCGGAGGGGGTACATACAGGGATACCATTTTACTTGAGATCTTCATGCATCATATCATTCATTGTTTGAGGCTCCACCCTTGTTTTTTTTTTTGTTGATTATACGCTCCAGTAGTATGGGATGCCGGAGGGTTTGTTATCACTTGTTTGTGTTCCTCGGTTGTATGGGCGGCCGGGGACTGTAGGTAGACTCTTGCTAATTACTCGTAGAATTATTCCATGTTACGGTTAATTATGAAATTGGTTACTGCTAGACTGTTAGTTGCTGGATTTGAGATTGATATGATTAGTTGGGCTTGATTCATGTCTCTAAGCATGCCTATCATTATTCTTTCTCTCTTCTTCTTACACTTGAGGTTACCGGTATACCGTCCATTTCGTAAACTTATTATGTATACACTGTTATTGCAAGGACCCCAGGTGCGTTATTTCTTACTTTCACCTGTGCCTATGGTGTATATATTTTGCTTTCTGGCCTCGCATGTGGTTCTGTTGACTTCCCTCTAGGATAGTTCCTGTGTACCCTTTCGTTGATTTCTGTGACTACTTGCTTCTGTTCTGTATGTTACTACGCTTTTATCTTATATGTGCCCAGTTGGCCTATGATACCTACTGGGTACCTTATGCTTCGCATTTGGTGCTCACCCTACCCCCTACATCTTTGGGTACAGATCCTAGCGTGGTCCATCGCTGTTAGGTCGATGTAAGTCGTGCTTGGAGATCTGTTGGGGATTACTTAAGACTGAGGGTGAGCTCTTGTCGATCGGAGCTTAGCTTTAGTTTATCTTTTGCTTTATGTACTCTATTACCATTCAGAGACATCTGTATATATTATTTTGGATCGTTTGCACTCCATGTATGCAGTTTTGTCTCTATACCATGATACCAGGTCTTAGGGTTTGGTTTAGTTTCCGCATAAGTATATATATATTTCTATTATCTATCCTCTTCATCTTGTTCCCTTACTTTTGCTTATTAAACTACTCTCCCGCATATTTGTTAGATAGTAGCCCATTACTAACTATCCTGGGCTACGGGAATTGGTTCGCCTACTGGGGGGTTGTAGGTGCCATCATGACCGAGAAATTGGGTCGTGACAATATAACTCATACAATACTAGGCATATCTGATGCCAAATCTGTTTGAAAATCATAAGGGTATATTTGATACCATGCAGTTCACTTATCTTAGGTAGAAATGTCTAGATGCCAAACCTTTCATAAACATAGGGACATATTTGATGTCCAAAACTCTTGGAAAAGCAAAAAGACATATCTGATGCCATGCAATTCAAATTCATAATCTGAAGACTTAGCTTAGCCATAGCTTAAAACATACTTTTCTTTCATAATCATACTTGAAGACTTTTGCATGTAATTTCATAAATACATAAAGGCCATGATATCTAATCATGCCAACTTTCTCTTGAAAACATGCAATTTCATGGGTTCATGCTAGAAATCAACTTTCATGCTTGGGCTTTCAAAACCAATGAGAGAATCATAATCAAATCATGAGTAATCAAGAGGAAACCATGAATTTAAATATAGAAACTGATTTCATAAACTTTCCCCAAATTTTAAGTCAAAACCCTAATTTCATAACTTCATAACTCAAAATAAGAATTGGCCCTAAAATCATGAATAAGAAACTACTCATAAAAAGTCATGAAAAATCATGCAATTTACAGTTAGAATCCATAGAATAATCATGAGGAAACATTTTTAGAAGGACCCATAAGAATTGAGTAAGAACCCTAGTTTAGAAATCCATAAGTTCAATTTAGAAGATTGGGGTTTTGGGCATAAGGGTGGAGGAATCCCTTATTGAATACCCACATACTTTAGGTAAAGATAACCACTTCAATGAAAAAGACTTAGGAGACTTGACTTGGAGCTTGGAGACTTTGAGTGGATCCCTTGCTATGCAGCTTGAAACCCTAACTTGAAGCTTGAGAGGATGAAACTCTTTTTTCTTCTCTTGAAACTTGTTTGGAAGAATGGGAGATAACTTATGCCAAGTGGAAATAAAAACCCTTCTAAATAGGCTTAAAATGACCTAGTATAGGAGTTAAAAGAGTGGAAAATTACAAAAATACCCCTGGACATAAGCTTGGAAAAACTAATGAAATGACTCAGCTTCAGGGATTACGGGTCAGTGTATGGACCGTCAAAGTGAATGATGGACCATCATTTGATCCATGATTTTAGAAATCATTTTTGAGAGTCTACTGGAACTCGTGGAATCTAGGGAAGAAAAGCTGATTTTTGACAAACCACGGGTCAATCTACAGACCGTGGTTTTGATCTACGGCCATCAACCAACCAGTGGTTTTAAAAATGAAATTCCATTGTTCAGTTCAGCAGTCACGGTTCAAAATATGGACCAGTCGTTCAAAGTACGGACCCTCGTTCAAAGTACGGATCCGTCGTTCAAAGTACGGACCCATAATCCGATCCGTCATCACTGACAGCACAGCAGTAAACTACCCATAACTTTTTACTCTCGACTCGGATTAATAAGAGGTCGGTGGTGTTGGAAATAAGACTTAAAACCCTTTAATTTGGTGTGTACTAGGCCACCTAACTCTTTATATTTTAGGATAAATGATCGTTTGAAGTTGACCCTAGTTTAGTCTTATAAGAAAACTCATTTGGTTGAGGTGCTTTCAACCTATCTAGGTTATAGGAGTCTCTTATGAACATGATTCGCATCCAAAGCACTCACCACAATAGGGAAATGATCATTAGACTCATGGAAAAAGGTTCAGGTATTAGCTTAGAATTTCTGGGGTGTTACAATATCCCCCCCCTTGGGATCATTCATCCTCGAATGAAGACTAAGCAAGGGAAACTAGAGAGATAACATCCCAACCAAACATCAAAACATGGAAACCAAGGAGTAAATATGAAAACTGAACTTTTCAACTTAAAACATGATAAAACTTACAACGGACAACATGGATACATGCTAGGATCATGAGAGTAACTGGTGAAATAGAATCGGAGGGATATACTAAGGGTGGAACTACTTGCTCAAGCTGAAACTGTATCGAAAAGAAAAGGATGAGGGTACTTGGCCTTCATGGATGATTCTACTTCCCAAGTAGTTCCTTCAACTGAGTTCTAAAAGCTGAAGTACTATCGTGGTAACTGACTTCTGATTGAAATAAAAACTGAGCTTGTTTTATGAGACACGTATACATGCTGAGAATGTAAAAACAACCAATAGGACATGAACTGGATATCCAACATGATAAATGGTCTGGGATGAAAGTAGAACTCAGCTAAAACTCATAAAGAACAAACATACTCTAGGACTCACAGTTAACCGAAAGGGACACCAAACTGAGAGAAGTAGATATACAGGGAAACTATTCTCTTTTGAATACCACTCCTACCATTTGCAACTAACAACCTCAACAGCGCACATAAAAGTACTAAGGTCTGAGTCTAACTACTCGATCCTCCATGTTCAAACCTATCTGGACCAGATCTCTTGCATCTAGAACGTCTTCTAAGGATAGTATTCCCTCTTATCGCAACAACCAACTAACCTAGGGCTCCCAACAAAAGGGTCACTAGTTGCGCAAAACAATAATCCATATGTATCCCATCACGATATTCAAGCTTATAACTATTATCGTCTTATGATTTCGTAGCTTACCCTATTTAATAATTCACTCATCTTTCCTACCATAACTAGGAATTGCAAATTCAAGAACTTCTACAGAGGGACATACTAAACTCCCTCATGTAACTAATTCGCATGAATAATTCGTACCTCATAATTCACCCACACCTAGAAGTCAAGGTGGAACAAGTACACTAACAAGGAAAAGGAATCTGCTACCTCCCAGCTAGGCTACTACAAGGCCTTCTCCTCTAACACTTATAACATTATAAACCAGAACCATTGAAAGAAAAGAGCAGGAGCAGGAGATTCACAAACGAAGGATTAAAGATTGATCTTAACTTACACTTAGCGTGATCAAGACACTCAAGGTGGGGTTTGGGGAATTGAGCTTAATAGGCATGAGCACTTCACATACTGGGCATGTAAGACATGAGTTAGTAGGGATCATCACCCCTCATCATCAAAGTCAAAGATCAAAGGACTTTAGAATAAGTAAATCATAAGCGTGAATCGTTTCAAGAATCAGTTCTGAGCATATACATGGCGTAATATGATTTGATTAGCCATTGAGGTATTTCTAAAGACTGACTGAGTAAACATTACTTAGCATACTGCGATACATGAGTTCACATAAATAACATACCTCGGGGTATAAAGTTGGGATTCATAGACTCGCAGAGTAAGAGTAAAATCATTGTCTGAAGAAATCACTTGTCATTCTAGAAGCTGAATATGAGCGTGAATCTTGATGGAGTGTGTAAATTGAAATAGAACCATGGCACTGACACCCAAGGCATGAAAAATGGTATCGTAATGGCGGGAGTATACTTAGGATTCTAGGATGTAAATGAGCTTCTACCTCCCTTTCTAACTTTGTTCTAACACCCAACGACATCACCTCCTGAGCCTCTAAAATCTGACCGATTCAACATCCCACCATCTCCCCCTTAGATTCATGCTACCTTCTAAGTCTATGGACCTCTCACTAACCTCTCAAAGGAACTATGATCATTTTACCCTAACAGAACATACACTACTCCAAAATCTAGCCTGAATACCCACTTCATTCTATGGTCTAAGATCTTCCTTCACCTAAAGGTCTAGGCCTCAACCCTCATATCCCCACTTAGTTATAGGTCAATACAACTCATAACCATACAAGATTAGGGGTCTGAGGGCTATCGGTGCATAAAGGAAGAAAATTTAGTGACGTACCTGATTTAACTTCTGGAGGAATACTTTGACCTGACTTGCTAGGCAACTAAAGGAATTGATTTTGGAGTTGAACATCACAATTGCTCCTCTTAGATAAGGGGCAATCCCTGATCCTATGGCCTAACTGACCTCACCTAAAACACCCCTCCTTGCCCGCAAGGCACTCACCCATATGAAACTTACCACAACTACTATAACGAAGGTACCTCAAGGTCTTCGGAGCCCTATGGCAACAAGACTGAGAGTCGAGGGTAGGTGTGCTAACTGAAGATGGGTTTGTCTGGATGACCTCTGCTGAGAATATGATTGGTTTCGTGTTCTGGTCTTCTTGTTCTTCCACTTACTCTTCTTTAGTTTCTCTTTCTCATTCAACTGAGTTGTCATGGCTTGAGCCAACATACAGATTGCTTCACTAAATTCTGCATTCATAACCTCATGATCTGGAGTGGTTGGATTAGCATTCCTCATGGGGTTTCTTCGTGAAGACATTATCTGGAATGCGTAAGGAATGGATTAGAAGGGTAAGTAGAGTCAAACACTATCGCACGATGGTGAACATGAAAAAGTGAAGTTTTTCCTAAAATATCTCATAGCCTCCCCCTCATAAGTGTGGCATGCTTAACACCCATGAAAAATATTCTACTCGATGCATTTTTCAGACATCCTAGGACTCTTGAACCTGAGGCTCTGATACCAAGTTTGTCATGCCCCGAGGTTACCCCCTAGACATAACACGGGACTTTGAACCACAAGTGACCCAAGCTAACCCTTGGTCATAGCATACTCAAGCATAACAAAGGATAAACCAAAGCAATCATAGATAAAGACTCAGAATATCATAAATAGAAAGTCAAATTAAGACATACAATCATCCAACGGAACCCCACAACACTATGTCTGAAAATCCTCTACAACTAGCATAAGGAGTTGATGGGATAATACCTGAACTAACTCAATAATTTTAAAGGAAAGGAGGCATAGAAAACTAGAATAAAGTCTAGTCCTCGAACAATGAGGACTTACCAAAGCAAATCATGAATGGCCGAGAACTCTAGCCACGTATCTGTGAAGGGACACCTGAATCTACCTCATCAAAGGATGCAGCACAATATGCGTTAGTACTACGGAATGTACTAAGTATGTGGGATATGCATAGGTCATGATAAAAATATACTTGAAAGCCTGTTTAAAACTGAGATCATGCATAAATTGTGGTAAAATATGCTTAAATTATCCTTGAAGCTAAAATCATGTGGTAATAGTAAAACCTGTAATGTAATGACTCAATGAAATATCATAAGCTAAAAACATAATCATAAGTAGTAAGTCTAAAATCTGAAAGCAAAGAGTCAATACATTTTTAAAGCATAAATTGTTTTTGTGGGAGGTTCTCTAACCGACATAGACCATGTGAGCTACATGGAATCTGATGTATCCGCCCCATCGAAAGGACCCAATATACCTTTCCAAGGTATAAAGGCATTAATTTGGCGTGATCACTAAATACTGATGCCCAACAGAGGGGACTTAATACCTACAGGGGCACGTAGTTCTGGGACCTTTTTGGGTACTCTCACCCTGTCCAACTCGGTGCTAATACTACTCCCAAAACATATATATCGCTCATATAATACTGGGCATATCTGATGCCAAATCTGTTTGAAAAGCATAAGGGTATATTTGATACCATGCAGTTCACTTAGCTTAGGTAGACATGTCTAGATGCCAAACCTTTCATAAACATAGGGACATATCTGATGTCCAAAACTCCTGGAAAGGCAAAAAGACATATATGATGCCATGCAATTCAAATTCATAATCTGAAGACTTAGCTTACCCATAGCTTAAAACATACTTTTCTTTCATAATAATACTTGAAGACTTTTTCATGTAATTTCATAAATATATAATGGCCATGATATCTAATCATGCCAAATTTCTCTTAAAAACATGCAATTTCATGGGTTAATGCTAGAAATCAACTTTCATGCTTGGGCTTTGAAAACCAATGAGAGAATCATAAACAAATCATGAGTAATCAAGAGGAAACCATGAATTCAAATATAGAAACTGATTTCATAATTTTTCCCCAAATTTTAGGTCAAAACCCTAATTTCATAACTCAAAATAAGAATCGGCCTTAAAATCATGAATAAGAAACCCCTCATAAAAACTCGTGCAAAATCATGTAATTTAGAGTTAGAATCCATAGAAGAATCATGAGTAAACATTTTTAGAAGGACCCATAAGAATTGAGTAAGAACCCTAGTTTAGAAATCCATAAGTTCAATTTAGAAGATTGGGATTTTGGGCATAAGGGTGAAGGAATCCCTTATTGAATACCCACATACCTTAGGTGAAGATAACCCACTTCAATGGAAAAAATTTAGGAGACTTGACTTGGATCTTGGAGACTTTGAGTGGATCCCTTGCTATGGAGCTTGAAACCCTAACTTGAAGCTTGAGAGGATGAAACTATTTTTTCTTCTCTTGAAACTTGTTTGGAAGAATGGGAGACAACTTATGCCAAGTGGGAATTAAAACCCTTCTAAATAGGCTTAAAACAACCTAGTATAGGAGTTAAAAGAGTGGAAAATTACAAAAATACCCCTGGACTTAAGCTAGAAAAAATTGATGAAATAACTCGGCTTTAGGGATTACGGGTCAGTGTACGGACCATCAAAGTGAATGACGGACCATCATTTGATCCGTGATTTTAGAAATCACTTTTAAGAGTCAACTGGAACTCCATTCCACGAGTTACTGGATGGTCCATCATTTAAAATGATGACCCATCAAGTCACTCGTGGAATCTAGGGAAGAAAAGCTGATTTTTGACAAACCACGGGTCAATCTACGGACCGTGGTTTTGATCTACTGGCTGTCAACCAACCAGTGGTTTTAAAAATGAAATTTCAGTGTTCGGTTCAGAAATCACGGTTCAAAGTACGGACCCATCGTTCAAAGTACGGACCCATCGTTCAAAGTACGGACCCGTCGTTCAAAGTACGGATCCATTGCTCAAAGTACGGACCCGTCATCCGATCCGTCATCATTGACAGCACTGTAGTAAACGGACCATAACTTTTTACTCCGGACTTGGATTAATAAGAGGTCAGTGGCGTTGGAAACAAGACTCAAAACCCTTAAATTTGGTCGGTACTAGGCTGCCTAACTCTTTATAGTTTATGAGAAATGATCATTTGAAGTTGACCCTAGTTTAGTCTTATAAGAAAACTCATTTGGTTGAGGTGCTTTCAACTTATCTAGGTTATAGGAGTATCTTATGAACATGATTCGCATCCAAAGCACTCACCATACTAGGGAAATGATCATTAGACTCATGTAAAAAGGTTCGGGTATTAGCTTCAGATTTCTGGGGTGTTACACCTCCTCAACAGGACGATGCCACCACTGAACCTTAACCAACGAAATCTCCTTGGACCATAACTTCCTAACCTGTCTGCATGAAAAGCAACAGGCTCTTTCTCAAAGGCTAAGGACTCATCCAGCTGAACCAACTTCAACTGAAGAACGTGAGACTCATCCAGAATATACTAAGGCAGCATAGATATCTGAAAATTGGGTGACCACTTGAAAGAGTAGGAGGCAAGGCCAACTCATAAGCAACCTCTCCAACACGATGAAGGATCTCATATAGCCCAAAGAACCTAGGGCCAAGCTTACCCTTCCTCCCAAACCTCATCACGCCCTTCATGGGCAACACACGAAGAAATACACTATCACCAACCATGAACTCTAGATCTCAAACTCTCCGATCAGTATAAATCTTCTGGCTACTATGGGAAGTGTGAAGTCTCTCCTGAATGACCTAAACTCTATCCATAGAATCACAAAGTAAGTTGGTACCCAATGCATAACTGATAAGTTGGTAATCTACAAACTTATTGAACCTATATCCATGAATTATTGCTATGTTTTGAATAGATTTAGAGGCTCTTATGGCCTTTATTGATTTCTATGTAGGTACTTTTGATAGATGATGATAAACAAGGAAACGTACCTAAAAAGAGCTCAAATGGAGTAAAGTGTTTAAAAAGGCTGAAGAATCAGACCGGAGATGCGATGGCCATGTGACACCTCCTCCGCACAAGAGCATAAAGTCACTGAAGAGTCTGTCATAAGGTGTGGTCAATGTGTGACACGCACATTCTGAGGTGCGAACCGCACCCCATTCACACAATGTACAAACCGTATGTCGCATCGCACACTACCCGCAAGGCATTTTTGTCCTAATTTTTAGTGATGTTTTGGAAAACTATAAAAGGCCTATTCAGGCACAATTGTAAATAACTTTTATCATTCTGAAGACCTTTGAGCTTGGAGACTAAATTTTCCACCTCCATTGAGAAGAGGGTTTCAATCCAATTCTCTTGGTTAACAATTGTGTACTCAAATTGAAGCTAGAACTTGAGATTCAGCTCTAATGGAAGGAATTTGAATTACCCAGCTGGTATCTCTTTCTCTCTCACCATGAGTGGCTAAATTATCTTATCTAGGCATGCATTGATGATGGGTGTTTAAGAAATGGGTCTGGGTGTTATCTATTCTTGCTTATAGTTGCTTAACTGACTTGGGTCTAACAATTTCACCTAGTTTTAAGGGCTGCTAGCCCTCCTGTTGATTGGTGCATGGAGTGGACTCTGTCTGACAACCAATGTACATCCAAAATCGAAGCAGTGCATGATCTATCATCAGCCCAGCAATACCCAAATCCTCTCGACTCACCTGTTCCAGGCTAGAGGACTCCGCCTAGACCTTGTTGGGGAAGGGGGTCGTCCTATCATGTATTGATGACCGTAGAGGACATATGGTACATGGATGACCCATTTGGCCCCCTTAATCTACCAATGGATCCTACAATACCACCATTAGCCAATTTTCAGATTGATCCTGCGCATGCCCATATACCTCCACCGGCACCACCCGCTTCACCGGCACATCAACCTTCTAGACCACCACATTAGTTCTACTCAAGGAGGCGCCATCATTATCATTAGCCTATTCAGGGAGTTTTTGGCACTCATTTACTTTTGTTTTTATGCATCGGGGCTATGCTTACTTTAATGTTTGGGGGAGCTTGTAACAATTAACGTTGTGATTCTTGCTGTGTTGACATTGCCCTTGCCAGGCCATTAGATTATGTTTTTTTTTATGTTTTGTTTTACCTTGAGCTTATTTGTGCCCTTGATGTGCTTGGTGTTTGTTGATTGAGGTTGTGTTTTCGAGTTAGTCTTACATGCTCCATTATCCTACTACCCGTGCCTTGTAAATGTGCTAAAGGCCTATGTCGAGGCTTGTTATGAATGAATCATGAGTGCAAAAATTTAGATATCGCCTGTTAATAGTAGTTTAGAAATAAACTTTGAGGGTTTTCTTCATACCACAGTACTTTCCAAGGAGCAAGAATTTTAATTATTTTATTTTTCATTTTCTTTTATTTTTGTTTTTGTGTGACGAAACGGGTTGGTGTTTCCCTATGATATATTGAGAGGCGACTTTCTTAAGGAGAAATGCTAGGTTTTAGTTTAGAATTGAGTCTGTAGTGCTTGTCTTGAAATGGGCCCACCAAAAAAATTTGTTGTGGAAAATTATTCTTAAAATATAAGGAAGAAGGAAAATTAAGTTTTGAGGAAAAGCATTCTCTTGTCATGACTTTCACACTCTTACTTTGTCTTGATTGACTCACAAACGAGTGTGTAATGAACTCGTAATAGCTTGTCAAAAAACATTTGCCCCAATTGATTGTGAGACTAATGAAAGAAGTCTTATGGCATGATTCCTTGTGTGGTGAGGCTTTACCTTGATTCTTGTGCATAAGTGTCATCTAGAACTTGCCCCGAATGTGATTCAAGGCGAAATTCTAGGTGTGGCCGGGATTGGAAGATGACCTTAGGCCCTTTTTGACAGCCAATTCACCCAAATGACCTCCCACGACATCAAATCCTAGTGAACCCTTTTTGAGCTTACGACCATTCTTTGGCACCTTGTAACACCTTTACCTTTTTGGAACCTCTATTTTGGCACCCATCCTCCCTAATTGCTTCAAAATGAAATGTAGGTTAAAAGACTAAGTTTGGGGGGAGAACGAAATACAACATAGGCAAATGCCTAAGTTTGGGGGTGCATGTGATAAAATGAGGAGAAGAAAAGAAGTGCACTTCAAGTGCAAGGTAGCACCTTAATTTTGAATTCAAAATTGCTCCAAAAGATCAATCCAATGAGCAAATTAAAAAGCAAAAATATGTGCTACCAAGTGAAGGTGGTATAAGGAGTTTGAATGATCATGAGTAAAAAAGAGAAATCTTGGGTTGTGTGAGGGAGGAATAAGGTGAAATTGAAATTGAAAATGTGAGCGGTGTTCAAAATGAGAACAAAGAGCATTAGGGAGGTGTAGTCACTTGATCCAAATGATATCATCACCTTGACCCTAGCCAATATCGTAACCTCCAAGTCCTTGGTGATTTCGAGCTTGGCTACCCTACATTAGTGGCGATATATATGAAGGGCAAGCCTATGGTTCGATGCATATGCACTTGAACTTTCTTGAGAGAGTAAGAGTCTTCTTGGTTCTCCTATAATCCTGTGTTTTGTGAATTGAATGGTTGTGAGTGGTATTCTCTCTTATGGTTAGTGGCATCATGCACTCGAATTGAAATATAAAGTCTCTATTTCAATTGAGGGGAATGAATGAGACAAGTTGTATGGAGAATCTCGAGGCAAACCTTGACGATCCATGCCAATGACTTGAGAAGCTTAAATGTCTTGGTTTGAATGGAAAAAGTTCCTTTGATTTTGAATGAGAAATGATGTCCTTTTGAAATTTTTTTTGAAATGATCAATTGCCTTGAGTTTGTGGTGGTCCAAATTGAGATAAGCATAGTTTTTTTAGTCTTTTGTTTATTCTTTTTCTTAATTTTTAGTGTAGAGTAGTCTTTTGTGCCTTAGTTGAGCCTAGAACATAATTCATTCCTTGTCTTGTAAGTATCTTGCTTGAGTACATGCAATAGTTAAAGTTTGGGGGTTTGATAAGTCGGTAATCTACCAACTTATTGAGCCTATATCCATGAATTATTGCTATGTTTTGAATAGATTTTGAGGTTCTTATGGCCTTTATTGATGTCTATGTAGGTACTTTTGATAGATGATGATAAACAAGGAAACGAACCTAAAAGGAGCTCAAATGGAGTGAAGTGTGAAGTCTTTGAAAAGGCTGAAGAATCTGACCGGAGATGTGGTGGCCCTGCGACATGCACAGGCCGAGGTGCAAACCGCACCTCCTCCGCACAAGAGCATAAAGTCACTGAAGAGTCTGTCACGAAGTATGGTCGTTGTGCGATGCGTACATCCTGAGGTGCGAACCGCACCCCATTCGCACAGAACTCCCAATTCTAGCTAAAGTCACTAGTGCAACCAGAGGCAGTGTGCGACGCACACATCGCAATATGCGAACCGCATGTCGCATCGCACATCACTTGAAGGGCATTTTTATCCTAATTTTTAGTGACATTTTGGGAAACTATTAAAGGCCTATTCAGGCACAATTGTAAATCACTTTTAGCATTCTGAATATTTTGAAGACCTTTATGCTTGGAGACTAAGTTTTCCACCTCCATTGAGAAGAGGTTTTCAATCCAATTCTCTTGGTTAACAATTTTGTACCTAAATTGAAGCTAGAACTTGAGATTCAGCTCTAGTGGAAGGGATTTTGAATTACCCAGCTGGTATCTATTTCTCTCTCACCATGAGTGTCTAAATTCTCTTGTCTAGGGGTGAATTGATGATGGGTGTTTAAGAAATTAGTATGGGTCTTATCTATTATTGATTATAGTTGCTTAATTGATATGGATCTAACAATTTCACCTAGTTTTAATCCTTAAATTAGTGGTTACAAAAATTAATTTACATTACTTGACTATTTGATTGCTTGAGAAAGGATTTCATAATTTTGGATGTGAGATTGTTAGTGGGAACTTGAGATTCCACTCAGATTTGAGGCTAGGAATATCACTTACTGTCGGATTCTCCCATTTAAGGATCTAAGCTAGAGATAGTGTGACCTCCCAAGCTAGATTGGTTGTTTATTGGTAAAACTGATGATGTTCTAGCCGAGATCATCGGAAATAAGATTGTTGATCGAGAGATAAGAAAATCTTACTTATGACCAATGATATTCATTTCACTAAGCGAGACTAGGTATGAATTGGTAATTACTCAAACCCATAACAAAAACCCCATCGGATATGCATCCCTAGTCATCTAGTCGACTTGATACACCAGTTTTAGTTTTATTGCTTTTTGAATAGAATTGCAATTGTAGTGACAACACTCCCAATTCCCCATCCTTTTACTTGTTGTTTTGAGCAATTACTCTCACCTTGAACTCAATCCATTACAATTGATATATAGCTACCCCAAGTCCCTTGGGTATGACCCCGACACTAGTTGGGTTTATAAATATTATTTTGTTGCACGATCGTCGTGGCCTCCTACTTGGAGAGCATGATTGAGCGTTCATCAATAACCTCGAAAGCATCAAACTAACCCATTGGAGATCTGCATCTTCTACAATACAAAGGCTCAAATGGAGCCATCTGAATGCTGGAATGCTACCTATTATTATATGCAAACTCTGCCAAGTGTAAACACTGGTCCCACAGACCCCCAAAATCAATAACACAGGCCCACAACATATTCTCTAGAACCTAAATAGTATGCTCTGACTAACCGTTTATCTGCGGGTGAAAAGTGGTGCTAAGCTTAACTCTAGTACCCAACTCTCTCTGAATAGACCTCCAGAAATGCAATGTGAACTGAGTACCATGGTCAAAAATGATAGAAACTGGCACACGATGCAAACAAAAAATCTCTCGAATGTAGATCTAAGCCAACCTCTCGAAACTGTAGGAAGTCTGATCCAGCAGAAAGTGAGCAGACTTCATCAACCTATCTACAATGACCCAAATAGCATCAAATCTCCGCAAGGTATGTGGCAACCCAACTATAAAGTCCATAGCTATACGCTTCCATTTCCACTCAATAATTGGTAGTCTCTGAGACACACCACCTGGCCTCTGGTGCTCAAACTTCACCTGCTGATAGTTCAAGAACCTAGACACGAAAGCTGAAATATCCCTCTTCATCCCACACCACCAGTTATGCTGCCTCATGTCATGATACATCTTAGCTGCCCTAGGATGAATGGAATATCTAGATCAATAGCCTCCTCCAAGATCAATCTAACCAAATCACCAACTCTAGAAACATAGATATGACCCTCGATCCTCAGAAAACCCTCTGAATCTAAGGTCTCCTTCCTAGCCTCCTTTGTCATGAATGATACTCACCCTCGCATCATCAAATTGTTGTGCCTAAATCTGCTCCAACAAGGAAGATCTAGCCTCAACACAAGCAAGTATACGGCCCAGCTCAGAAATGTCATGTCTAACTAACCTGTTAGCCAAGGACTGGATGTCCTAAGCTAAAGGTCGCTTCTCTGTCGCTAGGAAATCCAAGATACCCATACTCACTGCCCTCCGACTCAAGGCATCCGCTACCCTATTTGCCTTGCCCGAATGATAAAGAATAGAGATGTCATAGTGCTTTAGTTGCTCCAACCAGCTATACTTCCTCAAATTTAGATCCTTATGGATGAAAATAGACTGAAGACTATGATAGTCACTGAAGATCTCACAATGCACTCCATAAAGATAATGCCTCTAAATCTTCAACATGAAGACTACCGCTGCTAACTCTAAGTCATGTGTGGGGTGATTCCTCTCATGAACCTTTAACTATCTGGAAGCATAAGCAATAACTTGGCCCTATTATATCAATAAACAACCCAAACCAATACCTGAAGCATCACAGTACACGATGAAACCCTGACCCTCGACCTGAAGAGTAAGAATCGGAGCTGAAGTCAACTAGGCCTTGAGCTTTAGAAATCTCGCCACACACTCATCTAACCACTGTAAGGGAACATTCTTCTAATTCAATCTAGTCAATAAAGCTGCTATCAAAGAAAACCCCTCCATAAACAATCTGTAATAACTTGCCAACTCGATAAAACTGCGAATCTCGTTAGGATAAGTAGGCCTATATCAATCACGAACTGCTACAATCTTTATCGAATATAAAATAATCCCATTCTTGGACACCACGTGCCCCGAGAATGCCACATACTCAAGCCAAAACTGACACTTAGTGAATTCTGCATATAACCGATGGCCTCGCAAGGTCTAAAGTACAACTCTAAGATACTTCTCATGCTCCTCTCTACTCCTTGAGTATATCAGAATTTTGTCAATGAACACAATCACAAATGAGTCCAAGTAGGCACTGAACACACGGTTCATCAACTCCATAAATGTTGTTGGGGCATTAGTCAATCCAAAAGACATGACTAGGAACTCATATAGCCGTATCGAGCCTTAAATACAGTCTTTGGGACATCCGCAGCCCTAATACTTAACTGGTGATAACCGGACCTCAAATCAATTTTAGAGGACACCGTTGCACCCTGTAGTTGGTCAAACAAATCATAAATACATGGCATCGGATACATGTTCTTCAATGTCACCTTATTCAACTGCATGTAGTCAATACACATACGTGTAGACCCATTCTTCTTCTTCACAAATAGAACTGGAGCACCCCACGGAGACACACTAGGCCCGATGAACCCTCTACTCAACAGATCCTAAAGTTGATCCTTGAGCTCCCTCAACTCAGCTGGTGCCATCCGATATGGTGGAATAGAAATGGGCGTGGTACCAGGCTCGACATCAATACCAAAATCAGTGTCACGATCAGGAGAAAGACCTGAAAGATCAAAAGAAAACATATCTAAATACTCGCAAACCACAAGAACTGACTCAAGAGAAGGTGTGGTAGCACTAGTATCACGAACGTAGGAAAGATAGGCTAAGCACCCCTTCCCAACCAACCATTGGGCGCTCAGGAAAGATATAACTCCCCTCGGCATGTGGCTATTGGCACCCTTCCATATGATAGGAGGGATACCAGGCATACGTAGAGTAAAAGTCTTGGCGAAGTAATCTAAGACCGCATGATAAGAAGACAACCAATCCATGCCTAAGATCACATCAAAATCAACCATATCAAGTACAACCATGTATATCCATGTGTCGTACCCCAAGATAGTCACCACACAAGCCTGATACACCTGATCCACTACTAAAGAATCTCCTTGTAACATCCCATGTGTTTTAAGGTTAACCTTCATCTTGTATCAAAGGCTTGCGAGCCCAAATTTGAAAATTGTATTAACATCACGCATATTTGAAAATATTTAATTTAAAATTTAAATTTGGTAAAAAAAAATTAAATTTTTAATTCCTTCTTAATGTATCTTAAATATTTATTAAAAATTTATTTAATTATGATATATTTGAATCTATATCTATTTTACAAGAGTTTTATAATTTATTAATATTTTAACAGAGATAGTAAGTCTAATTATATTGAAAAATTATTATTATATAAGGTAGATTTTATGCAAAATTATTTTCTATTGATTGTGATATAATTAAAAGGTTATATTTATTTTACCACAAACTTATGCAATATCTGAATATATGTGTAGTGGGATAAAATATAAATATGCAGAGGTGCCATCTTATCTTCCACGTGGAAGTGGAGAAGTAGAACAGAAAATATATGCATTAAATAACTAAGTATAGCCTTTTTTATTAATTATTAAAATAATTTTTCATTCATCTTTCATTATTGCATATAAGCTAAGTGAGAAATTTACTTCTTTATTTCAAATCTTCACCGCCCCTATATATATATATATATGTGTGTGTGTGTGTGTGTACATATTTTTCATATGTACTTCTACTTGTCTTCACCTCACTTTGATAATGTCTTGCAACTATGTATTTTTTTCTCTGTTACTCCTTACGCATATACTTGTACCCGTAGAAGGGGAAATCTTGTGAAAAAGATAATTTTAATGAAGAGAAATCAATTATTCGAGCTCGAGTGTGAGGTATGTCAAGGCTATTCCTTTCATTTTTGGCATGATTCCTTACAATTTTAAATCCTCGTGTCTAGCGTGCTATCAAAGATTCAATTATTAGATGTCTCTAAATGATTATTGGTGTTAATCTTTCTATAAAACTCATACTTGGTGACGTTGATTTGGTGTTAAGTTGGAAGGATGTGGTGTATATTTGTGGTTATCCGATGACGGTGATGGTCAAGTTTATTATGGTTGTGGTACGGAGGAGGCACGGTGGTTCTTGAATATTTATGAGATTACTTAAAGCTTGGATTGTATTATATTATGTATTGCATATTACATCATGTTTTATTGCATTTTGTGATTGCCTAGAGGGCTCACGAAAACCTGTAAGGCGTGAGATATGTCTACATGGTTGAGCCCATGGCTCTGCGAAGACCTGTAAGGCGTGAGACCTGTCTGTATGGTCAAGTCCATGGCATTATGAGGACTTGTAAGGCATGAGTATTTTTCCGCATAGCCTCCCTTGTGTATTTCTCTCCCGTAAGGCATAAGTTCATTCCGCAGGTTGAGATTTTGTATTGTGTTATTCATCTTGCATTGCATCCATATGTTATGATTATTGTGGTTTCAATTTTGTATTATGTTATTTCTGTTATTCTGTCACCTTACATATTCAGTACATTCTTTCGTGCTGACGTCCTAATTGCTTGAGGGGCACTGCATTTATGCCTGCCAGCTACCAGGTAGACAATGGTCCTCGTTGCGTGTAGTTGAGTTCAACTGATGGTTGGTACACTCTATTTTTTCCAAAGTTATTAGATCTAGAGTCTTCTTTGGCTTTATATTGATAATGGGTATGTCAGGGTCCTGTCCCGACTCGTGGTTAGAAGTTTTTCATCATTAGAGTCTTGTAGACATCTGTTGTAGGTATGGGAATCAGTTGCAGCCTGATTGGCTTTCTGTTATATATTGGTTGTATTTGAGATTGTTTTCATTGCATTTTATTTTGTTTGGCTTGGCCTTACTGGCCCACCAATGTAGTTTGGTTCAGTTTCTATTGGTTTACTCGATCAAGTGTGGCACTGGCTGCCAGTCGCACCTCCTTGGATTTGGGGCGTGACACTCCTACTGGGGTAGATACATGCAAAGGCATAGGTAATGACTCACAAGAAGACTCCAGACGAGTAACATAATAAGAAGATACATAGGAGAAAGTAGACCTTGGAGGCAGAAGCAGACTGATGACAAATGCAGATCATACCTATGATGACAGTATCTGAAGCCTCAGCCTTTGTCTGACCCAGAACTACATACATATGGCCCTGACCTCCATGACCACCTGATCTACCGTACTGAGGACCACCACTACTACCCTGTGCACCACCTCTGGCTGGAAGTGTTGTAGCCCTAGGGGCTTGAACCATCTGATCATATCGCCTACGGTGTTGTGCTGTCGGACACTCTCTAGAAAACTGTCCTATCTCTCCACACTCATAGCAACCCGGACTAAACATACTCCACTGTGAAGACCCGGCTGAATCAAAATGACAACCACGACCTGTGGACCCTGAATAAGCACCTCATGGAGAAGGAACATTACTCTGGCTACTCTGACCCTCAGCAATCTATAATGTCGCCTGAACAGGATGGCTTGTCTGGAAACACTACTGGTGCTGACCTCTACCATAGTACCCTCTACTACGGGCCTGTGAACTGCTGAAACTGCAATGATGGTGGGGCCTTTTATTGCTGCCCCTTGGGCCTTGCAAAGTATGGCCTCAATAGTGTGGGCATGGTATACTACCTCTATAAAGGACTGTCCTGATACCACCATACCCTCTGTAGCCAATCGAAGGTGTAAAGTCAATCCTCGGACAAAGCGACACACCCTCTCGTGCTCGATGGGCAGAATCATAGTGGGATGCCTGGACAACTGATGGAAGCGAACCTCATACTCAGGAATATACATGGAGCCCTGCTCTAACCCATCAAACTGATCCATCAAATGCTCCCTCATGCTACATGGTACATACTTCTCCAGAAAAGCTGCAGAGAACTGTGCCCAAGTAAGTAGAGGTGACCCGGCTGGTCTGCAAGCTACATATGACCTAAACCACTATTTCGCTGGACTATCCAGCTGAAACATGGTGTAATCTTCTCCATGAGACTCAACTAACCAAAAATTATGCAATCTCTCCTAACAGCTAGTCAAAACCACATGTGCATCCTCCCTAGAAGTACCCAAAAACCTAGGAGGACCCAATCTAAGAAACCTAGCAAGCATCTTATGCTTCTCAGAAGACATAACTGGCCCAGCTGGGATAGGTGGACCCACTGTAGGGACTGGCAATACCTCTAATCTTGGAGCTGCAGCAGCAGGATACACTCCTAAACCCTATGTCACCGCCTAAGCTAAAGTTTAAGCCTCGTCTCTTACTGGGTAACCAATCGAAGTACCGGGCAAAGCTGCTGGTGGAGTCATACCCTCAAGGAACCCAATAATTGAACCAAAGTCTCCTACAACACTGGGGTAGCCAAAAAACCTTCCGGATGTTGGGTTGGCCCTACGTCCTCCAGCTCATACTGTACCTCATCAACCCCATCCTTAGGCTCTGGTGATGGTAGTCTAGCTTAGGCCTAAGCTGGCATCGCAGCCCATCTCCTAACTCAACCTCTGGGTCGACCTCTACCCCATCCCCTAGATGGGGCTCTAACTGCAGGTGCAGAGGCCTCATCCTCACCATCCTATTTCCAGATAAACCATCCTATTTAGGTGACATTATAGATTGTTGAGGGTCAGAGTAGCCATAGTATTGTTCCTGCCCCATGAGGTGCTCATTCAGGGTCCACAGGTCGTGGTTGTCATTTTGATTCAACTTGGTCTTCACAGTGGAGTATGTTTAGTCTGGGTTGCTATGAGTATGGTGAGATAGGACACTTTTCTAGAGAGTGTCTGACAGCACAACACCGTAGGCAATATGATCAGATGGTTCAAGCCCCTAGGGCTACAACACTTCCAGCCGGAGGTGGTGCACAGGGTAGTAGGGGTGGTCCTCAGTCCGGTAGATCAGGTGGTCGTGGTGGTCAGGGCCACATGTATCTTTGAGTGAAACGAAGATACTTAGAAGTTGATCAAGTCAAGGAAGAAAAATAAGTAATCAAACAAGATGAAATCTTTCCTACGGAATGTTCTATAGCCCCTCGCAGATAGGATACGGATGTCATTGTACCTATCCACGAGGATCTACTAGACACTTTTCTCTTGTACTGGATAGACCGGTGAACCTAGTGCTCTAATAGCACTCTATCATGACCCAAAATCGGGTCATGATGGCACCTACATAACCCCTAAGTAGGCAAGCCAAACCCAATAATGCGAAAGACAATAAAAATAGTTAAAGTAAGAAAAGCGGAAGACATAAATATGGGAGGTAAGTCCAATAGCATATATACATACCAACTGTACTAAATATACAAAAGATGCCCCTAAAATGACCAAACGGACAAAACATACACGAGAATCAACTCGGACCTGGTGTCACCGATACAAAAGCAACTAAAGTATGGAGTAACTATACAATAGACTTTGTATATCAAAAATACAAAATATAGGCAGAAATACAAGATGGAAAGCATGTAAAGTCTCCAAGGCACCAGAAGCTCACAACGATTCAAACTGCAATAGGCCTCGAATGATGGGAGGATCAGTGGGGGTGGATCGTACTAGGTGTTGCATCAGAAAAAATGCAGAGTGTAGTATGAGTACCAAGACAATGGGTACTCAGTAGGCATCATAGGTACAACTCTAAGATACTTCTCATGCTCCTCTCTACTCCTTGAGTATATCAGAATTTTGTCAATGAACACAATCACAAATGAGTCCAAGTAGGCACTGAACACATGGTTCAACAACTCCATAAATGTTGTTGGGGCATTAGTCAATCCAAAAGACATGACTAGGAACTCATATAGCCGTATCGAGTCCTAAATACAGTCTTTGGGACGTCCGCAGCCCTAATACTTAACTGGTGATAACCGGACCTCAAATCAATTTTAGAGGACACCGTTGCACCCTGTAGTTGGTCAAACAAATCATAAATACATGGCATCGGATACCTGTTCTTCAATGTCACCTTATTCAACTGCATGTAGTCAATACACATACGTGTAGACCCATTCTTCTTCTTCACAAATAGAACTGGAGCACCCCACGGAGACACACTAGGCCCGATGAACCCTCTACTCAACAGATCCTAAAGTTGATCCTTGAGCTCCCTCAACTCAGCTGGTGCCATCCGATATGGTGGAATAGAAATGGGCGTGGTACCCGGCTCGACATCAATACCAAAATCAGTGTCACGATCAGGAGAAAGACCTGAAAGATCAAAAGAAAACATATCTAAATACTCGTAAACCACAGGAACTGACTCAAGAGAAGGTGTGGTAGCACTAGTATCACGAACATAGGCAAGATAGGCTAAGCACCCCTTCCCAACGAACCATTGGGCGCTCAGGAAAGATATAACTCCCCTCGGCATGTGGCTATTGGCACCCTTCCGTATGATAGGAGGGATACCAGGCATACGTAGTGTAACAGTCTTGGCGAAGTAATCTAAGACCGCATGATAAGAAGACAACCAATCCATGCCTAAGATCACGTCAAAATCAACCATATCATGTACGACCATGTATATCCATGTGTCGTACCCCAAGATAGTCACCACACAAGCCTGATACACCTGATCCACTACTAAAGAATCTCCTTGTAACACCCCATGTGTTTTAAGATTAACCTTCATCCTGTATCAAAGGCTTGCGAGCCCAAATTTGAAAATTGTATTAACATCACGCATATTTGAAAATATTTAATTTAAAATTTAAATTTGGTAAAAAAAATTAAATTTTTAATTCCTTCTTAATGTATCTTAAATATTTATTAAAAATTTATTTAATTATGATATATTTGAATCTATATCTATTTTACAAGAGTTTTATAATTTATTAATATTTTAACAGAGATAGTAAGTCTAATTATGTTGAAAAAATATTATTATATAAGGTAGATTTTATGCAAAATTATTTTCTATTGATTGTGATATAATTAAAAGGTTATATTTATTTTACCACAAACTTATGCAATATCTGAATATATGTGTAGTGGGATAAAATATAAATATGCAGAGGTGCCATCTTATCTTCCATGTGGAAGTGGAGAAGTAGAACATAAAATATATGCATTAAATAACTAAGTATAGCCTTTCTTTATTAATTATTAAAGTAATTTTTCATTCATCTTTCATTATTGCATATAAGCTAAGTGAGAAATTTACTTCTTTATTTCAAATCTTCACCGCCCCTATATATATATATATGTGTGTGTGTGTGTACATATTTTTCATATGTACTTCTACTTGTCTTCACCTCACTTTTTGCAACTATGTATTTTTTTCTCTGTTACTCCTTACGCATATACTTGCACCCGTAGAAGGGGAAATCTTGTGAAAAGGATAATTTTAATGAAGAGAAATCAATTATTCAAGCTCGAGTGTGAGGTATGTCAAGGCTATTCCTTTCATTTTTGGCATGATTCCTTACAATTTTAAATCCTCGTGTCTAGCGTGCTATCAAAGATTCAATTATTAGATGTCTCTAAATGATTATTGGTGTTAATCTTTCTATAAAACTCATACTTAGTGACATTGATTTGGTGTTAAGTTGGAAGGATGTGGTGTATATTTTTGGTTATCCGATGACGGTGATGGTCAAGTTTATTATGGTTGTGGTACGGAGGAGGCACGGTGGTTCTTGAATATTTATGAGATTACTTAAAGCTTGGATTGTATTATATTATGTATTGCATATTACATCATGTTTTATTGCATTTTGTGATTGCCTAGAGGGCTCACGAAAACCTGTAAGGCGTGAGATATGTCTACATGGTTGAGCCCATGGCTCTGCGAAGACCTGTAAGGCGTGAGACCTGTCTGCATGGTCAAGTCCATGGCATTATGAGGACTTGTAAGGCATGAGTATTTTTCTGCATAGCCTCCCTTGTGTATTTCTCTCCCGTAAGGCGTAAGTTCATTCCGCAGGTTGAGCTTTTGTATTGTGTTATTCATCTTGCATTGCATCCATATGTTATGATTATTGTGGTTTCAATTTTGTATTATGTTATTTTTGTTATTCTGTCACCTTACATATTCAGTACATTCTTTCGTGCTGACGTCCTAATTGCTTGAGGGGCACTGCATTTATGCCTGCCGGCTACCAGGTAGACAATGGTCCTCGTTGCGTGTAGTTGAGTTCAACTGATGGTTGGTACACTCTATTTTTTCCAAAGTTATTAGATCTAGAGTCTTCTTTGGCTTTATATTGATAATGGGTATGTCAGGGTCCTGTCCCGACTCGTGGTTAGAAGTTTTTCATCATTAGAGTCTTGTAGACATCTGTTGTAGGTATGGGAATCAGTTGCAGCCTGATTGGCTTTCTGTTATATTTTGGTTGTATTTGAGATTGTTTTCATTGCATTTTATTTTGTTTGGCTTGGCCTTACTGGCCCACCAATGTAGTTTGGTTCAGTTTCTATTGGTTTACTCGATCAAGTGTGGCACTGGCTGCCAGTCGCACCTCCTTGGATTTGGGGCGTGACACTCCTACTGGGGTAGATACATGAAAAGGCATAGGTAATGACTCACAAGAAGACTCCAGATGAGTAACATAATAAGAAGATACATAGGAGAAAGTAGACCTTGGAGGCAGATGCAGACTGATGACAAATGCAGATCGTACCTATGATGACAGTATCTGAAGCCTCAGCCTCTGTCTGACCCAGAACTACTTTCATATGGCCCTGACCACCACGACCACCTGATCTACCATACTGAGGACCACCACTACTACCCTGTGCACCACCTCTGGCTGGAAGCGTTGTAGCCCTAGGGGCCTGAACCATCTGATCATATCGCCTACGGTGTTGTGCTGTTGGACACTCTCTAGAAAACTATCCTATCTCTCCACACTCATAGCAACCTGGACTAAACATACTCCACTGTGAAGACCCGACTGAATCAAAATGACAACCACGACCTGTGGACCCTGAATAAGCACCTCATGGGGAAGGAACAATACTCTGGCTACTCTGAGCCTCAGCAATCTATAATGTCGCCTGAACAGGATGGCTTGTCTGGAAACACTACTGGTGCTGACCTCTACCATAGTACCCTTTACTACGGGCCTGTGAACTGCTGAAACTGCAATGATGGTGGGGCCTTTTATTGCTGCCCCTTGGGCCTCGAAAAGTATGGCCTCAATAGTGTGGGCATGGTATACTACCTCTATAAAGGACTGTCCTGATACCACCATACCCTCTGTAGCCAATCGAAGGTGTAAAGTCAATCCTCGGACAAAGCGACACACCCTCTCGTGCTCGATGGGCAGAATCATAGTGGGATGCCTGGACAACTGATGGAAGCGAACCTCATACTCAGGAATATACATGGAGCCCTGCTCTAACCCATCAAACTGATCCATCAAATGCTCCCTCATGCTACATGGTACATACTTCTCCAGAAAAGCTGCAGAGAACTGTGCCCAAGTAAGTAGAGGTGACCCGGCTGGTCTGCAAGCTACATATGACCTCCACCACTATTTTGCTGGACTATCCAGCTGAAACATGGTGTAATCTTCTCCATGAGACTCAACTAACCCAAAATTATGCAATCTCTCCTAACAGCTAGTCAAAAACACATGTGCATCCTCCCTAGAAGTACCCAAAAACCTTGGAGGACCCAATCTAAGAAACCTACCAAGCATCTTATGCTCCTCAGAAGACATAACTGGCCCAGCAGGGATAGGTGGACCCACTCTAGGGACTGGTAATACCTCTAATCCTGGAGCTGCAGCAGCAGGATAAACTCCTAAACCCTATGTCACTGCCTAAGCTAAAGTTTAAGTCTCGTCTCTTACTGGGTAACCAATCGAAGTACCGGGCAAAGCTGCTGGTGGAGTCATACCCTCAAGGAACCCAATAATTGAACCAAAGTTTCCTACAACACTGGGGTAGCCAAAAAACCTTCCGGATGCTGGGCTGTCCCTACGGCCTCCAGCTCATACTGTACCTCATCAACCCCATCCTTAGGCTCTGGTGATGGTAGTCTAGCTTAGGCCTAAGCTGGCATCGCAGCCCATCTCCTAACTCAACCTCTGGGTCGACCTCTACCCCATCCCCTAGTTGGGGCTCTAACTGCAGGTGCAGAGGCCTCATCCTCACCATCCTATTTCCAGATAAGCCATCCTATTCAGGTGACATTATAGATTGTTGAGGGTCAGAGTAGCCATAGTATTGTTCCTGCCCCATGAGGTGCTCATTCAGGGTCCACAGGTCGTGGTTGTCATTTTGATTCAACTTGGTCTTCACAGTGGAGTATGTTTAGTCTGGGTTGCTATGAGTGCGGCGAGATAGGACACTTTTCTAGAGAGTGTCTGACAGCACAACACCGTAGGCAATATGATCAGATGGTTCAAGCCCCTAGGACTATAACACTTCCAGCCAGAGGTGGTGCACAGGGTAGTAGGGGTGGTCCTCAGTCCGGTAGATCAGGTGGTCGTGGTGGTCAGGGCCACATGTATCTTTGAGTGAAACGAAGATACTTAGAAGTTGATCAAGTCAAGGAAGAAAAATAAGTAATCAAACAAGATGAAATCTTTCCTACGGAATGTTCTATAGCCCCTCGCAGATAGGATACGGACATCATTGTACCTATCCACGAGGATCTACTAGACACTTTTCTCTTGTACTGGATAGACCGGTGAACCTAGTGCTCTAATACCACTCTTTCATGACCCAAAATCGGGTCATGATGGCACCTACATAACCCCTAAGTAGGCAAGCCAAACCCAATAATGCGAAAGACAATAAAAATAGTTAAAGTAAGAAAAGCGGAAGACATAAATATGGGAGGTAAGTACAATAGCATATATACATACCAACTGTACTAAATATACAAAAGATGGCCCTAAAATGACCAAAAGGACAAAACATACACGAGAATTAACTCGGACCTGGTGTCACCGATACAAAAGCAACTAAAGTATGGAGTAACTATACAATAGACTTTGTATATCAAAAATACAAAATATAGGCATAAATACAAGATGGAAAGCATGTAAAGTCTCCAAGGCACCAGAAGCTCACAGCGATTCAAACTGCAATAGGCCTCGAATGATGGGAGGATCAGTGGGGGTGGATCGTACTAGGTGTTGCATCAGAAAAAATGCAGAGTGTAGTATGAGTACCAAGACAATGGGTACTCAGTAGGCATCATAGGCCGACTAAGCGCAGAAAGATAATATATATAATAAATTATAGGAAAGTACACAATAATACAGAGATCCACCTAAATCTAGTTATAAAACCAAAAACAGAACCACCTGAACCAACCAAAATGAAATAATAACAAGATCACTCCCAAATCAACTGACAACCCAAATGCACCAAATTCAATACAATACAATGGGAGTGTAATGACCCTCCAGGTCATTTTTCCATTTTCTATGCTTTTTCTATATTTTGAGCTTTCCCTCAGTGGCAACAGTTCATTTATGACTTTTTGAGATTGACGGTTTGGTGCTCAGGCCATTCGTTATGTTGTTATGACCATTTTCCTGTTTTAGAACTTGAACTTAGATAATCTTTGCCTTTGGTGAACTTGCTTGGTAAACATGCTCAGAATTGAATTTTGACAGTTCTGTTGGCTCCAGAATGGAGATTTTGGTCTAGTGGGACCATTGGTCTGGGTCTGAGTGCTTTTGGTTTGGTTTTGAGTTGCTTTGTGGCTTTTCAAGTCAGTTTAGCTGGTAGGGTTGACTTTGGTCAACATTCAGAGAAGACGACTTCAAATGGAAATTTTGTCAGTGTCATTAGCTTTGGAATGTTGACTTTGGGCTAGGGGGACCTTTGGTTCGGGTTTTGAGGCTTCTTGACTTGTTTTTGGGTTTTGAGTTCTGAGTTGGTTTTGGGCGCGGTGCCCACTTTTTGTTAAAACAATCTCCATTGGGAGTTTCATCAATTCCATTGAGTCTGAAATACCATTTTTGGTAGGTTAGCATGGTTGGTTTGTATTCATGGGGTTTTGGATGAATCCCGAGGGTCCGTCAGATGAACTTTTGGCCATGGTGAAATTGTTGTTGTTGTAGTATTAGTGCAGACCATTTTGGTCTTTGCAATCGCGGAGCTTTCATCGCATTCATGATGGTCTAGTTTCTTGACCATCGTGATTGCAAAGGTTGCTCGTCACATTTGCGATAAAGCCGGCTGGGACCCAGCTCAACTTTCTTCTTAGAAAACGCGGGCTGGACCATCATGATCGTGATGGTCGGGCCAGCTGTTCTCCGCGAATGCGTGGGGTCCTTCGCGATCGCCAAGAAAGACCCCTGGTAGCTATTTAAAAACTCCAACTTCTGTTTCTCCTCCACAATTTTGAAAAACTCCATATCTGAGCTCCCAAGCTCAAATTTCCAGCTCCTTAGCTTCAGTGTTCTTCTACCGGTAAGTCCCCTAATCACCCCTCTCCTCCTTTCATGTTAATTCTCTTAATTCTCCCGCTAAAACTCTATTGTTGATAATTCATAAAGTTGGGCCATCCCTAGTAGATATCTGATTCTTGGGGCTGTAAGTTTTGGAGTTCAAGCAACTCACCTACGCGGTGTACCTCTCTTGGTTAGGTAAGCTTCCGCCTTTAATTCCGAGCTTTTCCCATTTTGATGCCGTGAACTAGTAGCACTATGGGGCTGTTTTGGGCCCCGAAACGAGTTCTGTTCGCGCCCAAACTTTGGGCATGGGTTCCTTAACCCACTGCGAGCATAATTTTAAAATTTGTTTTCTATTTTGTTTCATGGGCCCGAGGGTCATTCTGACCCGATTCCCGGCCTGATTTTACGTATAGCAATATGGGTGTGGTTCTTTTCATCCTGACACCTACATTATGTTCTTGATAGCGTGGCAACTTTCTGAGGCAGTTCAAAAGGGGAAGACACATGAGTGACGGTTCGTGCTTGTAGTTCAACCTCGAGGTAGGTTATGGTTTATCTTCTAGATTGAGTTTAGCTAGATTATATATATTTATGTGTTACTGGAATGTCAGGTTGGATATTAGGTAGAATTTAGGCTTAAATCCTGTTATCACTTTAATTGGCCATTTCAAATTTTTAGTCTAGAACTGTTAGGCTATCCTTAGCCTAGGAGCTTGCTTTATCTGTTTGGCAAGTATAAAATCCTTAGTATGCTTTTAGGAGGCTTTAGAGGTAGAATAGAGACTCCCGGTGGTTTTTGCTTTTACATTTTACTTTACCCGCTTTATTCTATCATTGTGTGTAACTGTGGGCCCAAGGTCATGGCTTGAATTTTGACGGAGTTCCAGTTCAGTTCTCTTGGTTTGGAGGGTATTTCTGCCCCGTTTTGCCTTATGGTGCGTGATCTTTCTCTGTTTGTGAATATTTCATACTCACATTTTATGGCATATCATTGGTACGACAAGGAGGTGGTTTTCAAGGATTTTGATTTGAAATAAGATTTACTACGGTTGTGGTGGTTTTTGGACTTAAACAAATTACTTTGAATATTACTTCGGATTTTGGAAGGAAAATGGGAAAATACTATTTTAGGCATATATTTATAGTCCGATACGGTATTTCGGACCCCCAATGCTTAATTTTGGGTATTTCACATTCATATATATATATCTGCATAGCCCGATGCATTATTTCGGGTATTTTACTTTCACATATTTATATGCATAGTCCGACGAGGTATTATGGGCGCCCGATGCAGTATTCCCGGTTTATATTTTATTGCATTCACGCATGCATCATAGTGCATCGCATTACATTTGTTTTGGCACGTGGATTGTCTCTGGATTTGGCTTGATATTGTTTGTTCTTCACCTTGTTGGATTATTGCTATGTGCTCGTCTTTATAACTAGATTTAGGTGGATCCCTGTAATTTCAGTTACTTTCTTGTATCTATTATTTATATATTATCTTTCTGCGCTCGGTCGCCCTATTATTCCTACTGAGTACCCGTTGTCTTGGTACTCATACTACAATTTGCATCTTTTTATGATGCAGCACCTCGTACGAGCCACCCTTATTGACCCTCCTATCGTTCGAGGCCTGTTGCAGTTCAGATCGTGGTGAGCTCCCGGCAATTTTTGGAGACTTTACATACTTTCAATCTTGTATATTCTATTTATATTCTTATATTTTGGATAGACAAAGTCTGTTGTATATCTACTCCTTGCTTAGTCGCTCTTGTACTAGTGACACCAGGTCCGGGTGTGTTATCATGTTGTTTTGTCTATTAAGTCACTTTAGGGCCATCTTTTGTATATTTTGTACGTTGGTATTATATATGCTATTGGCCCTGTCTTTTTATTATATCTTCTGCATTTCCTAGTTTAATTATTATTACTGTCTTTCGCAATCGTTGGGTTTTGGCTTGTCTACAGGGAGGTTATGTAGACGCCATCATGGCTCGGTTTTGGGTCATGACATGGAGATGATGTAATGTATATATGCATAATAGTATAAACCTGGAATACCGCATTGGGCGCCTGGAATACCGCATCGGACTATGCATATGTATATATGTATGTAAATAGGAAGTAAAAACCTAGAATAATGCATCGGGGGCCCTGAATACCACATCAAACTATACATATATGCATAAAATAATTTTTCTCTTTTTCCTTCAAAAATATGTAGTAAGACTCAAGATAACTCATTGAAAATACGAAAATCATAGTAGCTGAAGTGAGCCTCAAGTTTGAAACAAAAACCTTTGAAACACCCTTCTTTTTTGTATCAAAGATATGCACTGCAGTATGAGCATGAAATATCCATAATCAGAGAAAATAGCACACAACGAGGCAAAATAGGGTAAAATACCCCCCAAATTAGGGGAACTGACCTAGAACTCCGTCCAAATCCAAGTTATGGCCTCGGGCCCATAGTTACAACACAACCAGTAATAAGGCAAAATAATGGGGAAAATAACAATAAAAACAACTACATACATCTTCTCTACTTCTAAAACCTCCTAAAAGCATACTAAGGATTCTATACTAGTCACAACGATGCTACGAGCTCCTATGCTAAGGATAAATATGACAATTCTAAGTAATGATCCAAAATGGTCAATTTAATACAAGTAACAGAACTTAAGCCTAATTCTAACCTAAGGTCCAATCTAACATTCCAGCAACATATAATATATATAATCTAACTAAACTCAGTCTAGGACGTAAACCGTAACCTACCTCGGGGCTTAACCGCAAACACGAACAATCACTCATATTCCTTTCCCTTCCGAACAGCCTCAGAAAGTTGCCACGCTATAAAAAACATACCCCAGGCAACAAGACAAGAAGAATGACACCCATATTACTATACAAAATTTGGGCCAAACATCCGGTCGAAAAATGACCCTCAGGGCTCGCACAATGAAACAGAAAATAAAAATTGCAATTATGTTTGCAATGGGTTAAGGAACCCATACCCAAAAGTTGAGCGCGAACGGGACTCATTTCGGGGCCCAAAGCAGCCCCGAAATCCTCTTGATCAAAGGAAACAAAAAGGGAGGATGAGGGATATTGGAGGCGGAAACTTACCAATTTAACGTGCACGGAAGAACCACGGACTGGAAATATGAACACACTAAGTTATAGGATGGACCAAGAGAAAAAATGGAGGTTTGGAGCTATTTTAATGGAGGAAAACCGAGTGCAAAGTGTTTGGACAAAAGATGGAAAAAGTGGTTGTGGCCAATTTATAAGCTGCCAGCGGCTAGCGCAGGTGTGGCCACGCCACAGCATCCAAGGCACTGCAGGCGCACTGCTCTATCATCCTAGTCAGGCGTGTACAGGCCAGCAGAGAAGCGCCAATGCAGGTGGGGCCAGGCGCCCGCCGTGGCACCATACCTACAACAGCCAAGCTTTAACCAACTTTGAAATGTATGGACCCCCCGAAATGCATCTGGGGTCCCGCGAACAAAAATGAGCTAAGCTATTCAACTAAAAATAGCATTCCATACTCAATGGAATTGACAAAAATCCCAACGGAGGTCGATTTAATGAAAAGTGGTCCCCACGCCCAAAACCAACTTTTGGCCAACTTTTCCAAAACAAAACCCAATGGCTAAAAATGAGTCTGTAAGCCTCGGGACCTGAATCAAAGGTCCCACTAGCCTAAACTCAACATTTTGGAGCTAACAGCGCTGACAGAATTTTCAGAGGCCTTCTTCTCCGACTATTGGCCAAAGTCAACCCCACAAGCCAAACTAGCTTGAAAAGACAGAAAATAACACAAAGCCAAACCAAAAGCACTCAGACCCAGACTTAGGGTTCCACTAGACCAATATCCCCATTTCGAATCCAACAAAACTGTCAAAATTTGATTCTGAGTGCATTTACCAAGAAAGTTGACCGAAGTCAAAGATTTTCTAAGTTCAAGTTCTAAAACAGAAAAATGGTTATAACGACCTAACGAGCGGCACGGGCACCAAATCGTCAGTCTCGATAAGTCATAAATGACCTGTAGCCACTATAGGAAATATCAAAATATGGATAAAGCACAAAAAATAGGAAAATGACCTAGAGGGTCATTACACATCTATAGGAATACCCAGTTGATGTGGGTCCCATATATTAATCACTTAAATTTCCTTTGCACATTGTTTCACCCATTTGGCAACAAATAGATTAGTACTCATATATATGTATATACTTACTACAGTGCTCCTGTAATATATATCTTCACATAATACAATTATGCACCTCACTTTTAAATTCTTGTGCAACCATTATTTAATACACTCTTCTTTTTATATATATTTTTTCTTGAGGTGATACAATGAATTCTCATCTACATTCTTTCTCACGTCATATATAATTTAAGTCATATCTGATGTCCGGGTGTTACAAAGATCCTTGAATGGTCCCACACATTTTTTACATATGTCAGATGGATCAAACCTTAACTTAGAGATACGGGTCTTTATACATAATCTCAGAGTTAGAGAGTGTGACATTCCAAAGACAACCTTTAGAACTCGATATGGTCACTATGAATATGTGGTTATGTATTTTAGACTAACGAATGATCTTGCAACTTTTATGGGCTTGATGAATAGGGTATTCAAGCAGTACTAGGATATGTTCATTATTGTTTTTATAGATGATATTTTTATCTACTCTCAGAGTGAGGAGGAATATGCAAACCTTTTAAGGATTGTGCTGCAAACTCTCAAGGATCGTTAGTTATTTGTTAAGTTAAGCAAGTGTGAGTTCTGGTTGCAGTCAGTTGCTTTTTTGGGTAATGTAGTATCTAAGGAAGGCATTCGAGTAGATTCACAAAAAATAGAGGCAGTAAAGAACTCGCCTAGACCCACTTCCCCCATAGACATCAAAAGCTTTTTAGGTTTGGTTAGGTACTACAGAAGATTTGTGGAAGGGTTTTCATCTATAGCTACCCCATTGACTAGGTAAACTCAGAAAAAGGTAAAGTAGTGGTCTGATGAGTTTGAAAAGAAATTCCAAAAATTGAAAACTAGGTTGACCACAGCTCTAGTTTTGGCTCTACCAGAGTGTTTAGATAACTTTGATGTATATTGTGATGCATCTAGAGTTGGCTTGGGTTGTGTTTCTTATGCAGCATGGCAAGGTTATCTCCTATGCTTTTAGATGGCTTAATATTCATGAGAAGAACTACCTAACTCAAGAACTTGAGTTAACAACAGTGGTTTTTGCCTTGATGATTTGGAGACACTACTTGTATGGTGTCTATGTGGATATGTGTATCACAAGTTAAAGAAGGAAAGAAGGAATTATCTAAGGATGTTCATAGGTTTGATCGTTTAGGGGTTCTCCTTAGAGATTCAGCGGATGGTGGTGTTATAGTCAAAAATAGGTCAAAATCTTCTTTGGTAGTTGAGGTGAAGGATAAACAGGACATTGACCCTATCTTACATCAGTTGAAGCATGCAGTCCACCAATAGAGGGTAGAGGTATTCTCCCAAGGAAGAGATGGTGTGCTTCACTATCAAGGTCGATTGTGTGTTCCAGATATTGATGGGTTAAGATAGAGGATTTTGATAGAGGCTCATAGCTCCAGGTATTCTATTCATCCCGGTGCCACCAAGATATACCATGACCTATGGGAACTCTAATAGTGGAAGGGCATGAAGAGGGACATTGCAGATTTTATGGTTAAGTGTCCCAATTGTCATCAAGTAAAGGTAGAATATCAGCGACTGGGTGGTATGACTCAGGATGTTGATATTCCTACTTGGAAGTGGGAGGTGATGAATACGGACTTTATTACAGGCTTACTGTGTACTCCCCGACAACATGACTCTATTTGTGTGATAGTAGACAGAATGACTAAGTCAACCCATATTTTGGCTGTCAAGACTACTTATATAGTAGAGGATTATGCCAGACTCTACATCTATGAGAGTCAAGTTACATGGGGTTCCCTTATCTATCATCTCAGATAGGGGTACTTAGTTTATAGCCCAGTTTTGGAAGTCATTTAAGAAGGATCTTGGTACTCAAGTGAATATTAGCATAACTTTTTATCTGCAGATAGGTGGTCAAGAAAAATGTACCATCTGGACCTTGGAGGATATATTGAGGGCTTCGTGTGATCAATTTCAAAAGTAATTAGGATGATCACTTACCTCTTATAGAGTTTGCCTACAATAACAATTTCCATTCTAGCATTCAGATTGCCCTGTATGAGGTACTTTATAGGAGGAAGTGTAGATCACCTATAGGTTGGTTTGAGGTAGATAAAGCAGCATTAGTAGGGCTAAATTTAGTCCATAAAACTATGGAAAAAGTTCAACTCATTAGAGAGAGGCTAAAACTGCTCAGAGTCAACATAAATCCTATGCAGATGTGAGGAAAAGAGACTTAGAGTTTGAGGTTGATGATTTGGTGTTTTTGAAGGTGTCACCTATAAAGGGTGTAATAAGGTTTGGTAAGAAGTGAAAGCTTAGTCCTCTATATATGGGTCCCTACAGGATTCTAAGGAGGGTTGGTAATGTGACTTATGAATTAGAGTTACCAGTAAAGTTAGAAGAAGTACATCCGCAGAGGGTAGAGGTATGGATTGGACCACAAGCCATGGATTGGCCTCATAAAATCAGTCCTGCAGACCCACCCTTTGGTCTAAAACCATGATAGGCATTCACGGGTCATGGATCAGATCATGGTCCATGGTCTCCCCTCGTGGAAATCAGACTCGAGGTCCATCTATTCTCTAAGAACCATAGGAAGGTTCCACGAGCCATGAAAGGTTCCATAGTAAATGAACCTCACTTTTGGAAATCAGAGCCACGACCAGTCAACTTGGCCAGGAACCACAAGATGTGGTTCAGTCTATAGGCTATGGTTTCTGCCCGTGGAACCTGTGTCGGGTTTTCAGCAGACTTTTCATTTAAAATTTCCTTGGGCTATTTTTTATAATTTTCCACTTCTTAAACTCCTATGTTGGGTCATTTTAGGCCAATTTAGAGGGGTTAAACTCTAGCTAAGTCAGATTTCGTTAATTCTCTCAATCAAAGTTCCAAAATTAAGAAATGGGTTCTTCTCTCAAACTTCAAGGCCTAGGGTTCCTTCTCCAAGTCTCCGTCTTCAGATTCTAGTTTAAAAAGCTTCAGGTTCAAGTATGTGAGTATTCAATGAGGGTCTTCTTCAACCCTTATGCCCAAAACCTATGATTTTACTTTGAGTTTTATGAAATTGAGAAACTAGGGTTGTTACCCAATTATGAATTTTTCTATGAAATTGATTTACTTATATTGCAATATACATTCTAATCCTTTATGCACAATTTTATATGAGATTCTACAAGTATTTGTAAATCCCATAAATTAAGAATGAATTTAGCATCATTTGATATTTATTACATGTTTTCAAAAAAAAATTGGCATGTTTAGATAACATGACATCAAGTATTTATGAAATAGCATGCCTAATTTCCTTAGGTATAAACTTTAGTAAAAGTATGTTTTTGAACTAGTGATATGCTACATATTTAAGAATTATGTTTTCATTAATAATGTGGCATTCATTTAAGTCCATATGAATTATGATAAATTTTGACATCCAAATATGTCATACAATATGTATGAGCTATATGTATATTTTTGGAGTAGTATGTAGCACCGGTTGACGAGGGTTCCAAATAACCCAAGTGTAGAACTACATTACCAGCGTAGGTTATTTAGCCCAATAGGCACATGATAGTGGTTCCACTTTAAACATGGTCTAGTACCCCGGCAAGGTATATGACAGCTCTGCCAACTAGGGTACAAAAGTTAGATTTCATGTAGCTCACACGGTCTAAGTCGGTTACGAGAATCTCCTACAGAAATGGTTTTAAGAATATGAATGTATTTGACTCTTAGTTTTAAAGATTCAAATTTACCACTTATGACTTATGCTTATGAATATGACTCCACCTTATGATATTACTTAAGTCATTGCATTAATATTTTACTACTACCATATATGATTTAGCTTGTAATATGTTTTCAAGTATGTTTACTAGGATTCATGCATAGCTCTCATACTCAAGGAATTCCATAGTACTGATTGCATACTTCTTGTGTTGCATCTTATTATGATGTAGATTCAGGCGCTCGCTTCCAGACTCGTGGCTAGATCCAATAGGATTTCCAATCATAGTTGGTGAGTCCTTATCCTTCAAGGACTATTTATGAGTTTTGTCTAGTTTTATGCCTTATGTTCAGTACTTAGAGTTAGGTGGGGATCTTGTCCCAGAAACTCATCTTATCAGTTTAGAGGCTTTTCAGACATAGATAGACAATAGTATTTGGTGTTTCAGATTGCTATCTCTAGACTCTTTTATTAAATAGATTTGGTGCTCCCTATTTCAGTTAAGCTTCCGCTATATTTGTTTTTTCGTGTTACCTATGTTTAAGTCATGCTAATGCCAAGGGTTATCTTGGGATCACTTGTGATACCAGGTCTCATGTACGTCCAGAGGGTAGCCTAAGGGCATGACATTTATAGATGCTCTAGAATCATAAGTTGTATGAGAAGTTTTTCAAACGTGAGTTTCAGTTGAGTTTAGTGGTGTTTCATAGACAAATAGTCTCGAACAAAGGTATTAAGGTTGATGGCCAGAAGATTGAAGTCATCAAGAATTGTCAAAGGCCCATATATCCTTTGTAGGTTCATAGTTTTTTAGGCTTAGCAAATTACTACCAGAGATTTAGAGAGGGATTTTCTTCCTTTTCCAAACCATTGACAGAACTAACTCACAAAGAGGCCAAATTTTAGTGGTCAGGTGCATGCGGGCAGACTTGCTAAGAATTAAAAGGATAGGCTTACATCAATGCCTGTTTTACATCTCTTGAAAGGTATATAAGGGTATATATTCTATTATGATCCTTTCATAATTTGTTTAGACTATGTTTTGATACAACACGGCAAGGTAATTGCATATGCCTCAAGATAGCTAAAGAAGCCAAAAAAGAAATACCCGACTCATGATCTTGAGTTAGAGATGATTGTATTCACCTGAAGATATGGAATCATTACTTGTATGGAGTTCATGTTGATATTTCTTGGATCATAAGAGTCTTCAATATATTTTTAAGCAAAAAGAACAAAATTTGAGGCCCTATTAATGTGCCTTGAAGATAGGAGAAATTCTATGTCTTTTACTTGATGTTTTACATGTTTTTATAACATATTTTTATGTGTTTTAATGTTAGAATGGTTTTTTGTAGGAATCAGAAGTCAAACTGAACAAAAGTAGGAAAGAAAAAATAGATAGAAATAGGGTGATTTGTGATCGCATCTACGATTGCAAATCAAGTCACAGATTGTATGACAGATGTAGGAATATTCAGAGAAGGTATCAAAGGGACTCTACAAAGTTGGGTATTATATGAGGCAAAGTACGGCCATATATTAGATTTATGACTCCTACATGAAATGAAAGTCAAGTTGCTAGGTGATTATACGGCTGGACCTGCATACCGTACGTCAAAATATGGTCTGTAAGTCAGCCCACAATGAGAAGTTCCAAAACCCTAATGAGCCATCAACGAAGACTTTAAAGGAAATTACGAACCAACAGATCAGTTTATGGTCATGAATTGGGTCGCAAATCATGATGGCATATAGTTCCAACTTTGTAGACCATTATATATAGTTCTTTTAGTTTATTTTTTCGTATTCAGTTTGAGTCAACATTAATACTAAGTTTTATTTTTTAAGTTCAAGTTCCATTATTTTTTTCCATAGTTTCGTGAAGAACAAGAACACCATTATACGTTTAGGCTTTTATAGCAAAGTAAATTTATGAATTCGATAACTTATTACTCTTGTTGTTTAATTTCAAGCTTGAGTTTCTAAATTCCTATACTGAGGTTACGAAACCCAATGAGGGTGGAAAGTTCAAGAGTAAAAAGATATCAACCTTCTTATTATTCTTAATTATTGGTTGGTGGTTGCAAATATTAACCTACACCATAATATCTTAGTTCTTCTTAGGAAAGTTGATCAGGATTTGATAAAAGAAGATTGTCATGAACTCAAGGCTCTAACTCTTGTTAATAGATATACTTAGGGATAAGTTGAATTTACATGACATAGTAGGTTGTTTTATTTATATAACTAGTATTGTTGTGGGAATATCATATTTGAGATAAATAGTTCAACACTTGGGAAAGATTGAGTGCTGGTTTAGGGACTGAGTGCATATCATAAAACCAAAGTTTATGCATTTGCGTGAAAACTGATGAATTGAGCATCCCATTAGGAGGACAGAATCATAGTGTTCTAGTCACATTATTTACATTATTTAATTATTACTGTAATTTTAGGTTTAGTTATACAAATTATTCTCAACTTTTACAAAATAGAAATAGATCATCAATCTGGTACTCATCCAATCTGTATTTGTTTTCTCCATATTATTTGTGAGATTTGACCCTAACTTTTTTTGGGTTACTATATATGCATACGAGCACATTACATCATTTGAGGGTGTATCTAGAGCGTATAACATTTTGGAACTATTGTCAGGGAATACAGTTTGAAACTTACTTTTTTGTATTTACTTTGACTAGGTTTTGTTCCATCATAAATTTGTTAGTTTTTTATGTGAATCAGGCAGGTCATATGATCCAAATAGCAGCCCAACAAGCACAAGATGCACAAGAAACTGTCGAAGTGGCAGCCACTGCTACTCCAGCCATAGCTCAAACTGGAAGAAGAGGTCTAGGTGTTTGCTGACATAAACTAGGAAATTGACTATGCTAATGCTATTGTGCCACCATGAGTTAATGCTCAAGCCTTCAAGGTTGATACAAACATCTACCCTATGGCCAAGGCTGAGGGGCTATTTTAAAACTCTACATATAATAGCCCTCATTAGCACTTGAAGAATTTCATTAGGATATGTGTGATGCATAAGAAACACTACGTCCCAGATGATGATATTATACTAATGATATTCAAGTACTCCCTCATAGAAGAAGCAAGAACCTGGCTCCACATCTTGCATCCAAGCTCCATCACCACGTGGGAAGAATTGGTAAACATATTCTTGAAAAAGTAGTTCCAACTGAGCAAAAAGGTAAAGTTTAGAGACAAGATCTTTCCACCTAAATAGTACATGTGTATAAACTATATGAAGCATGCGAGTTGTTCAAGCAATGCATCCAAAAGTAGCCAAACCATGGGATTCCAATGAACATCCTTCTGAAAAAGTTCTATATTGGTTTTGACGCTTTGAGCAAATCTATAGCCAATAATACAGCTGGGGGTTCATTGATGGATAAGTCATATGCTATAGTATGAAAAATAATTGACAGAGTAACAAAGCACAACTAAGCATGGAATTCATTAGGTAACAGTGGTGGTATTTCTTATGGTAATCCCACTCTCATTGTGATTATCAATGAAAATCAAGAGAGAGATCAACGGATCTCTGATATACCCACTAAGATTGATCTTCTAACCTAGAGACACCTAGAAAATGGTCTAAAAAGTAAAAGAGGTGAAAAATGTAGGTTGTGTCACATGTTAATTATGCACATCAAATGATTCAGTATTCATAAGCTCCTTCGATGTAATTTAAGGAAGCTAGTTATGTAAATAATGCTCAAGGTAGATATCAATGTCAAAATTACCAAGGGAAGCCTTATTAGAACTAGTGGAGACCACAACCGTAAGGTCAAGGTAACCAAAAGGGTTACCAAGCCCAAGGTAATCAAAATCAATGCAACTCGAACAACTACAACAATATCAAAAATATGAGTGTCAATCCATATGTCGCTCCATGAGGGCAGACATCTAACTCCCAATAGTGGTGGGATGGTCCTTCTCATGAGCACAACAACTTTAAACTTTAAGTTATGTTTGAAATGGTTTTGCAAAATTAGAAAAGGATAGATGCTACAATTCAAAACATGTGTGAAACAGTAAGCTCATACACTAACTCAATCCAAAAGCTTGAATTGCATATCTGAGACATATCCATAAAATAAAACTTGCCTCAAAAGTAGAAACTTTTGAAAAACACCATTGATCCAAAAAGCACTAGAAGTGGGTCTTTGTCTCATTGCATGCCAATCACTTCTAGGAGCAGTATGTTATTTCTGCAGGAGATAGAGGAGATTGAAATTACTGAGAGAGTTATAGTTACTGATGAGAAAGTTGTTGTCTTAGAAGATGTTCAAGAAGGAGAAAGTTCCACCTCTAAGGAAGAAGTTTTGGAGGTGTCAAAACCTCTATCACCTCTTCCAAAGCCTTTTCCACCATTTCCCTAGATATTGATGAAAAGATAAAAGGAAGTCATAGTCAAGATGTACTAATTTTCTAAAGTAGACAAAGCTTAATATTTCATTCTTGGATTCTATATAGGAAATGCATAGGATAGCAACATGTCTGAAGGTCACTGATAGGTTTAAATTGATAGTCTTTGCAGATAAAGTCAAAAAGAAAGAATATCCAAAGGATTTCACCATTCCGTGCACCATTAGTTATAAAGATTTTGAAAGAGCCTTGTGTGATAATGGGGATAACATCAAATTGATTTCATTAGCTATATATATTCCATCTAGGATGAGCAAGCCCATGCCTATAATAATGACACTTCAAATGGCTGATAAAACTATAGAAACCTATAGGGGTAGTTGATGATGTGTTTGTGAAGGTAGGAAAGTTTACTCTGCTAGCTAATTTTGTCATCATGGATTGTGTAGTTGACAAATAGATCCCTATCATCCTTGGGAGACCCATTTTGGCGACATGGAGAGCTCTCATAGACTTAGAGAATAACAAAATAATATTTTGAGTGATGTGTCACACCCCAAACTCAAGGGGAGCAACTAGCAGCTGATGTGAAAACTTAGTTTTGAACTGACCTTGCAGAACTATTTTCCAATGGCCCATAACATCCATACACAATAAAGAAAAAATATGTATATGTCGACTTAAAAATAATCACTCGATTAGCGAGGCCCCCGTCAACAACTCTACAAAGAAAATAGCTACTCCTAAGAGTTCATATAAATTAATAAGCGGGTAGCATGCAAGTCCTATTTGGGCCATTGACGCCACCATGATATCCCTACAAAATCTAAAAAAAGGTATATACAATATAAGCTAGGCCAACAGGTTGTTGAACTATCAACAACAATAACAAGGCCCAACTAGCCAACAACGTAACTATACAACCCAACAAACTAGTCTGCAAGCCTCTAGAAATATAATACTTGGTCGGACAGGGCCCCAACCAACCAAAAAGCTATCTACAATGCAAGATAACAAACCTCAGAAACTCTGGTAGCTTCGAAATAATGGGGCTAGCGAACTTTCTAGAGCTCGACCAGTGCTACTAAGAACGTCTATCTGATCATCTGTCAGGACCGGCAGGCATGAATATAGATATCTCAGGCAATGGGGCATCAGTACAAAATACTGTACCGAGTATGTAATTGTAATGACCCTTCCGGTCGTTTTTACGTTTATGCCTTCTTTGTACTACTAGAGCTTTTCTATAGAAGCCCTATGTCATTTATGACTTGCTAGGACTGGTGGTTTGGTGCCCTGGTCATTCATTTGGTCATTTTGACTATTTGCCTGTTTTAGAACCTTAACTTAGAATATCATTGACTTTATTCAATATTCTTGGTAAACATGCTTAGAATCAAATTTTGACAGTTCTGTTAGCTCCAGAGCATGAATTTTGGTCTAGATGGACCATGGGTCAGGTTCTGGGAGCTTTCGGTTTAGTTTTGTTTGGGTTTTTGTGTTTTAGTCAAGTTAACTTGAAAGTTCAACTTTTGTCAACATTCGGAGAAGACGGCCTTGGATGGAAATTCCATCTACACAATTAGCTCCAGAATGTCGAATTTGGGCTAGGGAAACCTTTGGTTCGGGTCCCGGGGCTTCCGGACTTGTTTTGGGGTATTGAGTTCTAGTTTGTTTTGGGAATGGGGACCACTTTTTCTTAACACGATCTCTGTTGGTAAATTCGTTGATTGCATTGAGTCTGGAATGTCATTTCCACTCGAATAGCTCTATTGGTTTATATGTATCGGGTTCCGATTATGCCCAAAATTCCCCGTAGAAGTTTAGAAAATTGAAGATTGTTTTGTTGCGGGCCAACTTTAAATAGGTGTTGGCAGCTTTATTTTCAGCATTTTCTCTCATCTTCCCAACTTGTTTTCTCCACCATTTTTACACCAAATTTCTTCAAATCTTCACCTGCTCTTATTCATAACTTGGTGAAATAATTGTTGCTGATTCGGATGTGTTTCTTGGCCTCGTGAATAGGTAAAATCTCTTGTTAACTTCCGTTAATTTCCACAAATTTCATTCTTTAAATTCTTGTTTTTCATGATTTTCAGCTTATTTCTTTCACTTCTTTCAACTGCAACTTCATTTTTCTCAACTCTAATTAATCAAGAATAGTGTAGGCTCGTGAAAATTCTCCAAATTATCGTTAATCTCGCTCCTTTATCATTGGTAAGCATCTTCTTCTTCAAGCCTTGTTCTTCTCTTCATGCTCAAAAACCTCCATGGATGAGGCTCTTACAAGATTGATTTTTCTTGGGTTAAAGCTGCGTTGGAGAGCTGAATGTTCGTGGAAGTTGTAGTTCTGGTCCATGGTCGATTTTTGCTTCCAAATTGGTACATTTTCGCCCTTGAAAATCACAATTCTCCACTTTTGTTCCCATGAATTAGTAGTACTTCGAGGCTGTTTTGAGCCCCGAAATGAACTTTGTTTGCTCTCAAATTTTGAGCATGGGTTCCTAAATTCACCGCGGACATAATTGTAAATTTTATTTTCTATTTTGGCTGCACAGGTCTTGAGGGTCATTTTTTGACCCAATTTTTGGCCTGATTTTCCATATAGCAATATGGGTGTCGTTCTTTCTCATCTTGACACCTAGATTATATTCTTGTAAGTGTGGCAGCTTTTCGAGGCTATTCGCAAGGGAAGGCACGCGAGTGATGGTTCGTGTTTGCAGTTCAGCCCTGAGGTAGGTTATGATTTAAACTCCTTAGACTTCGCATATATAGAATAAAATTATACTAATAGGCATCCTTGGGTTGGGTTTACTAGTTGGTACCACAAACCTTGACCGTTTTAATTCATGTCCTATTCCTTTCTTCCTCCGATGGTTGTAGTACATGTGATAGATGATATTATCACCCTTGTGGTCCTGTGAGGCCTTATATTGACTCTGAAACATAGATGGTGGGAAATTGGGGATGTCCGTGAGTGTTGGACATTGTTATTATTGTTATAGAGCTGGCTATCTATGATATAGAATGATTGGAGCCTGTGCAGGGCCAATAGGTTGATTGTGAGACGTTGGGCTATTGATTGTGATTGAGAATGCCATTATCATGCATATAAAAGAATTTTCTTAATGAATTTACTACGGTTTTGATTTTGGGCCTACTATTGCTGAATTTCTAAACCTTGCATGACCCATGGGGCTCGTTTTCAGTAAAAATGATTGAAAGAGGGTATGGTACCATCTTAATGGATCTTCTTGGGGTAAGGGGGAATTAAAGGATATTTTATCACGATTTTAACTTACACTAGACTCGGTGGGGTCGAGCGCTAGACTTGTTTTACGATAACTTTTGGGGTGATGCTAGACTCGGTAGGGCCATGTGATAGGACTATTTAACTTCCTAATTCAGAGCTGGATACTCTCTGGGCAGTTTTACTTGGGGATTTTTGAGATTGCGGGGCATCTAGTATGTTGGTTAGGAGCCTCCATGGCCCTTTCCATTTTAGACCAGGGACTACGTGTTGTGAGTGTCAGAGGGGGGTATAAAGCGTAGTAGAGGTATACCGGTGTGACCTTCTATAGATCCCATCTTCTAGGCCTTATATGACGCCGGAAGTGCATAACATACAGTACTACTATCACTCTTGGCTTAGCATGGCATGACATACCATTCATTTGTGTGAGGTTGCACCCTTGTTTGCTGTTTATTGATTGTACGCTCTGGTAGTATGGGATGCCGGAGGATTTGTCTTCACTTGTTTGTGTTCTTGGGTGTATAGGCTCCCGTGGGACTGTAGGTAGACTTATTGTTACAATTTTGCTCAATTGGTTCCTATTGTGGTTCTTATGACTTTGGATATTGTTAAGGTTAAACTTGGGCTTCCAGTTGTTGAATTCTTGACTTGAGATTGCATGCTTAGTTGGGTTATTGTTCATTGTATTCGAACATGTTTATTTTTTTTTCCTTTCCTTCTCTATTCTGTAAGGTTACTGGTATACTGCATGTTTTCTAACCTCTTCTTTGTATACTTGTTGCAAGGATCTCGGGTATGTGTTGCTTTCTTTAGCTTGTGATGTGTATTCTTTTAACTAGCCATATGTATTATTCCTTCTTGTATTCCTTCTGTGCTAGCTTCCATGTACTTCTTCGTTGCCTTCTGTGACTAGTTATTTTCTATTCTGCTTATTACTACTCTTTTATCTTATATATGCCAAGTCGGCCTATGATACCTACTGGGTACCGGTTGCTTTGCAATTAGTGATCATACTACACTATACATGTTCTGGTGCAGATCCTAGTATGGGCCATCATTGTTAGCTCATTGGAGACTCGTGCGAGGAGCTGTTTTTGAGATATTTCAGACTTAAGGTGAGATCTTGGTGACCGAAGCTTAGCTTTTAGTTATATTTTATATCATGTATTCTATTACTACTCAGAGACATCTGTATATATTGTTTTAGATCCTTGTACTCCTAATATGTAGTTCTGTCTCTATACTATGATACCAAGTTTTGGGGTTTTGGTTTAGCTTCTGCAGATGTATATATATTCCTATATGTACTTTTTATAGCTTATTTCCCTTGCTTCCTCTTATTTATATCGTTCCTCCGCTAAAGTGTTAGATGGTAGGCCACCACTAACAATTTTGGGCTACGAGGATTGGTTCACCTACAAGGGGATTGTAGGTGCCATCATGACCGAGAAATTGGGTCATGACAGCTTGGTATCAGAGCCTAGGTTCACCGGTATCATCAGTATAGGAGTCAATGTCTAGTAGAGTCCTGCAGATCAGGGAAAAGACGTCCGTACTCAATCTTCGGTAGACTATAGTGACATCTTAGGAAATATGACTCTCTTATTTGCTTCTGTATCATGCGTAATCCTTGGGAGTTTCTTGAAATCTCACTTGTTCTCATTCATCTTCCACATATGGCTCGTACTATATTGTTGGCATCGGGCGGAGATGAGCCTCCGACTCTAGCTAGGGGCCGAGGAGGTTGTAGAGGTAGGGCTTGAGGACGTCCCCGAGCAGCGGCAACTGCTAGAGTTGAGATAGGGCTCGAGCATGTTCATGAGCCAGAGTTTTCTCTCAAGTAGAATGTGGACCAAGGGTTAGCCCAGGTACCACCAGCTCCAATGCCAGTTTCTGCCCCAGCTCAATCTTCAGATATTCGGGGCTAACTTTTACAGTTGTTGGGTATGATTAGAGAGCGGCCTTCTGAGGCAGCACAGACATCTGCTCAGGAGGCAGCCTTGGGTGCACCGAGTTCAGGACTGCAACCTGTTACTATGGATCTTTGTGTCGAGGTTATTCCAGTCTCATCATATGCACAGCCTCTTGCTCCTCGCCCAGCTATGACAGAGACGGAGTAGAAGGCATTGGGTAGATTCTTGAGATTGGAACCTATGAGATTTGCTGGTACTTCTGGGCAGGACGCCCATGACTTTATTACTACTTATGAGGAGATGTTGCACCATCTGGGGTTGTTGGATACTCACGGAGTTGGCTATACTACCTATTAGCTGGAGGGCCCAGCAAAGTTATATTGGAGGGCCAGATTGATTGCAGACCATCATTGTCACCTCCTTTGACTTGCTCTGAGTTTTATGAGGTCTTTATGTCCAAGTTCTTACCTCAGAGTTACAGAGAGAGGAGGAGAGAAGATTTCACCAGACTTACTCAGGATACCATGATGGTCTCTGAGTACGAGACCCGTTTTCATCAGCTTGCTCCATTTGGGGACATGATTATGCCTACTGAGTTTGACAGAGTTCGTAGATTTATTTGGGGGCTACGGAGAGAGTTTAGAAAGCCTACAAAGATATTGGTTTCTAGTGGTCGATCATTCCAGGCTAGTACTTGGACATCCAGAAATTCTGGCCTAGTAAATGATTTATTTGTTGCCTTGGTTGGAGATGATGAGGATCTTGAGGATGCTCGTGACCCAATACTCTAGCAGGTGATCTTGGAGTCCCAGCACACCGCACACTCTCATCGAGGAGGAGCAAGTACCAGCTCAAAGCCAGCAGTGCAGGAGAAGGAAGAGGAGGATTAGCCAGTACAGGGAGTCTTTGCACCTTTCGCTTACTTACCTTGAGTTTAAGAATTGAGGGCAATGCTTTATTTTAAGTGGGGTAGGTGGTTCACTGAATCTTATGATTTGTTTGTTGCCCTTGTTGGGCTTTGAGATATTGTTTTTATTTCCCTTACTAGGCCTTTTATTTTTCTTGTTAGACAATTTGGCCCTTGTCGGTCATAGTTTGGATGATTGTGTTATTGCCCTTGTCGGGACTTATATTTTTCTTAAAATGCTTAAATTGTGCCCTTGCCAGGCTTATTTTATTGATTATTCGAGTTGCAATATCACTGGGTTAGTCCTACACACATAATTGTTTCACTACTCATGCCTTGCAAACTCACTTAGACTACGCCAAGGATTGTTTTCCATTGATCTATGAGCACTTTATTCATTTTTGCCTTGTTAATAGTAGGATAGTCGAATAAACTCCAAGTGTTTTCTTCAAACCACATTTCTTTTCCAAGGAGCAATTTGTTTTCTTTTGTTTATTTTCAGTGTCGAACCGGGTTGGTGTGTCCCTATGATAGATTGAGAGGCAACTTTCTTAAGTGAAAATGCCAAGTTTTATTATTAAATTGAGTCCGTGTTTTGCTTGTCTTGAAATGGGCCCACCAAAAAAATTCTTGGCAAGAAATTTGCTAATTGAAGGAAAGAGGGAAAATGATTTTTGTTAAAAGCATTCTCTTTTCATGACTTGCACATTCCCCGTTTGGCTTGATGGATTTACAAACGAGTGTGTAGAAGAACTTGGAATATCTTGTCAAAAGTCATTTGTCCCAATTGATTGTGAGACTAGTTGTGAAATTCTTGTGTTGTGATGCCTTGTGTGGTGAGGTTATACTTGATTCTTGTGTATATGTATTGTCTAAAACTTGCCTCGAATATGATTCAAGGCAAAATCCTAGATGTCACCGAGCTTGGAAGATGACCTTAGGCCCTTTTTGAATAGCCACTTCACCCAAATTGATTTCCCTTGACATCAACCCTAGTAAGTCCCTTTTAGATTATGATCTTTCTTTGGCACCTTGTTAGACACGTTAACCCTTTTTGGACCCTCTATTCTTGCATCCATCCTCCCTAATAGTTAGAAAGTAAAATATAGGCTAAAAAGCCTAAGTTTGGGGGGAGCTTGGAATGTTAACATAGGCAAATCCCTAAGTTTAGGGGTGTATGAACAAAATATTAGAGAACAAAAGGGATGCACTTCAATGCAGGGTAGCACCTTATGCGAGAAATGAAATTTCTCCAAAATGTCCAACAAAATGAGCAAAATGAAAATGAAATTGAGAAATTAGTTCTACCATATGAATGAAGCAAGAGGTGGTTGAATAAATAAGTTGAAAGGGAAGCTTAGGTTGTGAGAGGGAGAAATAAAGTGAAGTAAAAAGATCAAAAATGTGAACGGTGCTTTGAAAGATCACAAGGAGCGTTACGGAGGTTTAGCCACTTGAGCCAAATGTAATACTCATCTTAACCCTAGCCAACATCGTAGTCCGCAAGTCCTTAGTGATTCCGATCTTGGTAACTCTACATTAGTGGCAAACTACATGAAGGGCAAGCCTATGGGTCAATGCATGAGCACTCAAACTTCTTTGAGAGAATGAGAGACTCTTTAGTTCTCTTATAATCCCTTTTTATTTTGAATTTCATAATTGTGAGCGAGATTCTCTCTTCTAGTGAGTGGCATCACACACTTGAAATGAATGATGGAGTCTCTATTTCAACTGAGAGAAATGAATGAGATAGGTTGTGTTGTGAATCGCGAGGCAAACTTTAAAGGTCAATGCCAATGACTTGAGAAGCTTGATAATCTTGTTTTGAATGATAAATCCCTGCTTTTGAATAAGAAATGAAATCCTTTTTGATGAAGTTTTGAAATGAGCACTTGCCTTGGGAGATGGTGATACCAATTGAGATGAGCATTGTAGTTGAATCCTTTTTCTTTGAGTCTTTTGTTGTTATTTTCTTAGTTTTTAGAGTTGAGATAATCTTGTGTACAACCCTTGTATTTTAAGATCCTATTTCATTCCTTACCTTGTGAGTATCTTGCTTGAGGATAAGCAATAGTTAAAGTTTGGGATTTGATAAGTTGGTAATCTACCAACTTATTGAGCCTTTATTCATGAATTATTGTTATATTTTGATGAGAATTAGAGGTACTTATTACCTTTATTGACATAAATGCAGGTATTATTGGTCAAATGAAAAAAGCAAAAGAATTGAACCCAAAGAGCTCAAAAGGAAGTTAAAGTGTGAAGGTGATCAAAAAGGGAAAGCAACTGCCAAGAGATGTGAAATGACATGCGAGCCGTAAAGAGGCACCTACATTTTACAGGTGCCATCACACATAGAAGATCAGAAACCACCTGAGTAGTTATCAACATGTGAGTCGCACATTGCAAAGAGGGATCGCCCTCCTCTTCGAACTTGAATCGCACCAGCCGCTGGTCTTCACGGCTTGAAGAGAAAGGCACTTGCGAGCCGCAAACCTCAGGGTGTAATTGCATGTGCCATCGAACATCAAATTGCACCTGCCCCAAAGGGCATTTTTGTCCAATTACATCTGACATATTTTGAATGGTTTCAAAATGATTTTTGTGGTCTGTACCAAGGGAATAATCGGGGCGTGATAAACTTGGTATAAGAGCCTCAGGTTCAAGAGTCCTAGGGTGTCTGAAGCCGCATCGAACAAAATCTCGTTCATATATGTAAAGCGTGCCACACATATGAGGGAGAGACTATGATATGTCTTATGAAAAGTTCACTTCTTTCATGATCATATCGTGCGATAGAGTTTAACTCTAACTTCCCTCTAATCCTTTCCTTGTACGTTTTGGATTATTCCTCGCTAGAGGAATGATTATTCCAAGGGTTATTTCGAGATTTGGGAAATCTACTGAGCTATGACTTGGTGACTTTTTGATGCCATGAAGTTACATCTTAATTTCACCAAGTTCTTCTCCAAGTGAGTCTACTTCAATTCGACTTACTTCCAAAAGAATTTGTCAGTCCTTCTTCTCTTTAGCCAGTTTATTATATTCATCAATTATCTTTTGAAGTTCATCAATATTTATGTCAAGAGAGGCTTGTAAATCTAAATAATTTTGACAATTAGATAAATTTACCTCACTTGATTCCCCAATAGCCATGAAGCAAATGTTTGTTATTTTTGTTTGCTCATCATCTATCATTCTTTCATCACTCCAAGCTCCAAAATTTTTGTTGTTCTTCCAGAAATTCTTCTTTTTGAGCTCAGGATAGTTTGGCTTGATGGGCCAGGTTTTCCCAAGTGATAACAATGATCATCGTTCTTTTGATAATAATTGTTTTTGAAGTTTTTTTGAGATTTTTAATGCCTTTATCTTCACATATGTATGACTCCACGATTAATAAGAGTTATACCTTTGCTTTTGATCTCATCAATTTCTTCTTCATTTCCAGGAGCTACAACACTGAATGCTATATATTTCTTCTTTTCCTCCTTGTTATACCTGTTTATATGATTTTGGTTCATAGGACATAAGATTACCTCGTAGTTCATCGTAGGTCATTCTTTTAGATCTCTATCTTCAAGAATAGCTACTTTTGTATCCCATGATTTGGAATGACTTCTGATGAGTTTTCTGACTGGTAGGCCATTTGAATAACCCATTTCCAAGGACTTCTTTTCACTAACGATCTTAATGAATCTAGAGAACATTGATTCTATACTTTCATCATCTGCCATTTATAAAAGTTTGTACTCATTTACTAGAGAACTAATTCTTGCTTCTATGACTTTGCTGGTTCCTTCGTATGAGACTTCGAGTTTGTCCCATATTTCATTTGCAGTGTCATAGGTAGACAATTTGTTGTACTCTGATCCGCTAACTGCACAGTCTCTAGCATTATTTAAACAAGCTAATAGCTCTAGTGTCAGTTTGTATTACCACTTGATGTTCCTTTGTTACATCAAAGGTTTCTAGATCGATTTGGCTAGTTAATTCCTTTGTGGTGACACCTGAAATTGGTTTTGGCCCCTTCTTAGTCATGACCCATGCTTAGAAGTCATTTTCCTGAAAAATGATTCTAAATCTTTCTTTGCAGTGAGAGTAGTGTTGAACATTGAAGTAGAGAGATCAATTTGATTAGTGCCCATCTTGTAGAATAGCACCAGGAATTTGATAGTTTCCCATTTGATCTTTTCTCACATACGGTTAAGAAACAATATAGTGATACTTGTCTCTAATACCAATTGAAAATCAAGAGGGTGGTGAATTAAAATTTTGAACTAGGCGACTATTGATATGAAGGAGTCGACTTCACTATAAGTTAGTTCAATAGATAAAGTGTGAAAAGTAAAGTGCTTAACATTAAATGAGACATAGATCTTTATACTGGTCAGATCACTAATGTGGTGCCTATTCCAGTCTCCTTTGGTTTCAAGGGTTTCCATTAAGCTTCTTCGGGAACTTTTGAGTTACAGAGTGTTTTTCCTCGACTAAGATAAAATGTCTTTCAATAGTAACATAGCCTCTACCTGTATAATTAGTACTAACTCAATCTTATTCTTTTTGTTACAATTGTGAACTCTCTTGAGTACAAAATTTTATGAAAGATAAAATCAAGAAAATAGACTTTTTCACTTGAAGTTGCGCGTTTTCTTCTTCTGGTCTTGCTGGATTTTATACCGTGTAGGTAGGCCTAATCTTTTCTCTAAAAAGGAAAATCCAATAAAGGTTCATTTAATCAAGGATTTGTAATGATTCCTTGATTTAGTATCTTTATCTAATCACGTCCATATCAGATATGTCTGTGATTTTTCTTCCTTTTGATCTTTGGTCATTCTTTCTTATGTGGAAATCTGATTTGATCAGATATCCGTTCTGGTTGATTCTTTTGCTTCTTTGTCATCGGAGATTATGTCATCTCAAGGATTGATTTCGTGACTTGTGGTCTTCTACTCGTGATTTTCTTATATTATGAGCTTGATTTGTTCTTCTAATTTGGTCTTCTGACATCTTCCTTTCTTGCTCCTTCTTGTTCTTCTTGCCTACAATAACACTTTGAATTAATTATCATTATCAAAATTGGTTATGAATAATTACGGAGACTAACAATACAAATCATCCTACCATTATTAACTAAAAGAAAAATCACATTGAATATTGAATACAAAAAATAAATTGAATGAAAATCAAATAAAAGACAAACGAAGAAGATAAAGAAACAACATGTTAGTGAGAGCTAAATAAAGGTTTGCAAAAACTTGCTTAAATAGAATTGTAGTTTAAGTAAATAGTTAAATAAGGTTGTATTTTAATTGATTCAGAAGTGTACTAAATATTAGGAGTTCTTACCTCACGTAAATAAGTAAATAATTATATAAGGTCATATTTTAATTTATTTAGAAGTAAAAAATATTAGGACTTTTACTTAATAAAAAAAAGAAGGAAAGACCTTCAACCAAAATCATAAAAATATCCATGTTGTTTTCCAATTATATTGACCTTCAACTAAAAAATAACTTACTTGTTGGTCTTAAATAAATGGAGTAATAGCAGGGAATTATTGTGTAAACTTAATGAAAAATTAAATATTACTTAAGCAATTACTTTGGTGCCAAAACAATTATTAAAATAACATTTTTTTTATTGATCTAAAGTTATACATTTAATTGTATATATATATATATATATATATATATATATATATTATTTTTATCATATATATATATATATATTAATTTTATCATATATTTTAGGATTCCTTAGTTATTAATTATTCTAATACCTTTTACCATACATTTTTCTCTAACCATATATTGTAGGATTCTTTAAATTTTAAAATATATTTTCTTCTTACCATATATTTTAGGACTTCTTAAGTTTAAATATTATAGTAATAATTAAAAAAAATAAAAATATAATTTTGTCTGTTGTAGAGTTTTTTAACGAAAGATAAATAGTTCAAATCATATTATAAGGTCCTTCACACTTTTAATAATAGACTAATTTTGTGTACATGCATTGCACGTGTGTATCACGTCAATGTAACGATATGTTCCATCGTTATCGTAAAGTTAGGGCAACCCCACTAGAAAAGTCCCTATGATGAGAGTTGATAAAATCTCAGTCTAGGTGAGCTTTGAGGAAAATATAGTGTTGAGTGCTTTAGATATGGTTGGGGTCTCGTGTTGTATTGCGTGATAGAGTGAAATCCATTTATGGATAGTCGAGGGGTGTAGGGTCTCATAGAAAGTTTTTGTATGGTAATCAGGTTCATAGAACTCCGATTATGGTTGTTACCATGTCGAGATTAAGCCATGATGTCTAGAATTTGAATTGTGTTATGAAATGGGGATTTTTGGGGTGAGTTCTAACGTTATGTTTTAATGCTCGTTGCAGCGAGCCCATCGTAGAGGACAAGTTCCCATTGTAGCAGTCAAGTGACTGTCATAGAGATCCAAGTCCCACCACAGTGGCTCGCCGTAGCGAGATGCGGCCCACCGTGGAGAGAGATGGGGCATTTTCCCTAAACTTAAGTCAGTTTTCAGAGTAATTTTCCAAAAACTCTAAGTTGCATTCTTGAGCACCTAGAGGCAATTTCCCCAGGAATTAGGGTATTTTCCTTCGTTCGAGGTAAGTTACTCTATAAACATCTTTGTTTATCATCATTAATCTTTGTGAGATTATTAGATTGAAGATTAACAAGGGGATTGTGGGTTTAGAGCCCTGAAAGTATAAAAAGTGGGGAAAACCCTATGAGTAGGTATAATTTCACCTTTAATTGATCCTAGGGTGTTTGTTTATTATTCCTAGTATGAAATTGATAGTTCTAAATATGATTAGGACTAATGGAGAACCTTGAATTCCATAAAAATGAGACCTTTAAGCATAAAATGGCTAAAAAGGGGTAATTTGATTAGAACCTTTTGAATGTTGATCACGGGATTATTATGGGACTAGTTAATACTTAATTGACCCTCGGAGAATGTTGAAGACCTCGAATAAGGGTAGAATTAGGGGGTTAAATTCTCAAGGCCTGAAATGAACAATAAATGATTAATTACTCTTTTACTTGTTATGTATAGGCTTTGAATGCTCTGAGGCATTAAGGAAGGGCAAGGCAATTACGAAGTAACTTGCGGGTGGTAATTCTTTACTCGAGGTAGGTCATAGTTTAAAATTGAGTTGAGACTTACTTTAGTACATGTATGTGGTTGAATTACTTAACTTGTGATTGGTCTTAGACATGTTTGAAATGATGATTGTTTTCATATTGTACTTGAATGAATAAGTTGAGTATACATGAACTCAATAATGAACTTAAAATGATTTTACTGCATTGTGCTATATCCTGAGAGATAGAACTGGGAACCACAGGTTCATTTGATAGTTAGAGAGGATACCACGAGCCTGTACGGATTGATATTGTTACTCATTATGGATCGGGTAGCACGAGCCGATACGGATTTATATTGCACCAATGGAAAATGGTTCTAGGGGGTACATAGACCCTAGTGTATCCCCTACAGATTATGACTAATTGGGCAAGAATAAGACCCTTTGGCATGTGTGCACACCTTTTTTTTATACGGAGAAGGGCCTAAAATACCCTTCAAGTATTGAAAATGGTACAAATATACCCTCCTTCCACCTTTGAGCTCTAAAATGCTCTGTTCATCCACCTTTGGGCTCTTAAATACCCTTCTCATCCACCTTTGGGCTCTTAAATACCCTTCTTATCCATGTTTGAGCCCTATTTTGTCATTTCCCTTAAAAGACTCTTTAGAAAAAATGATTAGGATTTTTATTTAATATTTAACAGTATTTTATTGATTGAATTTTTAATTAATCAAAACGTATTAACCCACAAACCCAATTTGTATCTCAAATTTGGCTCATCTTCATTTCTCATCTCTCCATTTTTTCAAGTTCTTATTCAGATGAGACACATGTCATAAATCTAAATTAATGGTTAAAATTTAGTCAATTAATGATAAGTCTTAACCATGATTAGAATAATAGATATTTTATATATTTATTCCAAAATATAAGGCATTTCCATAATTCTAGCCATTATATTTATTTTTAATTATATTATTATTTAATTTATCAAATATTCAAATATCTCATTGCTATATTATTTACAATACAAGAAACAATTTATACTAAATTGTAGTAGTATTTTTTGTAAAATCGTGAGGACTTCTCTTTCAACATTGGAATTCTTTTTCAGCATTCAAAATTAGGCTACAAATAATTTGAGTGAAAAAATAGTAGCAAAAAAATAAAAATAAAAATGATGCAAAACAAAATTTACTCAAGGCAAGTAAGAATATATTTTTTTATATTTAGGAAAGGTATCTTGTGCAACTAAAATTATGAAATTAAAATAGTATTTTGAAAGTAATTAATTATTTTAATCATAGTTAAGGCAAATTTTTAATTTACCATATCTCAGCCATTAATTTAAATCTATGGCTTATGTCTCTAATCTACATAAGAACTTGGGAAAAAGTGACAGATGAGAAATGTAGAGGAGCTAAATCCAGTATCCGAATTGGGTTTGGGTGTTAATAGATTTTGATTAATTAAAATTTTAACAAATAAAATATTATTACATATAAAATTAAAATTCTAATATTTTTCATAAAGGATATGTTAAGAGAAAGGGCAAAATAGGGCCCAAAGGTGGATGCAAAGGATATTTTAGAACCTAAAGGTGGATGAGAAGGGCATTTTAGAGCCCAAAGGTGGAAGGAGGGTATATTTGTACCATTTCCAATACTTGTAGGGTAATTTAGGCCCTTCTCTATTTTTTATATTATTTTATTTCATGGTCAGATATTGTGAGATGGTATTGTGAGCTGAGATGAGACTAAGGGTATTGATTACATTGATGAAAGTTAGCTGGACATAGATTCCACGTGATATGTTTATTGAAAGTGTTTACCCTTACCTTATTGTGGCGATATTCAGTGCTTTATGTGAACTTGTTACTAATGTTGTTGAGTTAAATTGAGATGACTATCTGTTGACTGAATTACATGCTAAGTGTTGAAGTATCTTTTACTAGTTATTTGATTTAATTATATACATGTTCTAACCAAAGTCGGCCTATGATACCTATCAGTACATAGTATTTTGTACTGATATTACCCTGCACTCTTCTTTTGTTGAGTGTAGACCGTGTACCATGGGCTCAGATGTGACCTCACCTTTAACTAGGATGCATACTATGATGCAAGGGTGAGCACTACATCTCAGGCTCCCGTGGATCCTTTCTTGGTTATTTTCCTTCTTTCGAATGATGAGACTCTTTATTGTTTATTATTGGTCATTCTAGATAACATAGAATCTGGTTATTAGAGTTTTGTACGACAACTTTCAGTTCTTGGAGATGTAATAGATAGTCTAATTATTTCTCACTTTATTTCATTAGTTTTTGACTATGGTTTTATATTTAAAGTTTGTTTTTGTATTAATTCTTCTAAATTTCGCTAAGTATAGGGGTTAAGGTTTGGGTAGTTGGTTCTCCCATCAAAGGGTTAGTGTGGGTTTCACTCACGGTCATTTGGAATATGACAAAGTTAGTATTCAAGCCCTAGATTTGTTGATCTTGTCGTACAAGAACTTGTCTAGTAAAGTCTTGTATAACGGTACAAAAATGTCTGTACTTTTCTTCAGGAGGCTATAGGACTTTAGGAAAACTCAATTTTCTTGTTCATTTATACTATTACTTGATTCTAATTGGTATCTTTCGATCCAAATTGGTATCTGACTCTTTCAGTATTAGTTTCGTAGATGGTGAGAACATGTGCTTCAACATCTAGAGCAGAGGTGACGGCACCAACTACTAAAGTTGTGGTTTGCGGCAAAGATAGGGTAAGAGGAAGAGTTAGGGGAAGAAAGGGTGCACCCGCCAAGGGTAGAACTCGGGACGCAGCTCAAGTTTAAGAATGGTCAGCATCTTTTTCCCTACATGAGGATCTTCCCGAGGTTATAAAGGGTGAAGTAGTACCAGTTTATATGACAGGGTTGCACCCATTTAGGGAGGTGCAATGCCAATTCTGATGTCGTCCGGCATGATCTAACAGGTTCTGAGTTTTTTTAGTGGACTATCAAGGAATGGGACTACTACTACAGTGCCTACTATACATCATTTGGTAAACCAGCATGCTGCAGTTGTGACTCCTAAGATGGACGAGGCTTCAAAAATAGGTATCTTCCCACGTCCAGTTATAGGTCTGGTGATGACGGATTATGAGCATGACTTTTTTTGCAAGTTTCTGAAGATGAAACTTCTAGTATTTCATGGGTTAGAGTATAAGGATGCATATGAATTAATCATTGACTTTCATGAGCGACTACACAGGATACGCATTGATGAAAGGTATGGTGTTAAATTTGTTGCTTTTTAGTTACAAGGGGATGCCAAAATGTGGTGGAGTGCACAACTACTAGAGAACTCCCTATGAATTGAAGACAGTTTTACCAAGTGTTTGTAGAGAAGTACATTCCGCGTACTATGAGGGACAAAAAAAAGGATGAGTTTGCTAGTATTGAGCAGGGAAATTTTTCTATGGCAGCCTATAAGGCTCAATTTTATGCATTGGCTCGTTATTCCTTATAGTTGATCAATACAAAGGAAGAATGGATTCGCCGTTTTGTGAAGGGTTTGAACACAGGGCTTCAGATTTTGGCTCTACAGGTAGTATCCTCTGGTAAGTTTTTTCAGGAGGTAATTGAGTTTGCAAAGAAGGTTGAAGGTGTACAGCAAGAGGGTTACGCAAAGAGTGCTTAGAAGAAGCCCTAGTCTTTGGGAAGTTTCAGTGGTTAGTATTCTAGAAGAAGATCTATCCCAAAGTCAATTTCTCGCTCGTTTGGGATTCCAGGTAGATCCTCGGGGAAGACTTCTGGGAATCCATTCACAAAAGGAACATACTGAAGGTATGGGGTTCCGGACTCCGTGTCCATGACCCAAACTCAATGATAAACATAACCCTTAGAAATCATCTTCCTAGCCTTAAGATAAGATATGAAATGACATTTTGAGGAAGGAGGACTACCTTTCCATTCTAAGATGGGTTCGTTTGGAAACTTGAAACTGACAACCCGAGTACGACAATCAACGGAAGCATAACAAGCATTTAACCAATCCATCCCAAGATTAACATCAAAATCAGTCATCTCCAACTCTACTAAATCCACTGAGGTGACTCTATGAAGGACTGAGATAGGGAAATTTCAGTAAATCCTTTTTTCTAGGACCGACTCACCAACAGGAGTAGAAACACAAAAGGGTTCTGAAAGTAATTCAGGACATACTTCAAATTTGCATGCTATATAAGGAGTCACAAAAGATAAGGAGGCACCGGGGTCCAACAAAGCATACACATCAAAAGAGAAGACTTTCAACATACTACTAACAATATCTGGGGAACCCTCCTGATCCTGACGAGAGGATATAGCATAAAGGCGGTTCTGGCGCTGACCACCAGAACTAGAAGTTATGCCCTACTGGGCTGGTCGACCTCCTAGGGATGATGGAGCAGACTGAGCCCTACCACCTTTCTGCCCCTTCTAAGGTGAAGGGAAATCTCTAATACGATGTCTAATCTGAACACAACCAAAACAACCCTCTCTACGAGCAAAACACTCCCCGGGGTGATTCTTCCCACACTTGGCACAAACGGGAAAAGAAGATCCCTTTGCACCACTGCTCTTAGAATAAGAGCCTGCACCTCTACTAGACTAATCATGATGGGGCTTGAAGGCTTGAGAAGGAGTATTGGCCAAAGAATACAAAGGTCCTGACGAAATCTTCTAAAAGGAAGAGCGATGTCCGCCTCCGGACTTTTGATGGTTAAATTCTGAACCCTCAGATCTAGCTCTTTTGTTCTCCCTAGCCATCTCCTTAAGCTTGTCTCGCTCGATCTGGTGTGCATGGGTCATAAGCGTCAAAATGTTCATATCACTGAATAGCATCACAGACCTACACTCTTTCTTCACCATATCAAAAACCCCATAGATAAACTTGCTCATCTGATTATGCAGGTTTGCTACCATAGAGGGGCATACCTAGACAGCTGAGTGAACTTCAAGCTGTACTCTTAGACTGACATCGACCCCTTTCTCAAGTTCACAAACTCCTCAACCTTCGCTAGCCTCAACTCTCGGGGAAAGAAACAGTCAAGGAAAGCCCTCTTTAAACACTCCCAAGTCATAGGGACCATGTCCCTAGTTCTAGATTCCTTCCATTGAGTGAACCAGATATGATCTACATCCTTGAGTTGATAGGATAAAAGCTCCACACATTCAGCACCAACCACTTGCATAACATCAAATACCTTCTTCACTTCATCAATAAAGTTGAGTGGGTCCTCACTCACTTTCGAACCCCAGAACTCAGGTGGGTTTATACGGATAAAGTCACAAAATCGAGCCGTTATCCCACCTTGAGGGTGGACGAGGGCAGGAGCCTGCTAATTAGCCTGAGTGACCAAGGTATGGCTAGCAAATGGATGGCATCCCTGAACTCCTCATTTGTGACCTCGAGGGCCAAAACTGGAGAAGCAGTATTCTGAGCGGCTCGGTGAGGCATAGCATGTCGAGGCATGATCTGAAATGTACAAGGTAAGAATTAGAGAAACATTAGAGTTAAGCTCTGTCACACAATATGATCATGAAATAAGTGAAGTTCTCTAAGACATCTCATAGCTTCCCTCTCATATGTGTGGTGTGCTTCACACACTTGAAGGAGACTCTACTCAATGCGGCTTTTAGATATCCTAGGACTCTTGAACCTAAAACTCGGATACCAAGTTTGTCATGCCCCGAGGCTACCCCATAGGCATAATATGGGATCCGGGACACGAGTTCCCCAGATTAACCCTTGGTCATAGAATACTCAAACATAACAAAAGACAAGAAGAAACATAATAAGAGATAATGGGGATCCATAACTGAATATCATAAAGTCTACAAAAACCCAAATCCGAAAAATATAACCAATTGTGTCTGAAACCTCTGAATCTGGAAATACGAGTTGATGATACAAAACCTCAACTAACTCAGAAATCTAACATAAAAGACATAAGAAAGGTAACTCATAACTCTGGACCTCGCAGGATGAGGACTCACCAATTGGATAAGCTGAAAAACTGGCACTGACTAGCCACATACCTGGGGGACAGAACTTGAATCTACATCATCAAGAGGATGCAGCGCAAGATATGAATCAGTACTATGGAATGTACCGAATATGTCAGGTATGCATAAACATGACGAAAATATGCTAAGTATGCTTTAATAATAAAAATTATGCTTTAAAGGTAAAACTGGATGCAAATGACTCTATAAAATACCACAAGCTGAAAACATGATCATAAACAAAGAGTCTGAAATCTGAATAAGAGTCAAACACATTTTTAAAGCTTAAACTATTTTGGAGAGAGGTTCTCTAACTGACATAGACCATGTGAGCTACATAGAATCCGATGTATACGCCCCATCGAGAGGACCCAATATACCTTGCCAGGGTATAAAGGCATGACTGTGGTGTGATCACTAAATCTGATGCCCAACAGAGGGGACTTATAAACCGTTAGGGGAACGTAGTTCTGGGACTAAAGATACTCTCACCTTGTCTAACTCGGTGCTAAATACTACTCCCAAAACATACATATAGCTCATAAAATACTGGGCATATCTGATGCCAAAACTGATCATAACTGATGACATATCTGATGTCAAAACTGTTTGAAAAGAAATAAGACATATCTGATCTCATGCAATTCAAATTCATAATTTTAAAGACTTAGCATAGCTATAATTCAAATCATGCTTTACCTTTCTAATTTCATACTTGAAGAATTTGGCATGCAGTATCATAAACACAAAAGGTCATGATATCTAATCATGTCAAATTTCTCTTGAAAACATGCAATTCAATGGGATCATGCTAGAAAGCACCTTTAATGCTTGGGCTTTTAAAACCAATGGGGAAATCATGATCAAATCATAATTAAGCAATAAGAAGCCATGAATTTAAGCATAGAAACTGATTTCATAAGTTTTCCCCAATTTAGATCAAAACTCTAATTTCACAAGTTCCTAATTCAATTTGAGGATTGGGAGTTTTGGGCACAAGGGTGAAAGGAACCCATTGTTGAATACCCACATACCTTGATTGAATCTAACCCACTTGAAATTGAGAAGATTAGGAGACTTGAACTTGGAGCTTGAGACCTTGAGCTTGAGAGAGTTCTTTTCCTTTATGGGAGATGAATGAGGTAATGAGAAGGGACTTAGGCTAATTAGGGTAAAAACCTTTCTAGAAATAGTCAAAACGACATCATTTAGGAGTTAAAGGGGTGATTAATGACTAAAATACCCCTGGGATGTAATTAGGAAAAAGCTGGAAAAAGTTGACTTTTAGGGACCACGAATGGGTTCCACGAACCATAGACCAAACCACGGCTTGTGGTTTCCATCCGTCGTTCCTGACCAAAGAACAAGCTACAGAAGCCAAACTACGGGTCAACAGGATGGACCCGTAGAATGGATCACAAGTCGTAGACTCAAGTCATCATTTTTGGGAATTGATCTGGTCTCTGTTCAGGTTCCACGAGTCAACAGGACGGACCTGTATTTCAATCTACGGTCTGTCGTCTTGACTCATGGTTCCTGTAAATCACTCAGTCCTCAGGTCTGATACCATGAGTTGACAGGATGGGCCGTAAAATGAACTATGGTTTGTATAACCAACTCATGGTTCTAAGACCAGAGTCTGATCCTGACAGACTTAAACTACGAATCCATTCCAAGACCCGTCGTTCAAACCACGGTCTGTTGTTTGGACCCGTCATCCCTGGAAACTTCAAAATTTTCAAATTTCTTTTAAAGCTGGATCAAGTTCCGGGGTGTTACAACCCTTAAATGGGTGTTTCTGGTGAACTGAGCTATTTCTAACCTCAATTTAAGTAGAATCCCAAGTACCCACTAGCAATTTCACATCTGAAATCATGAATCCCTTTGTCAAGCAAGAACACAATGAAGTAAATTAAATTAATGTTTGCAACCACCAATTTTAGAGTCTAAATATGGTGAAATCACTAGACCCATATCATATTAGCAATTATAAACACAAATATACCCTTTTATCAAGTACCCATCATCAACACATCCGTAGACAAGGAGACTTAGCCACTCATGCTAAAGGAAAAAGAAAGTATACCCATAGGGAAATTCAAATTTCTTTTCATTAATTGTAGCAATAATCCAATATCCAAGCTCAAATTTACAAGTCCAAGATTGAAGATTGAGAGAATGGATTGAAACCCTCTTTTTTTCCTTGGGAGATAAACTTGCTCCAAAACTGAAAACTATTCAAAAACTATACCCAAATTAGGTTTTAGAATATTTCAAATTCGTCATACAAAAGTGGACAAAATTGCCCCTCAGAATTTGTGCGCCACGACGTGTGGTTCACACATCTTGTTGTGTGCATCACACAACTCTGCGTAAGTGAACCAAAAACTTGGCTAATCTTCTGTCATCATGCGAAGTAAGGTGCGGTTCACACCAGTCCTTGTGCATGTCGCACGGGCGCCGCACCCCCTTAACAAATTCTTTTCTTTTTCTGAGCATTTATGTGGAGGAGGTGCAGACCGCACCAAGGGTTGTGCATATTGCACGAGGTCCGCACCTCAAGACAAAATCTTCATCTCACTTTATCACTTCACACTTCAACTCCTTTTGAGCTCGTTGGGGTCTAATTCCTTATTTTCTATCTTTGGCCAAGAGTGTATGCATTCATGTCAAAAAAAGCTATAACAACCTCCAAGACTTATCAAAACATGGCAGTAATTCATGATTAAAGGCTCAATAAGTAGGTAGATTATCAACTTATCAAACCCCCCAAACTTGAACTATTGCTTGTCCTCAAGCAAGATACTTATAAGGTAAGGAATGAATTATGCTCTAAAACTCAATCAAGGCACAAAAGATTAATCTATTCTAAAAACTAAAGAAAATAATAAATAAAAAGACTCAACTACAATACTCATCTCAGTTTGAACCACCACATTATCAAGGCAATTGATCATTTCAAAACCTTTTAAAAAAGTCTTCAATTCTCATTCAAAATCAAAATATAAAGCTTTTCAAATCATTGGCATGGACCATCAAGGTTTGCCTCGAGATTCGCCACACAACTTGTCTTATTCATTCATCTCAACTAAAATATAGACTTCATGTTTCAATTCTATTGCATGATACCACACATCACAAGAGAGAATCCCACTCATAATCATGCAATTCACAATACAAGGGATTAGAAGAGAACCAAAAAGACTCTCACTCTCTCAAGGAAGTTCAAGTGCACACATGTCGAACCATAGGCTTGCCCTTTATGTAAATCGCCACTAATGTAGAGTGGCCAAGCTCGAAATCACTAAGGACTTTTGAGTTATGATGTTGGCTAGCGTTAAGGTAAGGATTGCATTTGGCTCAAGTACTAAACCTCCCTAACTCTCTTTCTTATCATTTTTGAACACCACTAACATTTTTTAACTTTGTCTTCACCTTATTTCTTTCTCACACAACCCAAACTTTTCCCTTTCAATTTTGATTATTCAACCTCCTTATAATACCTTAGCTTGGTAGCACCGATTCTTTTCTTTTAGTTTTGCTCATTCGATTGAACTTTTGGATCAATTTTCAATGCAACATAAGGTGTTACCTTGCACTTGAAGTACTTTATTTTTCTTCTCCACATTAAGCATATACACCCCTAAAATTAGGCTTTTGCCTATGTTTTAATTTAATTTCCCCCCCCCCTCCCCTAAACAAAGGCTTTTCGCCTACGATTCACTTTCAAGCCTTTAGGGAGGATGAGTGCCAAGATAGAGGTTCCAAAAAGGGTTAAGGTATCGAACAAGGTGCCAAAGAATGGTCACAGTCTCAAAAGGGGTTCACTAGGATTGATGTTAAGAAAAGTCATTTGGATGAAGTGGCTATTCAAAGGACCTAAGATCATCTTCCAAGCTCGCTCACATCTAGAATTTCGCCTTGAATCATATTTGGGGCAAGTTTTAGATGACACCCATGCACAAGAATCAAGGTATAGCCTCACCCCACACAGCATCACCTCACAAGAACTTTCAACAAAAGTCTAAAAATAAATTAGGACAAATGAATTTTGACAAGCTATTCCGAGTTTATTACACACTCGTTTGTGAATCGATCAAGCTAAATCGAGATTCTGAAACTCATGACAAGAGAATGCTTTCCTCAAAAAATTATTTTCCCTCTTTTCTTTTATTTCCAAAAACATCTTGCCAAGAATTTTTTTTTGGTAGGTCCATTTTGAAACAAGCAAAGAACGGACTAAAATTAAATTAAAACTCGAAATTTTCCCTTAAGAAAATCGCCTCTCAATCCATCATAGGGAAACACCAACCCGGTTTGACACAAAAACTAAAAGAAAAAGAAAATAAAGAAAAATATTTTCTCCTTGGGAAAGAACCGTGGTATTAAGAAAACCCTTGGAGTTTATTTCTAAACTACAATTAACAAGGCAATTACTATATGTAAAGCAAACCAACCCCCAAACACAAATGGAGCATTGTCCTCAATGATATCAGAGTGTAGGAAAAGAGAGTACTCCCTGGGGTCCTATTCAAAATGCACAAGGCTTGATGCGAACCACATAATCAATCGCACCAGCATATGAAACATTGGTGCCAGTATTTTGGCTGATGTTGTGCAAGAGACATGTGAGGTGAAGTTTGTGATGTGCGAATCACCCAATCAGTCGCATGGTGGATTGAATTATTTGGTGAAACTGCTAGTGTTTTGTTTGGTAGTGCGAAACTGATGTGTGATGCACATAATTGAGGGGGCGAACCACACACCATTCGTATGCCAAGGCTTCAACCTTATAATTTTTTTCCAGTGTTCTATCACCCCTATGCAAAATATTATGTGATATGCACAATGTGACATGCGATCGCATGGTGCGGCGCATGGCCTCATGATTTCTCCACACCATTAGCTTGGTTCCTAACTAAAAAGATGATACGCCAAAATTACACCTCCTCTTAGAAGTGTAAGCAGTCGCTATTCAAATATAGAACCCAATGAAGGTTGGGGTTGATCCCACAGGGAATATGGTAGGACTATGGTTGATTAGTGTTTACTTGAGCTGTTAGCCATTTATTTCCCTAGAAATGGGGGTTTTAACTAACAAATACTAAATGTAACTTAGATTCATAACAAGTAACTAGTGACAATTTTAAAGGTTGTTATCATTAAGAGAAGCGACTAGGGTAGTGTTGCCCATGAGATCATAACTTAGTAAGGCATTGTACTTAGTAAACTAGATTGGTGCTTAACATATAGAATCGGAAAGTTAGGTTCACCTAAATAGTTGGTCCCTCATATAGATGAATTTCACCACACGCCTTGGTCTGGCCGTGGGTGTATGATTTACTAACCCTTACCCTGGATCCCAAATTAGCTATTCCCGGACAAGGTCAAGCTATTAGACGAGGGTTGGTAGCCTCAAATCTCTATTGTTGAATAACCCTTTTCCATCCGTTACCTCCTTGGTATGGAAAGTAAGGATAAGGCGAGTTCTAACATTGTACACTATTAAAAATTAATCAAAGCAAAAGGAAGAACAATGCATGCATAAACACCGCCCTAGAATTACCAAGTACTTTGTCTTCTTTGTTAATCCTTTATGTTTCCCACAACCCTAGTTGTGGAATTAGCTACTCATGTTTATAAGTGAATGATCAGAATTTGTTGGGACAATCATGAGCATATACTTACAAGAAGAAGTAAAGAAAATCGAAATCTTGAATAAATCTCAGGAACACTTCAATAAATCAAGAACAAACTTTAATTCTCAAGAACTTGTGTTATGATGTCTTTAAAGCACCAAACAAACGTAACAATATCAAAACACTGTCAGGGACCCTGAATTAAAACCTAAGGGAATGTATTTATAGACAAAAAAGACCAAATCCTAAGAAAACTAGGAAAGCTGGATGCGGTACTTCCAATGGGATGCCCCACGGGCTATCAGGGATGTGACAGGCATCGTGGGTGCCAGTCGGGCTTCCTTCAGTTTGAGCTCCAGGTATGCTGCCTCATTTCCATGGGATGATGTGATAGGAAGTCGTGGATTCAATGCCCATTGTGGATTCCCATCGACTATACTTGGTTGCTTTATATTTTGCTATGGCTCATATCGACGGGCCCTGTGACGTCTCATCGTGTCACCCACGGGCGTCATGGCTTCCCGTCAGGCTTGGGTTCTGCCTTGCATTCTTGCTGCCTTCTTTTGATGCCTTCTCCCATGGGCCGTTGTGGATGCAATGCCCGTGGGTCATGACTTTTTGCCCAAAAATATGCAATACTTTGATATTTTCATCTTTCCAATACTTTTCCCTGTACATGCAACAAATGACATAAAATCCAACAAAACATACTTAAGAACACTCAAAAATCCTTAGTATTAAGCATCGAAAGTGCCGTAAAATCTCGGCACATCAATACCCTCAACTTAGAATGTTTGCTTGTCCTCAAGCAACAAACGAAAACAAAACTAACCAGACGCTTAAGTAAAAGGAAACTAGAGACTATAGCATCAACATGATTCATTTATCCTTTCAGAACAGTACCACTCTTTAACAGCTCAAAAGCCAGTGCATTTACTTCAAGTTATCAAAACAACACAATATGGATCTATGAGTGACAACATGATATTCATGAGTAAGCTCGCATACATAGCATACATTCCAACCAAATAATCAGCAATCGTAGTCTACTCTAGTTCCCTTACAACAAAGAAGTCCCGATCTCACAGAATTGCAATTTGACAACCAGGGACTAGGAACACGCTCACGCTCGCAAAGAAATTCAAAATGTACATGCAGAATACCATAGGTTTGCCCTTATTTTCTATACTTTGACCTTCAAACAGTTCGATTGGGATCACTATAGGACTTTGTTAGGCTTGTAATGTAGGCTTAGGGACGGGAATGATATATTTGGGTAGATAGTGACCATGCCCTCCTTGACACTACAATTACTTCTTTATTCTCCACTTTTAAGACCTTGCAGTTTTCCTCCCTTATTTTTCTTTCTTTTTCACTTTTATCAAACTTCGGGTGTGGCTTTTATTACATTCTTGCACTTTTTCATTCATCATTTTATTCTTTTTTTTCTTTTCGTATCGCTCTTTTTTTTTTCTTTTGTAGCACACAAATCACACCCGCTATATTTCTTTTTAATACTAACCCGATCTTTTCATACCCAACACTTCCTACTCACCCCTACAGTAGCCACCCTCAACTTAGGATTTCAGCCTAAGTTGATGTGCACAATGCCCAATGAGGGACCAGGGCCAAAACAGGGATTTATAGGAAACAGGGAAGGTGAACAGGCTAACAACAAAAAGGTTCAACTTTTATGCTCAAATTCAGGGGTCAAAGGGATTCAATTTTCTTTGGTGGATCATTTGGCTGAAGTGGACTAATTCAAAAGCAGCCTATGATCATGTCCTAACCAAGCCATTCTACCACTATATCAAGACTAACCAAGAAAGTTCTAGATCGCACAGTACAGCAAGAACAGATACTAAATAGCTCACTTCCCATATGGCACAGAGTTAAGACTACATATTAGCTAACTATCAGTTCATGCTTTAGCTTAAGCTACTTATGTCAGTTATATGCATTCTGTCATTTACAGATCCAACAAGATCAATTCTAATAACTTATTGCACAAAAAATTGGAGGGATCTCCATTTTTTCATAAAATTTCTTCAAAACTCATAACATGGCTGCATTTATTTCCTAATTTACTTCTACAAACACACATCCTATACTAAACATGACGGTTCAATAGAAATTAAGAGTCTTTAGGGAAAGAACATAGGCAAGAAAACCTCAAGGATATGGATACCTTATAGATACCCTCATGGATTGCCTCCCATGCAGCGCTTGATTTAACGTCGCGACACGAAGTGAGTGTTTTGGCTACTCAGACTTCGCTAAAACACTCTATAAAACCCAGATGACCACAGCTGCCCCCACTCTATCTAAAAATCAATGCATTGTCCTTAATGCACTAAAAATAACAAAACGAAGGATACAAGGCATACCTATGGAACCTAAGCGCAGTCATCGGGTGTAGCTGTAATCAGGACCACTGGATCGGTGCCCACATCTTTCTCAATATTAGAGGCTACCTCTGCAGTCCTCTTAATAGTAGTCCCTGCCCTAGAAACATCAACATGACTAACTCCCACAATGGGGTCTGAAGAAGGTACATCAGGAATGCCAGCAACACCACCAACCGAACCACCCGTGCCAACGATATCAACCTCAATCTGTTGCATAGCTAGGGAATCCTTTGTTTCCCACTCTAAATATTTCATAGCTTTATTTGTGGCTCTATCACCCCTCTTTCTTTATGACTTTGGGCTAAGAGTCGCGTCGTCCTCTCGGACATGCTTATCTTTTTGCTTCCTCTTTTTCGTGTGCTCAGAGGGACTCGAGGGTAATTCAGGCTCTTCTTCCTTTTCTGGTTTGGCCGACCGAAGCTCGGGGTCTACAAAGTCCCATAAGTCAAATATTGTCTCTGATGTAATCTGTGGCAAGACTAGTGGAGCCTTAGCCTGAGCAACTGGATGACTCTTAAGCTCATCAACATCTACCCTTAACTCAGCTATCTGCTGCTTGATTTCTGTAAGTTCAACTGCGCCCATTGCGTGCAGCTTCTCATCAACCCTATCTTCTAATGCGTCAATCTGATTATTCACATTAAGAAATGGTGCTATGGCTTTCCAGATGGAGGCATCAATAATCGGCTGAAACTGCAAAGCAAACTTTCTCATTTGTTTCTTCGATGGTCCTCTGAACTGTATTTGAAAAATTCATCAGATGAAAAGCAAATAATGAATCAGTTTCCTCCATTGGAGGTGCAGCATAAAAGGACGGACCAGCAGTAGTGTGCTCAATTTGGCTACCCTATGGGGTGGGCACGACGGTAGTGGATGGTGTTGCCTCCAGTGTTGGAACATGTGCCTCTTGGGTAATATCTAGTAGTTCTAATGCACCGCTTAAACCCATAACTCTAGTTTTATCCTTGAACCTCTTGGGATGATGCGTTCAGGTGGCGCGCTCCGCATGACCAATACCTGCATATTTTGGGACATCAACTTCATCACACAGCTCAGTAATGCGGCAAGGAAATGGATAGGAGAAGCTTATCATGGTGACTCTATCCCTGATTTCTTCACCTATGATTTGCTTAAATTTTAGCTTGTATTTTGATAACAAGCTATCCACTAAGATAGATCTTTCCAGAGTGAGCTGGTTGTCTCCACCCATCGACATCGGTTGTAGTCGCACTATGGCCCACCTAAACTTAGCCTCAAATAATAGAGAGGCCTTTGTGATTTATGGTGTGTCTTGGCCTAGCCAGCTTGGATTCTCGAAAAATTGTGAGCTGCTTTGCCAACCATTTTGTATGTTTAGCTTCAACCTTCATTCGATGAACATACTCAAAAGGGTCGGCGATAATCTCATATCCCGGCCCAAAGTAGAACCTATTTATAGTTTTGAAGGAGATGTTCACAGGGACACCTCGCACTGGGACGCTCTCAAGAGCGGGCAAGTCTGCAGCTCTTTGACCTTTCTGGAATCTACTTTCCAATATGTCTTGGTAGTTCTCATAGAACTCTCTCACAATAGTCGTCTGGTAATACGGGAGTGGCTTGCTAGTCCAACCCAATTGGTAGTATCAGAAATATTCATCAAGCTTGGGGAAGTCCTTTAGATTGAAGGTGTCTATCCTCCATTCCTCAGCGATAGGTTGCTTCATGTGCCCCGTAGCCATTGTGGCTAGCCCGTAGTCAAATATTTTCTGGGACCCTTTCACCAACCATCTAGTATTCTCCCGACCAAGTACCAGCGTTGTGCCAGGGGCTGTCAAAGTGGGTGAAGTAGGCTCCCTTTCTGGGGTAGTGGTCTCGGTATAGAATTCAGCCTCACCTTCTGCATAATTGGCTGAACTTTGCTCAGACCCAGATTCATCATCATTTCTCGACTCATTCCCAGTTTCCATATCGCTAGAAACATGGGTAGCTGGTTCTTGCCCTCCTTTAGCTGGTGGAGGAGCATGGTCACTTTCTGCATTAGAACTGGCCAAGCCGGAAGATTATCCTTCCCCTTCTTCAGACTGGGGGGAAGGAGATACTATCATCTTTCTTCTGGTTGCCCAGACGAGGGGGTGTTATCTGAGTCACTCTTCTCAACTTCAGAATCAGTTTGATCCTTTAGTCGTGTACCACCCCGTACACATATCCAGCTATCTAAGTTAAAAACCTCAAAAAAATCCCAATTTCAGAAATGATGGGTCCAAACCACAGACTGCGGTTTGGACCATGATTCGTGGAATGGATCCATGGTTTAATCCCTGCAAGTTTAGCCTCAGGTCTGAGAACCACGAATGGGTTCTATGGACCTTGGTTCATTCTATGAGTCATAGTTCTACTCGTGGAACTAGACCTGTGGGGTGTTAAGGGTTTCCAGAAACCACGAGTTCAAACGATGACTCATCGTTCAAACGAGAGGTCTGTCTTGTTGACTCACAAAATGTCTTCAGATGATTGACATATTCCTCAAAGTCCTTTGCAGATATTACGAGTCAAGTCCATGACTCATCATTTGAATGATGAATCGTAGATTGACTCGTGGTTTGACTGTAGTCAACTGACCCTCCTGAGAACGACGACTCCTAGTGACAATCCGTCATTCCTTCTACAGGTCTGTCATATTGACCCGTAGAAGTGAACTATAACTTGAATTTCCAGCCTGAGTTCTATGACTCCAGATGACGATTCATCATCCAAACCATGACTCCTAGACTGAGTCATAGTCACTGAAAGTTGACCAATTTCCAGCTTTTTCCCAATTGACTCCTAGGGGCATTTTGGTCATTTCCCACCCTATTATGTATTAAGTTAAGTCGTTTTGATTACTTTTAGAAGAGTTTCCACCCATATCATCCTAAGCCTACCCTAAGTTCCTCATTCTTTACTCTAAGAGGAAAAATTGCTCTCATAGCTCAAGTCTCCAAGCTCCAAAGCAAGCCTCCTAGTTCTTTTCCAATCAAGTGAGTAATCTTCCTCCAAGTTATGTGGGTATTTAATAAGGGAATCCTTCACCCCTATGCCCAAAATCTCAATCTTCTAAATTGAATTTATGGATTTCTAAACTAGGGTTCTTACTCAATTCTTATGGGTCCTTCTAAAATTGTTTCCTCATGATTCTTCTATGGATTCTAACTCTAAATTGCATGGTTTTGCATGGATTTGTATAAGTGGTTTCCTATTCATGATTTTAAGGGGAATTCTTATTTTGATTTATAAACTCATGAAACTAGGGTTTTGATCTAAAATTTGGGGAAAGCTTATGAAATCAGTTCCTATGTTTAAATTCATGGTTTCTTATTGATTTTACATGAATTGATTATGACTCTTTTATTGGTTTTGAAAGTCCAAGCATGAAAGTTGATTTCTACAATGAAACTATGAATTTGCATGTTTTCAAGAGAAACTTGGCATGATTAGATATCATGTCCTTTATGTATTTATGAAAATGCATGCCCAATTCTTCAAGTATGAATTTAGAAAGAAAAGCATGTTTCGAATTATGGCTATGCTAAGCTTTATGAACTACGATATGAAAGTTGCATGATACCCGATGTGTTTTCATGCTTTATGAATAAGATTTGGCATGAGAGTATGCCCTTATTAGGAACAAGATTTGGCATGAGAGTATGCCCTATGATATGATTATGAGGTATATGTATGCATATTTTGGGAGTAGTATTTAGCACTGAGTTGGACGGGGTGAGATTGCCCTTAGTCCTAGAAACTATGTTGCCAGCGTAGGTTATGAAATAAAATGTGCCTTAAAGGCTAGAGAGAGTGGATCCACATCATCATGTATGGTATCCTTTCCTGAGCGGGGCATAGGACAACTTTTCTAACTAGGGTTATATAGTTGGGCATGGTTACTTGTTCCTTGGTAGGGTTCAAAGTCAGCTTTGCTAACTGAGGTTATACAGTTAGATTCCATGTAGCTCACATGGTCTCATGTCAATTATAAGAAACTCCCATATGTATGTTTCCTTTTATGTTTTCTAAGCATCATGAACTCATTTATGAACTATCATTTTGAAGTTGGCTTTTGCCTTATGATTTGATTTCCACTATGATATCTTCTCATGATCTTTACTATGCATGGATTTACCTAAATACGTTTTAAAGCCTATTTCACTCTATTTATGCATTGCTCATATACTTAGTACGTTCCATAGTACTAACGCATATTGTGCTTCATCCTTTGATTATGCAGATTCAGGATACCTTCTCTAGTAAGTGGCTAGGGCTCCAGGCCATTGCTTCAGTCAGCTTTGGTGAGTCCTCATAGTTTGAGAACTAGGCCTTATTCCAGTTTTTATGTTTCCTTTACGTACTAGATGGTCGAGTTAGTTAGGGTATAATCCCATCAACTCTCTATGATAGTATTAGAGGCTTTTCAGACATAGATGTTATGAGATGACTATTGAGTTGTACTTATTATTCGACTCTCTTTTATATGATTATGCTTCCTATTGGGATTCTCTTATGATGCTTCTGCTATGTATTATCCTTGTTATGCTTGATAATTCTATGACCAATGATTAGCTAAGTATCCTCGTGGTCCTGAGTCCCGTGTTACACATAGGGGTAACCTCAGGGCGTGACAAACTTGGTATCAGATCCTCAGGTTCAAGAGTCCTAGGATGTCTGAAAGCCGCATTGAGTAGAATCTATTTCATGGGTATGAAGCGCACCACACTTATGAGGGGGAGGCTATGAGATGTTTAAGGAAAAACTTCACTTCTTCATGTTCACCATCATGCGATAGAGTTTGACTCTACTTACCCTTCTGATCCATTCCTTACGCATTTCAGATAATGTCTCTGTGAAGAAACCCCACTAGGAATGCTAATCCGGCCACTCAAAATCATGAGGTTACGAATGCAGAATTCCGTGAAGCCATCTGTATGTTGGCTTGAGCCATGGAAACTCAGTTGAATGAGAAATAGAAACTAAAGAAGAGGAAGAGGAAAATCAAGAAGGCCAGATCATGGAACCAATCATCTTCTCAGCAAAGGTCATCCGGACCAACCCCATCTCTAGTTAGCACACCTGCCCTCGACTTTCAGTCTTGTCACCATAAGGCTCCAAAGACCTTGAGGTACCCTCGTTGTAGTATTTGTAGTAAGTTACATTTAGGTGAGTGTCTTGCGGGCAAGGAGGGGTGTTTTAGGTATGGTCATCTAGGCCATAGGATCAGGGATTGCCCCTTATCTAAGAGGAGCAACTATGATTTTCAGCTCCAAAACCAACTTCTTTCCTTTCCTAGCCAGGCGGGTCAGAGTGTTCCTCAAGAAGTTGAATCAGGTACGTCACTAGATTCTCTTTCTTTATGCACCCATAACCCCCAGACCCCTATGTTTGTTTGGTTGTGAGTTATCTTGACCTAGAACTAAGTGGGGATAGGAGGGTGAGGCCTAGACTTTTAGGTGAAGGAGGGTCTTAGACTATAGAAGGAAGTGGGTATTCGTGCTAGATTCTGGATTTGTGTATGTTCTGTTAGGGGATATGATCAGAGTTTCTTTGAGAGGTTGGTAAGAGGCCCATAGACTTATGAGGGTAGCATGAACCTAAGGAGGATATGGTGGCATATAGAATCGAATCGGTCAGATTTTGGAGGCTCAAGTAGTGATATTCTTGGGTGATAGAACAAGGTTAAGAGGGGAGACAGAAGCTTATTTCCATCCTAGCATCCTAAGTATACTCCCGCCATTACGATACCATTTTACATGCCTTAGGTGTCAGTGCCATGGTTCTATTTCAATTTACGCACTCCATCAAGATTCACGCTCATATTTAGCTTCTAGAATGACAAGTGATTTCTTCAGACAATGATTCTACTCGTACTCTGCGAGTCTATGAATCCTAACTTTGTACCCCGAGGTCCATTATGTATGTAAACTTATGTATTGTAGTATGCTCAATTATGTTTACTCTGTAAGTCTTCAGAAATACCTCAATGGCTAATCAAATCATGTTACGCCATGTATATGCTCATACCTGATTCTTGAAATGATTCACGCTTATGATTTACTTATTCTAAAGCCCTTTGATCTTTGCCTTGGATGATGAGGGGTGGTGATCCTCACTAACTCATGTCTTACATGCCCAGTATGTGAAGTGCTCATGCCTATTGCGCTTAATTTCCCAAGCCCCACCTTGAGTGGATTGATCATGCTAAGTGTAAGTTAAGATCAATCTTTTATCCTTCATTCGTGACGCTCCTGCTCCTGCTCTTTTCTTTCAATGGTTCTGGTTTATGATGTTATAAGTGTTAGGGGAGAAGGCTTTGTAGTAGCCTAGCTGGGAGGTAGCAGATTCCTTTTCCTTGTTAGTGTACTTGTTCTACCTTGACTTTTAGGTATGGGTGAATTATGAGGTAAGGATTATTCATGCAAAATATTTAAAAGACGTAGTCTAGTATGTCTCCTGTAGAAGTTCTTGAATTTGCGATTCCTAGTTATGATAAGGGAGAGGAGAGAAGTCTTAAATAGGGTAAGCTACAAAACCATATGGTGACCATAGTTATAAGCTTGAATATCGTGATGGGATACATATGGATATTTGTTTTATGCAACTAGTGACCCTTGGGTTGGGGAGCCCGGGATTAGTTGGTTGTTGTGATAAGAAAGAATACCATTCTTAGGAGATAACTCTAGATGCAAGGGGTTTAGTCGAGATAGGCTTAAACATGGAGAATCGGGTAGTTAGACTTAGACCTTAGTACCTTTATGTGCATTGTTGAGGTTGTTAGTTGCAAATGGTAGGAGTGGTACTCAGAAGAGAATAGTTTTCCTGTATGTCTACTTCTCTCAGTTTGGTGTCCCTTTGGGTTAACTATGATTTCTAGAGTATGTTCGTTCTTTATGAGTTTTAGCTGAGTTCCTACTCTAATCCCAGACCAGTTATCATGTTGGATATCCAATTCCTGTCCTATTGGTCGTTTTACACTATCAGCATGTATACATGTCTCATGAAACTAACTCAGCTTTTATTCCAATCAGAAATCGATTACCACGATAGTACTTCAACTTTTACAACTCAGTTAAAGGAACTACTCAGGGGAAAGAGTCATCCATGAAGGCCTAGCACCTCCACCCTTCCATTTCCGATCCAGTTTCAGCTTGAGGTAGTAATTCCTCCTTAGTATGTCCCTCCGATTTTACTCCATCAGTTCCTCTCATGATTTTAGCATGCTTCTATGTTTTACGAAGTTAGTTTATCATGTTTTCAAGTTGAAAAGTTCAGATTTTATGATTACCCCTTGATTTCTATGTTTTGATGTTTGGTTAGGCTGTTTTCCCCTCAGTTTCCCTTTTCTAGCCTTCATTAGAGGACAAATGATCCCAAGGGGGGATATTGTAACACCCCATACACGTATCCAGCTATCTAAGTTAAAAACCTCAAAAAAATCCCGGTTTCAGAAATGATAGGTACAAACCACGGACCATATGGGTACAACTTGGCATAATCTTCAGCAGTATAAGTTGTCCTGACTTGCAAAAAGTGAGCTGATTTTGTAAGTCTATTTACAATCACCCATATGGAATCATACTTTCGATAAGTACGGGGTAAGCCTATAATAAAGTCCATGTTGATCACCTCCCATTTCCAGGTAGGTATCACTATACTTTGAGTTAGACCTCCGGGTCTCTGGTGTTCAATTTTTACCTATTGACAATTCAGGCATTGGGCTACAAACTATGCAATATTTCTCTTCATATTATTCCACCAATAAATTTGTCGAAGATCATGATACATCTTCGTCGCTCCTGGATGGATTGAATAGCGGGAATAGTGAACTTCTGCCAAAATTTTCTCCCGAAGCTCCCCGATGTTAGGTACACATAGACAACCTTGATATCTCAGAACCCCATCTTCCTTAAGCTCTATTAGTGGTTGCTTCTGTTGTGGAATTTCCTCCCTCAATCTTACTTATTCTGGATCATCATATTGTCGTTCCTTTACCTCTGTCATAAGTGAGGATTCCGCTGTGCTTTGAATAAAAACTCCCCCATTACCTTGGTCTAGTAGTCGAACCTGCAAATTAGCTAACTGATGTAGTTCTCTTGTCATCTCAATCTTTCTATTTTCCACGTGTCTCAAGCTTCCCATGGATTTGCGGCTAAGTGCATCGGCCACTACATTGGCCTTCCCTGGATGGTACAAAATATCTACGTCATAATCCTTTAGTAACTCTAGCCACCTTCTTTGCCTTAGGTTTAAATCCTTCTGTTTGAATAAATACTGTAGACTTTTGTGGTCCGAAAACATGTCTACATGGACTCCAAACAAGTAATGGCGCCAAATTTTCAAGGCAAATATAACTGCTGCCAACTCAAGATCATGAGTAGGGTAATTTTGTTCGTGCTTTCTTAGTTGTCTCGAGGCATAGGCAATAACTTTACCATGTTGCATTAAAACGCAGCCCAACCCAATCCTTGAAGCATCACAATAAACAACATAACCTTCCGTGCCCTCTGGCAGAGTTAAGATAGGTGCTGAAGTAAGCCTGTCCTTCAACTCCTGAAAACTCTGCTCACATGCATCAGACCACTGGAACTTGGCATCTTTATGAGTCAACTTTGTCAATGGTGCAGATATAGAAGAAAATCCTTCCACAAACCTCTGGTAATAACCTTCTAAGCCCCAAAAACTACGGATCTCTGTAGTATTCAAGGGCCTCGGCCAATTCTTTACTGCTTCAATCTTTTGGTCGTCAACTCTAATACCTTCGTCTGTAATTATATGGCCAAGAAAAGCCACTGAAGTCAACCAAAACTCACATTTGGAGAACTTCGCATATAATTTATGATTCTGAAGTGTTTGCAATACTGCACGTAAATGATCAGCATGTTTGGCTTTGGACCGCGAGTAAATCAGGATATCGTCAATAAATATGATCACGAATACATCTAGGAATGGCTTGAAGACTCGATTCATTAGGTCCATAAAAGCTACTGGGGCATTAGTAAGCCCAAAAGACATTACTAGAAATTCAAAGTGGCCATACCTTGTCCTAAAGGCTGTTTTTGGAACATCTACCCCTTTAACACGTAACTGGTGATACCCCGACCGCAAGTCAATCTTTGAAAAAAATTTGGCGCCTTGCAACTGATCAAAAAGGTCATCAATCCTTGGAAGCAGATACTTATTCTTGATTGTAACTTTGTTCAGTTGTCGGTAATCGATACACATTCTCAAGGACCCATCCTTCTTACGAACAAACAAAACTAGTGCGCCCCATGGAGATGTACTAGTCCTAATGAAACCTTTTTCGAGTAGATCCTTTAACTGTTCCTTTAGCTCTCTTAATTCTGCAGGATCCATCCTGTAAGGGGGAATTGATATTGGCTGAGTATCTGGGAGTAGGTCAATGGAAAACTCAATTTCCCTTTCTGGAGGGATTCCTGGAAGCTCATCCGGGAATACATCTAGAAACTGACTCACCACGGGAACCGATTGAAGAGTCGCTGGTCCATCCTCTGTGCTTCTTACTCGGACTAAATGATAAATATAGCCTTTAGAAATCATTTTCTGGGCCTTAAGGTAGGAAATAAACCTACCCCTTGGCGTGGCAGCATTACCTTTCCACTCTAGGATTGTCTCTTCCGGAAAATGGAATTTGATAACCTTATTTCAACAATCGATATTAGCATAACATGCAGCTAACCAGTCCATGCCCATAATGACATCGAAGTCAATCATATCTAATTCGATTAGATCAGCTGAAGTGAGGCGGTCATAAATACACACTGCACAATATCGATAAACTCGTCTAGCTATAATAGATTCACCAACCGGCGTAGATACAACAAAGGGTCTAGGCAACAACTCAGGGCCTGCCCCCAACTTACCAGCAACGAGCGGGGTAACATATGAAAGAGTAGAGCCAAGATCTATAAGTGCATAAACAACATGAGTAAAAATAGTCAATGTACCTGTAACAACATCAGGTGACGATTCCAAGTCCTGGCGACCGGCTAGAGCATAAGTGCGATTCTGACCACTGCCTGAACTGGATGCTCCTCCTCCTCCTCTACCTCTACCATGACCTGATGTAGCCTGTTGGCCTATACTAGGGGGACGAATAGTAGATGAAGAAGCTGCCATCGACCCTGTAGGCTGGAACATCTCACCCCTACCTCTACTCGGACAGTCTCGCATAAAGTGACCAGGATGCCCATATGAATAACAAGTATCTGAACCCAAGCGACATATCCCAGGATGCTTCCTACCGCACTAAACACAAGGTGGCACAGGTGACCTCATCTGACCTGAATGCCCCTGGCGATAGGAACTGGATGCACCTGAACTGTGGCCTGGTCCAGTCTGAGAAAAACGATCATACCTCTGCCTTTGCAACTGATATGGGGCACCACTAGTAGGGTGGGGTGATCGCCTATTAAAATTTGGCCTAACATTACCTCGTGGATCTACATAGAACCCTGTAGATCTAGCCCTCTTATTCTGATCCCTTTCTCGGCTTTGGTTGTCTCCAATTTGTACTTCAAGATCCTCTGCAGTCTTAGCAATAGCCTGTATCTTAGAAATATTCATATCCTCTTGTGTGGCTGCTATTGTTAATCCCTTAATCAATTCATCCTTAAGGCCACACACATATCGATGAACTCTAGCTTGCATCGTACTCACAATATCGGGGGCGTACCTAGCTAATGAATTAAACCTGAGGTTGTACTGTCGAACATTCATATTGCCCTTCCTAAGGGCTAGAATTTGATCAAGTCTGGCCTCTCGAACCTCCTGTGGAAGATAGTGAGCTAGGAAGCCCTCTGAAAATTCCTCCCATTCAGTTGGGGGTGCATTTGATCCCCTAGACCAATCCCAAGCCTCGAACCATAAAATGGCCACATCTCGTAACCTGAAAGATGCAAACTCCACTGCCTCCACTACTATTGCATGCATGACTCGAAATACTCGATTAGTCTAATCAATAAACTCGTGAGGATCCTCACGTGGGTCAGAGCCTTTAAATATAAGAGGACTTAGGCTAATAAACTCTCGAGCCATAGAACTTTCTGAGCAACCTGACCTAGCAATCGCTGATGCCCCAATTTGTTGTTGTTGTGTGGCTACCATCTGGGTTAATAATCGAACAGCACTCTTGATGTCCTGGTCCTCTATTTCAGGTGGAGGAGCTACAGGTGCTGGTTCATCTCTAGCTATCTCAGATTCCACTGGAATAGGTGGGGTCAGGGGTACCGGATCCCCTCTAGTCTCATCAGGTACTTGATGAACTGGAATCTCTGGTGTCGGTGATTCACTTTGAGCCTCAAATCTATCCAATCGGATAGGCAGGGAACGACTAGTACCTTCCCCCATATCCGTGCCAACCCGTCGGCTACTCATTTGTCTGGTCACAGGCATTTCTATAAACAAGGAATAGAAAAACATGAATTAGACTTCAAACATTCTGTGACCTCGCTCTATTGCACGATCTAGCAAATGAAAGAAGGATAACAATTCCTAAATGTCTCGTAGCCTCATGATTATAGGTATGGTGCACAACACACCCATAAGCAAGACTCTACTAGACACGGCTTGTAGACTCCTTGGGATTTGACGTGCTCTGATACCAAGTTTGTCACGCCCCAAACCATGGGAGGCATGACCGACACCCGGAGCCCCAAAAGGCCGAGGGTGTCAAAATAGAGTGTATCTCTATTGAACTTGATGGGGTCTGAGACGACAAGGTCTCTAAGAATAGCAATTTGAAACACTGAAAGCTCAATAGTAGGTAAACAACTCAAGGCCAACAAGGCTATTATCATAGTAGATAACTAATAACAAGGCCGATAAGGCCATACCCAACACTGATGCACATATACACGTCTACAAGCCTCTAGGAGTAAGTAAAATATCTCATATCCAGGACAGGGCCCTGTATTACCCATAAGCTTTATATATACATAATCTGGTCAAAATATAAGCTAGACCTCTGACTCGTCAGCTCCAGGAAGAATGCAGCTTACCAAAATGGCTAAACTCTGCAACTCTTACTGAAGAGGTCTATCTGGGTTTCTGTCTGGACCTACAGGCATGAATGCAGCACCCCCAGGCAATGGGGATGTCAGTACGACAATAATGTACTGGCATGTAAGGTAGAAACATAAAAACAAGTCGCAAGTAGTAAATTTGAACAAGATATAATATGAAACTTGTAAGTTGTAATTGGTAAGACTCGTTAAGCTCTTTCTCCTTTATTCTTTTTAGAATACAACACATGCATTAACTCACACCGTAACTCACTCTTTATAACCCACACTGAACCACAATAACTCCTCGGTGCACCCTATATATAATAGCCTTAATATGGCAGTAGCGCCTCGGCGCACACTATGTATATAATGGCCTCAAGATGGCAGTAGCACCTAGGTGCACACTATGTATATAATGGTATCAATATGGCAGTAGCACCTCGGTGCACACTAACACGCAAACCACGCATAATAAGTGTATTACTAGATTGACCATCAAAGCTACTCTTGTTATTTATGAAGGTTCATTTAGATAACTTCTTTAGCCTTGGCTTACTAGGTGTTGGACTCAACATACCAAACACATATAAATGGGGATATGGCTTGCTAACTTTCTTTGTATACTTTCTAAAGCTTGATTAGGGATCACAATACAAAGAAGAAACTTGACAAAAGGATAACTTACGTTTCGTGCAAAAAGAAACAGATTTTTATAAGAAGGCGACTTAAATCACCATAATGTATAACTTAGTTCCTTAAGACTTGTTGAGTTACGAAATCAGCTCTCTTACAACAGAATACTCAAATTCCTTCTTTCGAAGATTTAGAGTTCTATTTCTAGATTCATGCCGATAAGGAATAAAGAAGCCTTAACATACCTCGTTCCTTCCGAAGATTGTGCTTACCAGAACATGGACTTTCCTTTATTAAGTTAATCTACAACACAATGGTATAATTAAGCTAATATTATCTCTTAAACCTGATGCAACCTTTCCAAAATAGTAGTTAAACATTTCCCGGGCAGATTTATGTATTTTGCATTAATTAAAGGTGTATCGTCACACCTTTCTCCCCTGTACAATACACATCACACACACACCAACCTACTGCCTCCAATAATACAAAACACATCAAACAGCCCCTACACAACTCACCATGCCGAAATACAATAGCAACACATTGAACCCACGGCTTCCGATCGCCGTCTCGTGAGTTCTTAACAACAATTCAACAACAATTGTCCATCCGAACTTCAATCCAAAAATATGATTATGGGCAGAGTACTTACCATACTTGAAGGTGTATTTTTATTCTCTTTTTATTGATGCCTTGAAAAGCTTAAGTACCCCCTACAAATACACCAACAAGAGAAGAAGAAATCTCTTAATTGTTACACAATTTGTATGTGTTAAATCTTAAGAAAGGGGCTGCCATAGTTCATGTCTTTCTTACCATAGGATATCCTAGCTATATGTAGTATATTAATACCAAGATAACAAGTTGTTTAACTCACCTTAAGATTGAATGAATCTTGATCCTCTTAGAACCCTAAAGGCAGAGAAGGGCTGCCAAAAGGAACGGAGATAAGAGAGAATTTTTCCAGCTTTTTGTGATCAATATTGATCAACAAAAGGTCTGTATAAAGGGACCTTTTTGGCCGACTTTTTTGAGTATATTTGGGCCAAAATGGGTCAAGAAACTTGGGCCAAAATTACCCTTTGGTTGGGCCTCAAAAGTGTTAAGTTTTGTGGCTGATTTTGGGCTTCTTTTGGGTCAAAATGTGGTCAATATTGGTGGCTACCTTTTGTTGTTGTTTGGGCCAGTTTGGTTGTTCTTTGATGGTCCAACTTTAAGATTCATTTGGGCTACCATTAGGTCTAATAATCCATGGTGTTGCTGCCCGTAATCGGCCCTCGGAACTTAGTTCGTTAGCTTAGGTAGGTGATGCACCTACTTGTCACCTAAGAGCTTAGATAAGTCGAGCAAGTACCTCACTTGTTTTATCTCATTTTCAAAACCCTCATCCTTATAATTTAATTTAACACTTATATACATTTGACCATTTCAAATTCTTGGCCAAAGTACCCCTTCTCAATCTCGAGCTCAAATACCTTCATCGATATTTATTTAGTCACATAGGTTTTGAAAGGTACGGGGTGTTACAGTTAGATTCCATGCAGCTCATATGGTCTCATGTTGGTTATAAGAAACTCCCATATGTATGTTTCCTTTTAAGTTTTCTAAGCATCATGAACTCTTTTATGAACTATGATTTTGAAGTTGTCTTTTGCCTTATGATTTGATTTCCACTTTGATATCTTCTCATAATCTTTACTATGTATGGATTTACCTAAATACATTTTAAAGCATGTTTCACTCTATTTATGCATTGCTCACATACTTAGTAAATTCCATAGTGCTAATACATATTGCGTTGAATCCTTTGATGATGCAGATTCAGGCATACCTTCTCAGGTTCGTGGCTAGAGCTCCACGCCACTCTTTCAGTCAGCTTTGGTGAGTCATCATAGTTCGAGGACTAGGCCTTATTTCAGTTTTTATGCTTCCTTTACATACTAGATGGTCTATTTAGTTGGGGTATTATCCCATCAACTCTCTATAATAGTATTAGAGGCTTTTCAGACATGGATGTTATGAGATGACTATTGAGTTGTACTTCTTATTCGACTCTCTTTTATATGATTATTCTTCCTATTGGGATTCTCTTACGATGCTTCCGCTATGTCTTATCCTTGTTATGCTTGAGAATGTTATGACCAAGGGTTAGCTTGGGATCCTCGTGGTCCCGAGTCCTATGTTACGTCTAGGGGGTAACCTCGGGGCATGACAATTCGAGACTTGAGTGATGTATCCTTTGCTTTTTGTGGCCCCCCGCAATGTAGTGGTGTTTTTGGTGCTATTTAGTACTTGCAGGTAACCATCGTTAGCATAGAATCCAAAAATTAAAAACTAGAAAAAAAATTACACTTAAAAAAAATAAAAATTTCAAGAACTTTAGCCTCCCACGGGCGTGGGAGGTCTGACGTCCCGTGGCACAGGGCGTCGGAATTGTTCACGGACTTGTGCAGGTAAAAGTTTCCTTTCACAACCCTGTGCCACGGGCGTGAGAGGTCCGACATCCCGTGGGATAGGGCATCGAATCTTGGCAGTGGGATTTTTAAGGACAAGCTATCCTCCCACGAGTGTGGGAGGTTTGACGTCCTGTCGGATCAGGCATCAGAATTGGACAGAAGCCTTTTCAGGCACTGATCCAGTCCCCAAGCCTTGTTTGATGCCCGTCGTTCCTCAGAAGACCTGGTAGGTGGCCCGTGGGATCAAGTTAAGCACACACTATTTCCTTCACTAGCCCTTGGGATCAAGTTAAGCACACACTAGTTCGTTCACTAGCATCATTATCTCCTCACCCAAACAATAAAAATAAAACACTGATAAGCATCATAACAACCCATTACTCAGACCAAAATCAAACCCTAATATCCTTTTTTTTTTAAATTCATACACACAATCACACACATTGGCATAATTCAAGTCTAAGGTTTGGGACTATCATTACAATTAACAACATGCTATTCAAAAACCATAATAAAGTGAACTTACTCTTGGTATTGCATAGAGTTTGAAGAAACTTTGGTCTTGGGTGCTTTAATGAACTTGCTAAATGATGCAAGTGATTGTGAAGAATATATGGGATGTAAGGAGAGTGATTTGTAGTGGATTTGGTAGTGGTTTGAGAAGTTGAGAGAGTTTGATCGTGTGTAGGAGAGAAAATTTTGAGGAGGGAGATGAGAGATTTGTCCTTAATTTGATTGAGGTCAAACACTTAATGGACGTGGGGAAAAAGGAAAAGGGAGCCGGGTCGGGTCGGGTACCAAATAAAAACTTTAAAATTATTTACCCAGTTGACCAACCCTGATGATGGGCTATGCGATGCTTGTCGAGCACTCGATGGCGCGTCGTGTATCACTTACCTGGGCGTATGGAGCTCAACTCCCACACCTGTCGGGGTTACAACGTCCCATCATGCAGGGCGTGGGAATGAGCCAGTGGTTTCTTTCACCATTAGTCTTGGCTTCACGCCCATTCCTCACGCCCATTGGAGTAGTGATAGCACGTCATATAGGGCGTGGAAATGGGACAGACCAAAAATTTTATCAACACTTAGAACATTTTCAATTGGGTTGCCCTAGTCCCACGGGCATGGAACCTGCGATGGCCCATCGCAGAGCCCGTGAGACCCCGTTTTCCTGCACTTTTGCAAGTTTTCATCTCGCTACTTCCTGCACATTCAACACACATTAGTTCATGGGTTGCCTCTCATGCAGCGCCTAATTTAATGTCGCGGCACGATGCAGGTTACTTGACTACTCAAACTTTATCAACTTTCCTCATGGGTTGCCTCCCATGAAGTGCCTGATTTAATGTCGTGGCACAACGCAGGTTGCTTGATTACTCAAACTTCATCAAGCTCCTTGGTTGGAATAAATTCATCAAGGTTCCAAGTTTCAATTGTTTTAAGCTCCTCTGTGGTACCCAAATATGCTTTGATATGCTGTCCGTTAGCCTTGAACCTCTTGTCGTCATGATTGTCAAGTTCGACGGCCTCATGAGGAAACACTTGCATTACTTTGAATGGCCCAATCCATTCGGACTTCAACTTGCTAGGAAACAAGAAAAGTCTAGAATTGAAAAGCATGACCAAGTCACCCGGCTGCAAATTTCTCTTTTCGATCTTCCGGTCATGATACAGTTTCATCTTCTCTTTATATAAAGCTGAACTCTCACAAGCATTCAGGCAGAACTCATCCAACTCATTTAGATACCCAAGTCGCTGCAATGATGCTTCAGACCAGTCTAAGTTTAATTTCTTCAACGCCCACATGGCCTTATGCTCTAGCTCAATAGAAAGATGACACACCTTTCCAAACACAAGCTGATATGGTGACATACCTATGGGCATCTTGAATGCACTCTGATATGCCCACAAAGCATCATCTAGTTTCCGCGACCAATCCTTTCCGTTGGCATTAACAATCTTGGATAGGATTGACTTTATTTCACGATTGGAGACTTCCACTTGCCCACTCATCTGGGATGATAGGAGGTTGCAATATTATGCTTCACTCCATACTTCTCTAATAAAGAACAAAACAAGTTGTTGCAGAAGTGAGAGCCTCCGTCACTAATGATTGTCCTTGGAGTACCGAATCTGGAGAAAATGTTCTTTTCCAAGAACTCTGTGACACACATACCCTCATTACTAGGAAGCGCAACCATTTCCGCCCACTTTGATACATAGTCAACAACCACCAATATGTACCGGTTTCCATTAGACATCAAAAATGGGCCCATGAAGTCAATACCCCAAACAACAAATAGCTCGATCACAAGGATGGGACTAAGAGGAAGCTCATGCCTCCGTGATATACCTTCTTCCCTTTGACACATACTGCAAGCTTTAGCAAAATCATGTGCATCATTGTGAATGGTCGGCCAATAGTATCCGCATTGCAAGATTTTATGTGCAGTCTGGATACCACTGTGATATCCCCCAATAGGGGATGAATGGAAAGCCTCTAAAATCTCCATCATCTCAGCTTCAGGCAAAGATCTATGGATCATAGTATCAGCACACACACAAAACAAGAATGGCTCCTCCTAGAAGAATTTCTTAACATCAGGCATGAACTTTCTTCTTTGGTGAACAGACATGTTAGGAGGCACCAAATCACTTGCCAAATAGTTGGCAAAGTCTGCAAACCATGGAATAAGGTCTTGAGAGGTAGCCAACACTTGCTCATCTGGAAACCACTCAGCAATCTCCTGCTCATCCTTCAGCTTCAACATCGCCTCTTTTTCTAACCTAGAGAAGTGGTCTGCTACTTGATTTTCGGTGCCCTTTTAGTCTTTGACTTCAAAGTCAACCTCTTGTAGTAGTAACACCCATCTAATCAGTATCGGCTTAGCATATTTCCTTTCCATAAGGTACCTAAGAGATGCATGGTCAGTGTGCACCACCACCTTGGTGCCAAGCAAATATGATCTAAATTTCTCAAATACAAAGACCACAACAAACAGCTCTTGTTCAGTCACGTGTAGTTCTTTTGAGCTAGGTTAAGTGCTTTGCTAGAGCAGTATATGGGATTAAGAATCTTTTTGCACCTTTGGCCTAGGACTGCTCCTAGCGCCACTCCACTAGCATCGCACATAACCTCAAAAGGTTCAGACCAATCAGGAGAAATAATAATGGGAGCTGAGATCAACTTCTCCTTAAGGCACTCGAATACCTTTAGACATGCATCATCAAACACAAATTTTACCTCCTTCTCCAATAACTTGCATAATGGATTAGCAGTTTTGGAGAAATCCTTGATAAACCTCCGGTAGAAACTAGCATGCCCAGAAACTCCGAATCCCCTTCACAGACACTGGTGGAGGAAATTTTTCAATCACCTCAATCATAGCTTTGTTGACCTCTATACACTTCTTGGAGATTCGATGGCCGAGCACTATCCCCTCTTTCACCATGAAATGACACTTCTCCCAATTAAGAACCAATTTGCATTCTTCACACCTTTTTAGCACACAACTGAGATGAGTCAAATAGTCATCGAAAGAGCCACCAACCTCTGAAAAGTCATCCATAAACACCTCAATAGTGTCCTCTACCATGTCAGAGAAGATAGACATCATGCAATGTTGAAATGTCACTAGTATATTGCATAGATCGAAAGGCATTCTCTTGAAAGCGAATTTCCTATATGGACAGGTGAAAGTGGTCTTCTCTTGGTCTTCGGGAGCAATCGGGATCTGATTGTATCCTGAATAGTCATCAAGAAAACAATACCATTCTCTACTAGCTAGACGGTCTTACATATGATCCATGAACGGCATCGGGAAATGGTCCTTTTCAGTCCAAGCATGCAACTTTATGTAATCCATGCATATGCGCTAGCCTGTGATCAAACTCATCTGGATCAACTCATTCTTAGCATTTGGGACTACAGTTATCCCATCCTTCTTTGGAACACACTGAACAGGGCTCACCCACTTGCTATCTACAATAGGGTAAACCAGACTTGCATCCAGCCACTTTATAATCTCCTTCTTGACAACCTCTTGCATAGGCTGATTCAACCTACGCTGGTGCTCAATACTCAAAATGCAATCTGGGGCTAGCTGAATCTTGTGAGTGCAAATTCTAGGTGGAATTCCAATGATGTCAGCAATGGACCATCCAATAGCCCTCTTAAATTTTCTCCACACAAAAACTAGAGCTTCAACTTGTCGTTCACCTAATCTGCAGCAATAATAACTGGAAAGGTCTCATTAGCTCCTAAGAACACATACCGAAGATGATACAAAAATGCTTTGAGCTCCAAGACTTGAGGCTCCTCAATAGATGGTTTGGCAGGCGGTGTATGTCTATTCTTTAAATCCAAATCAAGTTTCTTTAGAGCATAGCTATAAGACCCCATACTTGCAAGTGATTCAACCATATCATCATACTCCTCAATATTATCTCCATCAAAATTCATAATCACAGTCGCAAGTTCTTCAACACCAAGTCTCTCCTCAACAGGCACTACCAGTTGATCCTCATCAACCACATCGATAGCAAAGACCATGCACATGTCGTCATGATGCTTCAGAGACTGGCATATATTAAAAGTAACTATTTCATCATTCAATTTGAACTTCATCTGCCTAGTCTCTAAGTCAACCAACGCGCGTCTGGTGGCAAGGAATGGTCATCCCAAGATGATAGGAACCTCAAAGTCAACCTCGCAGTCAAGAATCACAAAGTCTGCAAGGAAGATAAAAGTATCAAATTTCACAAGCAGATCATAGAGAATCCCTACATGCCTTTTTACTGTGCAATCTTCCATAAGAAGCCGCATTGTAGTTGGCTTGGGGGCTCCCTAGCCCAACTTATTAAACACAATAGTGGAATCATATTGATACTAGCACCAAGATCACACAATGCTTTAGCAAAGTAGAACGCTCTAATTGTGCAAGGAATAGTAAAAGCTCCAGGATCCTCCTTTTTCTACACCAAAGAATAGGAGGCTATTGCACTACAATGGTGCAAATTATCAGCTGGCTCAAAACTCAAGGTTCTCTTCCTTGTCACCAGATCCTTCATAAACTTTGCATACCCAGGCATCTGATCCAATGCTTCAACTAAAGGAATATTAATTGAAAGTTGTTTCAGCATGGAGATGAACTTGTGAAATTTACCGTCCTCAACCTTTTTCTTCAATCTTTGTGGGTAAGGTAGAGAAGGTAATGGCATGGGCTTCAAGACTCGTGTGACTTCTTTAATCTTCACTTTCTCATCTTCAGAATTCCTTTCATCACCCTTAACTTTAGGTTCACCTATAATTTCAGTCTCCTCAAGTTTAGGCTCAGTCGGCTCATCAGCAACTATAGGCATAGAAGGGCCAACAGTCCATTTTCCACTTTGGGTAGTCACAGCTATAACCTGTCGATCATTTTTTAGATTCTTAATTGTATCACTTGGAGAGTACCCTTTTGAGGAAGATTTAGAGTTGCAGACATCTAACTCATTTGTGCCTCAATCTGCTTTATTGCTACATAATGAGAATCAACCTTCTGACTCATGCCAGAAAGATCCGCGCGTATATCCTTTAAGCTTCCCTCTATAGCCTCAGCCTTTTGTGGGAGTGGTTGATCAGCACCTGATTTATGATTTTTAGGGAGGATACATAGGCCACTTCTATCATTCTTGTAACCATCTCTCTTCCCCCAATAACCATCTCTGCCTCTGCTCCTATCTCTATATCTGGACCGATTGTAGTTCTCCTCTCTGTTCCAACCTTGATTTCCTTGGCCATTAGCCTGGAAACCCATTCCTTGATCATTCAGGTAGCTAAATTCCTCGTCAGAATCATACTCATCTTGCCTTGGAGCTTTTCCTTGTGAACAGATCTCCTTCACCTTTTTCAGCCCACCATTAAGAATTTACTTCATAATTAGATCCACAGTTGTTTGCAAGCTTGCGAAACTTTGTTTAATATCTTGAAATTCTTGATGATCGATGGAGTTCCTAACTGCATAAGTACCCACTGCACTCTCAGCTTCTCTAGTGTGCCAGTTTCTGTTGGTCTTGGTAACCCTATCAAGCATCTAATATGCTTCATAATAAGTGTTCTCCATGAATGCTCCCCCAGTCATCGTTTCAGCTACCGCCTTCGTGTTGGCATTTAATGCTCTGTAGAATATCTCTATCAGATTCTCAGAAGGGATTCTGTGTTTCGGAACCTGCTTTAGCTTCTTATTGAACCTCAACCATGTGTCATGCAGTGCTTCCATGAGTAGCTTCTTGAAGTTATAAATCTTTTGTTTCAGCTGCAACATCCTAGATGGTGGAAAGAACCTCTCGAGAAGCTGATTCCTCAGCTCCAGCCATGTAAATATAGAGTTTTTGAGCAATTCATTAATCCAAACAGTTACCTCTCCAATCAAAGAAAATGGGAATAGCCTCAGTCTAATAGCATCTTGCTCCACTCCTAACAGATTATATGCTTTGCAGATTCCCACAAAATTAGACACATGTAGATTTGCATCCTCAGTAGGTAGCCCAGAAAATAGTCCTTCCAAGTTCAGCAGCTGGATCATGGTGTTGGTAATGTCAAACTTTGTACCTACTAGCAGTGGTGGCACTACTATGGGCCCGGTAGTCCCTAAGTCATCCGCATTATCAACATCAATATCATACCGAGGGGCTTCTCATGGTTGCTGCAACTGTCAGCCCATGTTCCTCCTTGGTACGACTGGTCCTCTAGGCAAATTTCGTTGGGCTGCTCTATCTGCTGCAGCTTTTGCATCTAGTGCAGCTTGGCAAGTAGCTTATTGTCGTGCTCTCCTTGCTTGCTCAGCTGCCGCATTTCGAGCTGCAATGTCTGCTGCAATTTTAGCATCTTCAGCAGCAAGGGCGTCTTCCCCTGCATTTTTCCTCTGCTCTTCTTCAGCCAACAATCGAGTTGTGACCTGTTCCGGTGTCTCATAAACTCCCTCTTTAGCCATGTTTCTTACAGTTCTATGGAGTTCAGGATCGTATGGGATCAAGTTATTGTCTTGACTCCTTATACTGGGCATGCACAAGTGTGCAACCTGTGTAACAAAACAAAAATAATAGAAAAAGTAAAATCAGGAAATAAGCACTAATAGTGAATAAACACAATCTCTCTTAATCCTAAACGTATTCCCCGACAACGGCACCAAAATTTGATGCGCGCAAATTGCACCTCCTTTTAGAAGCATAAGTAGTCGTTGTTCAAATATAGAACCCAACAAAGGTTGGGGTCGATCACACAGGGAATATGGTAGGACTATGGTTGATTAGTCTTTACTTGCGCTGTTAGCCATTTATTTTCCTAGAAAAGGGGGGTTTTAAGTATCAAATATTAAACATAACTTAGATTCGTACCAAGTAACTAGTAATAGTTTCAAAAGTTGTTATCAATAAGAGAAGCGACTAGGGTAGTGTTCCCCATGAGATCATAACTTAGTAAGGCATTATACTTAGTAAACTAGCTTGGTGTTTAATATGAAAAATCGGTAAGTTCGGTTCACCTAAATAGTTGGTCCCTCAGATAGATGAATTTCACCACTCACCTTGGTCCGACCGTGGGTGTATGATTTACTAAAGCTTACCCAGGATCCCAGTTTAGCTATTCCCGGACAAGGTCAAGCTAATAGATGAGAGTTGGTAGCCTCAAATCTCCATTGTTAAACAACCCTTTTCCCATCCATTACGTCCTTGGTCCGGCAAGTAAGGATAAGGCGAGCCCTAATATTGTACAACGTTAAAAAGTAATCAAAGCGAAGGGAAGAACAATGCATGCATAAACACCACCCTAGAATTACCAAATACTTTGCCTCCTTCATTAATCCTTCATGGTTCCCACAACCCTAGTTGTGGATTTATAAATTACAAGAACACTTCAATAAATCAAGAACAAACTTTAATTCTCAAGAACTTGTGTTATGATGTCTTCAAAGCACCAAACAAACGTAACAATATCAAAACAATATGGAGGACCCCAAAATAAAACCTAGGGGATTGTATTTATAGACAAAAAAGACCAAATCCTAAGATAACTAGGAAAGCTAGACGTGATACTTCTGATGGGACACCCCACGGTCCGTCAGGGATGCGATGGGCGTCGTGGGTGCCTGTCGGGCCTCCTTCAGTTTGATCTCCAGGTTTGGTACCTCATTCCATGGTTTGCTGTGATGGGACATTGTGGATGTGATGCCCATCATGGTTTCCCATTGACTATACTTGGTTGCTTCATATTTTGCTTTGGCTCATATCGACGGGCCCTGCGATGTCCCATCATGTCACCTACGAGCATCGTGGCAGCCCGTCAGGCTTGGATTCTACTTTTCATTCTTCCTGCCTCTTTTTGACGCCTTCTCCCACAGGACGTTGTGGATGCAACGCCCGTGGGGCATGAATTTTTGCCCAGAAATCAGCAATACTTTGGTATTTTCATCTTTCCAATACTTTTCCCTCTACATGCAACAAACGATATCAAATCCAATAAAACATACTTAAGAACACTCAAGAATCCTTAGTATTAAGCGTCGAAAGTGCCTTGGAATCCCGGCACATCAAAACACAACACACAAAATAATACCAAAAAGCAAAAAATACATAAGGTAAAGGCAAATTCTTGGGTTGTCTCCCAAGAAGCGCTTGGTTTAACATCACGGCTCGATGATGGTACCTCTCATTCAAGGCTTATCAAGGTAAGTGACTTCAAAGAGTGCGACTTCCTCTGCTATGCCTAAGTACTTCTTCACTCTCTTTCCATTCACTTTAAAAGTTGATCCATTTTCAGCTTTGACTTCTACTGCACCATTCAGAAATACTTGACACACTTTGAAAGGGCCAGACTATTTGGACTTCAACTTACCCGAAAAGATTCGGAGTCTAGAGTTGAACAAGAGGACTCAATCTCTAGGGGAGAATTCTCGCTTGAGAATTTTCTCCTCATGATAGTGCTTCATGCGTACTTTATAAAATGAAGCGCTATCATATGCCCTCATTCGAAACTCATCTATCTCGTTGAGGCCCTCAACTCTAGCATGATCGGCCTTTTCCCAATCCAAGTTTAACCTCTTCAAAGCCCCCATAGCTTTATGCTCAAGTTCTACTGGGAGATGGCAAGCTTTTCCAAAGACCATTTGATAGGGAGACATACCAATTGAGGTCTTATATGCAGTTTGATAAGCCCATAAGGCATCGTCCAACTTCCAAGTCCAATCCAATTTATGGACGTTTACCGACTTTGTAAGAATAGACTTGATCTCCCTATTGGATACCTCAACTTGGCCACTCATTTGTAGGTGGTATGGGGTAGAGACTGTATGCTTGACTCCATACTTTTCAAGGAGAGCACTAAACAACTTGTTGCAAAAAGATTTACCCCTATCACTAATGATGGCATGGGGGTGCTAAACTGGATGAATATATGCTTCTTTAGAAAAGTTGTGATGCTCTTTTTGTTATTGTTTGGCAATGCCATAGCTTTAAACTATTTAGAGACGTAGCCCACAGCCACAAGAATGAAGGTATTTCCATAAAAACTCACAAATAGTCCCATGAAAGTAGTGCCCCATACGTCAAATAATTACACTTCAATGATTGGCGTTAATGGGATCTCATGGTGCCGAGACACTCCTTCTTTACGTTGACATTGGTCACATCCCATCACTAAATCATGGGCATCTTGAAAGAGAGTTAGCCAATAAAATCCACATTGAAACACTTTTGAAGCCGTGCGCATACCCCCATGGTGACCACCAACGGGTGAAGAATGGCATGCCTTAAGAATGGGCATCATCTAAATTTTGGGGATGCACCTCTAAATCATTCCATTGGCACAAATATTAAATAAATAAGGTTCATCCCAATAGTACTTCCAGACATCATACAAGAACTTCTTTTTTTGGTATGAATTCAAACCATACAGAAGAAAATCGCTCGCTAAAAAGTTAGCAAAGTCAGCGAACCATGGTGTAAGATCATGCGAGGCAGCCAAAATGCGCTCGTCGAGGAACAAATCATTTATCTCAAATTCCCCCATGGGCCTTCCCTCTTCTTCTAGTCTTGATAGGTGGTCAGCCAGTTGATTTTCACATCCCCTCCGATCTTGTACTTCAAAATCAAATTCTTGGAGGAGTAATGCCCAATGAATTAGCTAGGGCTTGGCATCTTTATTAGTCATCAAGTATCTGATTGTTGCATGGTCAGTATGCACTATGAAATTGGTCCCAGTAGGTTATGCCCGAAACTTTTCAAAGGCAAAGACTACGGTCAACAACTCTTATTCCATCACGGTGTAATTTGTTTGAGCCGTATTCAATGTTTTGCTTGCATAGTAGATTGGGTGGAAGAGTTTATATCTTTATTGACCAAGTACAACCCCCAAAGCTACACCACTAGCATCGTACATAAGCTCGAATGGCTTTGTCCAATCCAGTGGAATGATGATGGGGGATGATGTTAACTTCTCTTTCAATGTGAGGAAGGCGTTTATGCAGCTACTATCAAAGTTGAATTTGGCTTCTTTTTCAAGAAACTTACACAAAGCATAAGCCATCTTTGAGAAATCCTTGATGAAGCGCCTATAGAACCCGACATGCCCTAGAAAGCTTCTTATCCCTTTTAAGATTTTTAGAGGGGGTAGCTTTGATATAACTTCAATTTTGGCTTGGTCAACCTCAAGTCCTTTTTCAGACATTTTTTGCCCAATACTATCCCCTTGTTTACCATAAAATGGCACTTCTGCCAATTCAGCAGCAAGTTGATTTCCTCACATCGTTTAAGCACTTCTTCTAAGTGTTCTAAACAATCACCAAACTCATCCCCAACCACTGAGAAGTCATCCATGAAGATCTCCATAGTATCTTTGACCATATCTGAGAATATTGACATCATGCACCGTTGGAAGGTATCCAAGGTATTGCACAGTCAAAAAGGCATTCTTTTGAATGCAAAAGTACCATAGGGGTATGTAAAGGTCGTCTTCTCTTGATCTTCCAAGGTGATTGAGATATGGTAGTAGCCGGAATAACCATCAAAAAAGCAATAAAAACCACAGCCAGCCAATCTATCTAGCATTGATCCATGAAAGGGAGAGGGAAGTGATCCTTCTCCATCGATGAGTTCAATTTTTGGTAATCCATACACACCCTCCATCTAGTTATGGGTCTGAGGGATAGGAAAGACCACCACGGCATCTAACCACTTAATAATTTCCTTCTTCACCACCTCTTGCATAGATGGGTTCAGCCTTCATTGATGCTCAATTGAAGGGGTGCTTTCCTCTTGGAGATTTATCTTTTGTGTGCATATCCCCGGGGGTATGCTAATGATGTCGATAATAGTCCACCCCAGGTCAAGAATATGCTTCTTCAACACTCTGAGCAATGCCTCCACTTGTTTATCACTCAGCTTGTTGGATATGATCACTGGCAAGGTCTCATTAGCACCCAAGTAGGCATACTTCAAGTGAGATGGTAATGGCTTGAGCTCCAATGTAGATAGTTCAATAATTAAAGGTTTGGAAGGAGGAGTTTGCCTATTCTTCAATTTGAGATCAAGCTTCTTTGGGGGGAGGAGTAGGAACCCATTCCTACTAAAGAACAACAAATCTCATCATATTCTTCTACCCCTTCACAATCATAATTCAACAACACCGCTTCTAACGCTTCATCAACAAACCCCACTTATACGTGTAGCTCAATGGTTTTCTCAATTTTGCTAATTGCAAAAGCCATTTGAAGGTCATTCGGTTGTTTCATAGACCTACATAAATCAAAGGTTGCCTCTTCTCTCATTCACGAAATTTTTTAATTCTCCTAAATTTATTTTGTTTAATGTGAGCCCTGTTTTGAGACTTGGTTGCCCCAGAATAATTGGTATTTTGAAGCCCCCATTGCAATCAAGCACAACAAAGTCCATAGGATATATAAGCCAACCCACCTTCACCAAAATATCACGTCCAATCCCCACAGGATATTTCATTGATCAATCTTCCATGAGCAATTTTATATTACTGATGGTGCCGAGTCTATTTCGCTCAAAGTACGCCCTATTTTTAGACTTAGTTGCCCCAAGACCATCTCTATCTCAAAGACCTTTGCAATCAAACACAAAGAAATCCATAGGGTACATAAGTTGACCTATCTTCACCAAAATATCGTATCCAACCCCCACAGGGTGCTTTATTGACCGCTCCATCATGAGAAACTTCATATCTGTGATGATAGGTTGCCCAAGTTCCATCTTTTTAAAAGTGGCTAGGGACATCAGTTTTACACTTGCATTTTCATCACACACCAATTTTGTAGACTTGTGCACTCCATTTGCATTAGAAATAGTGTACACACCTTGAGTCACCTCATCATTAACAAAGTCCCCCGATAGCATTACACTACTTTGAGGGGATATGTGAACAAACCCACTTCTTCAAAGTTGCATGTAGTGCATATTTCTTTCATGAACTTGTCATACTCAGCCATTCTATTGAAAGTACTACTCGCTGGAACATTGAGGGTGATTTTCTTCAACCTAGATTCAAAGACTCTCGGATTCTTACCCCTTTTTTCTTACAATAAATGTTGAGGGTAAAAAGGTGGACATGTAGGGAAAGGTTTGAAAACCTTAGGCACCTTGTTCTCATGATTTAGTGTTTTTGACACACTATTTCTCCAAGGTCTCCTATTTCTAGGCTTACTTGTAATTGGGCTTGCAATCTCCATGAGGTCAAGTAGGTCTTTTATATCACCCATTATCTCATCTTCCTTGATTTTCTTAGACTCAAATTGAGAAGTGAGTCATACCATTCTTTCTTCAAGGTATTCAATTGTGATGGAGTGTGAGTGCATAGTTTGGGAAAGACTCCCAAGATCATATCCCAACTCCTTAATGACTCTGTCAGTGGATTCTACTTTCTTTAACACTCTTGCGAGCATAATTTCAATTCTAGAGCCACCATTTTGTTTGTTCCAACCTTGATTCCCATGGTCATGGCTTCCCAGACTTTGGAAACTTCCATGGGAACCTATCTCATGGTTTTCCACAAATGCCTCTTCACTAACTTCATTCGAACAATCTACATCTTCCACTAGCCTCAAGGCCCCAACAACACCAATGGTATTGACTGTTTTAAATTGGTGATTCGTTGTACTCATTGCCATGAATTCAAGAGGATGGTGGTAATTGATAGCTCTCTATCTCTTTGTGTACCACTCTTTACCCAATCCTCAATATCTCTAGTGGAGGTCGCACCCATTTCTCCCTCGGCTCCCCAAATATCAAACTCACAATCTAATAAGGTCACATTCTCAAGTGCATATGGGTTGAGTGAGGAGTACTGGGAATTTGGTGCTTGAGGAATCTCTGCCTGCAACTAATCACTAACAACAAATCGAATAAAAAAGGAACAAACACTCTACAAAGTGATTTTAATTCACAATCAAAAAGGCTATTCAAACACAATTCCTCGGCAATGGTGCCATTTTTGATAACGCTTAAATATAGTCTCCAATATTGGGGTAACGACGATCATTAAGCGAACAAAATTTATATTACCTGATGAGAGTCGAGGTCGATCCCACAGGGAATTATACCTTAGCCAAAGAGATTGTAGAAAAGACTTCACAACAAGAGAAGATTGTCCAAACAACAAATAATGTAAAAAAGGGGAATTAGGAATTTGTCACATTTCAATTCCAAACCAAACAATAAAGTAAATGTGAGGTGTAAACAAGAGAGAGGACGACTAGGGATATGTTTTTGATGGGACTTGAATACAGGTCAAGGTACTTGCTCAAATGTATAAATTCTGACTAAATAACATAGGTAGCATTGGTTTTAGGAATGATTGTTAATCTCTCGATCACACAATCATTCATCCAATGGTCTTTGTTCAAGCACCATTATTTTGGCATAAACCAACCAATATAGGCTTGGAGAGGTCACACTATCTCTAGCTTAGACCCTTAAATGAGTGTTTCCAGCAAATTGAGCTATTTCTAGCCTCAATCTAAGTGGAATCACAAGTAACCACTAGAAATTTCACATCCAAAATTATGAACCCCTTTGTCAAGCAAGAACACAATCAAGTAAATTAAATTAATATTTGCAATCACCAATTTTAGAGTTAAAATATGGTGAAATCACTATACCCATATCATATTAGTAATTATAAACACAAATAAGCAAGACTCATACCCTTTTATCAAGTACCCATCATCAACACATCCCTAGACAAGGAGACTTAGCTACTCATGCTAAAGGAAGAAGAAAGTATACCCATAGGGAAATTTAAATTCCTTTCCATTAATTGTAGCAAGAATCTAATATCCAAGCTTAAATTTACAAGTCCAAGGTTGAAGATTGAGAGAATGGATTGAAACCCTCTTTCTTACCTTGGGAGAGAAACTTGCTCCAAAATTGAAAACTATTCAAAAACTATGCCCAAATTGGGTTTTAGAATGTTTCAAATTCGTCATACAAAAGTGTACAAAATTGCCCCTCGGAAGCTGTGTGCCACGACATGTGGTTCACATGTCTTGTTGTGCACATCGCACAGCTTCGCATAAGCGAACCAGAAACTTGGCTAATCTTCAGTCATCATGCAAAGTGGGGTACGGTTTGCACAAGTCCTTGTGCGTGTCGCACGGGCACCGCACTCCCTTAACAGATTCTTCTCTTCTTCTAAGCATTCATACAGAGTAAGTGCACACTACACCAAAGGTTATGCATGTTGCATGAGGTCTGCACCTCAAGACAGAATCTTCACCTCTCTTTATCACTTCACACTTCAACTCTTTTTGAGCTTCTTGAGGTTCAATTCCTTATTTTCTATTTTTGACCAAGAGTACCTGCATTCATGTTAATAAAGGCTATAAGAACCTCTAAATCTTATCAAAACATAGCAATAATTCATGAATAAAGGCTCATTAAGTTGGTAGATTATCGACTTATCAGTTTGCATCTATTGCTACCCATATGACCTGCTTGACTCAAAAAGAGGTACCATTTTTTTAGTCAGATGAATGTGAGGAGAGCTTTCAAAATCTCAAGACTTTATTGACTACTGCTCTGATTCTTTTCTTGCCTATGGAAGGTAAAAATTTCATTGCGTATTGTGATGCCTCATGGATTGGTTTAGGTATTGTGTTAATGCAAGGAAATGAATGTTATTGCCTATGCTTTGAGGCAATTGAAAGTGCATGAGAAGAATTATCCTACTCATGACTCAGAACTGACCGTTATGGTGTTTGCTCTCAAGATTTGGAGATATTATATATATCGGGGTGGTTTGCAACATGTTTTCCCTTAGAAAGACTTGAACTTAAGGTAGCAAAGGTGGATGGAGTTGCTCAAGGATTATGACATTACCATTCTGTACCATCCAAGTAAGGCTAATGTTGTAGGTGATGCATTGAGTAAAAAGACCAAGAGTATGGGTAGCTTAGCCTATTTGAAAGCTACTAAGAGTCTGTTCTCTAGAGATATTCAGAATCTACCTAATAATTTCATGAGATTGGAAGTGTCTCAGAGGGGTATATTATTGGCATATGTTAAGTCAAGGTCCTCATTTGTTGATCAGATTAAGGGTAAGCAGTTTGATGATGTTAAGTTAAGTAAGATCTGTGATAAAGTTTTGCGGGGTGAGGCCAAGGAGGCCATGATTGATGATGAGGGTGTCTTGCGTATAAAAGGGTGAGTTTGTGAGCCCCGTGTTGATGAGTTGATTCCTATGATTCTAGTTGAGGCCCACTATTCTAAGTATTTTATACATCCTGGAGTGACCAAGATGTATCACAATTTGAAGTAACACGATTGGTAGGGTCGAATGTAAAGTGACATAGTTAATTTTGTGGCTAAGTGTCAAAACTGTCAGCAAATGAAATATGAGCACCAAAAGTCAGGTGGTACTCTTCAGAGAATGCCCATTCTTGAATGGAAGTGGGCAATAATATCCATGGATTTTGTGGTTGGCCTTCCCAAGACTTAGGAAAAGTATAAATTTGATATGGGTTGTTATGGATAGGTTGACAAACTCTGTGCACTTCATTCATGTTCAAGTAACTTCCAATGCGTCTAAGTTAGCGAAGATTTACCTCAAGGAAGTTGTTTAGATGCATATGGTACCTATCTTCATTATTTCTGATAGAGGTACTCAGTTTACCTCTAACTTTTGACAAAAACTGCAGTACGAATTGGGTACTAGGTTCGACCTGAGCTCAACTTTTCACCCTCAGACTGACGAGCAGTCTAAGCGTACGATTCAGGTGTTGGAGGACATCTTCCATGAATGTGTGATGGATTTTGGGTGTCATTGGGACCAATATCTATTGTTGGCTAATTTTGCTTATAATAATAGTTATTATTCGAGCATAATATGGCTTTATTTGAAGCATTATATGGGAGAAGTTGTAGATCCCTTATTGGTTGGTTTGATTCATTTAAGGTAAGGTTGTAGGGTACAAATATTTTGAGGGATTCTATGAAAGGGTGAAGTTAATCTAAGAGAAGCTCCTAGCGGCTCAAAGCAAACAAAAAGAGTATGCAAATTGGAAGGTGAGAGATGTACATTTCATGGAAGGTAAGAAAGTTTTGGTCAAGGTTTCACTTATGAAGGTTGTTATGAAATTTGGGAAGCGTGGTAAGTTGAGACCAAGATACATTGGACATTTTGGAATTCTTCATAGTGTGGGGCTGGTGGCCTATAGATTTGCCTCCGAGTTTGTCGTGAGTTTATTCTGTATTTCATGTATCCACGCTTAAGAAGTACCACAAAGAGGTGACTACGTAATTCACTGGGATTTGATCCTATTGGATAAAAACCTCTCTTATGAAGAGGAAGCTTTTGCTATTCTTGATAAAGATGTCTGAAAATTGAGGACTAAGGATATTGCATTTGAAAAGGTCCAGTGGAAGAACTGTCCTGTTGAGGAGGCACTTGGGAGATCGAAGCAAACATGCATAGCAAGTATCTGCACTTGTTCACCGATTAAGGTAATCCTTATTTTTCTCTTATTTTTTTGTCGTTGTCATTCGGGGATAAATAATTGATTAATTAGTATCTGATGTAATGACATGTTCTGTCATTATACTAAAGTTAAAGCATAAGTACCAAGTTAGAAAAGTCCCTAAGATGAGAGTTGATAAAATTTCCGGTAAGGGTGAGTTCGACAAAAATCTGGTATTAAGTGCTTTAGAGACGGTTGGAGTCTTGTGATATATTTCATGGTAGGGTGAAATCCATTTATCGATATACAAAGGGTATAGGGTCCCCTTGAAAGTTTTAATATGATAATTGGGTTCATAGAACTCCAGTTATGGTGGTTACGATGTTGGGATTAAGTAGTGATGTCTAGAATTTGAAATTTGTTGTGAAATGGGGATTTTGGGGCAAGTTTCGCTGTTTTATTTTTAGACAATTTCCATAGCGAGGCGGACACTTTCCATAGCGGATAAATTCCCACCATAAAGGTCAAGTGACTATCATAGTGAGCCAAGTCTATCATAGTGGCTCACTGTAGTGAGACGCGGACCACCGTGGAGAAAGACGGGGCAGTTTCCCTGAACTTAAGTCAGTTTTCAGAGTCATTTCCCACAAACTCTAAGTTGTGTTCTAGAGCACCAAGAGGCGATTTTCCCAAGAATTAGGGCATTTTTCTTTGGTCAAGGTAATTTACTTCGTAAACCTCTTTGTTTATCAATTATTAATCTTTGTGAGATCATTGAATTGAAGATTAATGGTGATATTGTGGGTTTAGATCCCTGAATGTATGAAAAGTGGGGTAAACCCTATGTGTAGGTGTTCACCTAGAATTGATCCTAGGATGTTCTTTTATGATTCCTAGCATGAAATTGATAGTTCTAAACATGATTAGGACTAATGAGGAACCTTAGGTTCCATAAATATGAGATCTTTAAGCATAAAAATGGCTCAAAAGGGGGTAATTTGATTAGAACCTTTTGAATGTTGATCACATGATTATTATGGGACTAGTTAATGATTAATTGACCCTTGAAGAATGCTATAGACATCGAATAATGGTAGAATTAGGGGATTAAATTTCCAAGGCCTGAAATGAACAGTAAATGATTAATTACTCTTGTACTTGTTATGTATAGGCTTTGAATGCTCTGAGGCATTATCGAAGGGCAAGGCAATTGCAAAGTAACTTGCGGGTGGTAATTCTTTTTTTGAGGTAGGTTACAGTTTAAATTAGAGTTGAGACTTATTTTAGTACATGTATGTGGTTGAATTATATAACTTGTGATTGGTCTTCGGACATATTTGAAATGATGATTGTTTTTATGTTATTCTTGAATGAATAAGTTGTTTATACATGAACCGAATAATGAACTTAAAATGATTTAAGTGCACTGTGTTATATCCTGAGAGATAGGATTGGGAAGCATTGGTTCATTTGATAGTTGGAGCGGGTACCACGAGCTGGTACAGATTGATATTGTTACCTATTATAGATCGGGTACCACGAGCTGGTACAGATTGATATTGCACCAATGAGAATTGGTTTCGGTGTGTACATGGACCCTGGTGTGTTTCCTGTAGGCCATGGTTAGTTGAGCAAAAATAAGATCCTTTAGCATGTGCGTACACCCTTTCTTTTTATATTAATTTATTTCATGGTCAGATATGGTGAGATGGTATTGTGAGCTGAGATGAGACTAGAGGTATTGATTACATTGATGAAAGTTAGGTGGACATAGATTCCATGTGATATGTTTATTGAAAATGTTTACCCTTACCTTGTTGTGGCAATATTCGATGATTTGTGTGAACTTGTTACTAATGTTGTTGACTTGAGTTGAGATGACTATCTGTTGACTGAATTACATGCTAAGCGTTGAAGTGCCATTTACTTGTTATTTGATTTGATTATATACCTTTTCTAAATTAAGTCGGCCTATGATACCTACCAGTACATAGTATTTTGTATTGATACTACCATGTACTCTTCTTTTGTTGAGTGCAAACCGTGTTCAGAGGCTCAGATGCAACCTCACCTTTAACTAGGCTGCAGACTACAATTCAAGGGTGAGCACTACATCTCAGGATGCCATGGATCCTCTCTTGGTCATTGTTCTTATTTGTCACGACCTGGACTTAACTGAAATCTAATGCCATATCTCCCCTGAGTGTACCACTAGCATACATCATTAGCATTTCAATACTATATTGCGGAAGGAATAAGTGAGATATGATACACCTTTATAAAAGAAAATATCTTCCTTTATTCAATAGTAAGAAAACTTAAACTCACAAATGAAATAACACAATGGTCGCACTTCAAATAACATAACTCTAACATCCATAGTCTATGAAGCCTCTGACTCTAAACTCTGACGATCTCAAGGATGAGTTGGATCTCGACCCTATGTACTTGAGTCTGCATCATACAATGATGCAGTGCAAAATGGCATTAGTACATAGAATGTACGGTATGTAAATAGGAAGGAAAGATTACAACATAATATATATCTCAAGTAGTACATAACAGTAGAAGTAAGCTGGATATGAAAGTAACTCAAACTGGAAACCTGCCTAAGAACATTAAGTATATTCATATTCTCTCCTTTCATTGTGGAACTGAATGGTTTAACTTTCACATTCTTATATCTTAACTTTTATCTGTATGAGCTCCCTTGCCCTAAATTAACCGGGGGCTTTCCTTTGAGCAACCTAGCTCGAATTAACTAGGGGTTCTAGCTGATTACCCTTGCCCTAATAGATATGAGGGACTCTTTTTGTGGAGCACCCTAGCTTCAATGTCAGCTGGGGACTACTATTCTTGAGTACCCTGGCCCCTATATAAATTGACATGGAGGGTTGTTTATTCGTTACATGTAGGTTAGCCACTTTAGGCTCGTAATCTTAAGTTAGCCATTTTTGGATCATAGTCATAATTCATCTTATACATTAACCATTCATAGAGGATTCATTACATAAACTATCTCATTCTCCATTATTGACATGGATTTTCATTGGAGGTACTAATATCATTCTTCGTACTATGATTCACAAATTTATAGATTCTTCTAATCTTTATGGAGAGTATGCTTTTGGAAACATTCATTGTCGTATTGACCTAGATGTTATAATTGGGGAGTTCATGTTATCTAGTTAAACATATGCAAAGGAACATAGATATATCATGTTTAAAGCATACTCTAGAGAATTTATCTTAAAGATCATAGACTTTACATTATAATAAAGGTTAACAATTGGAGATTTCATAAGATTTATGGGGATCTAAGTTCATATATTTCATAGGTTTCATGAGACACATATGTTAATTAGATATGCGGACTTCATAAGATTCATGAGATTTCGTCAAGTTCATATGGATCAAGAGATTTCATAATGCAATAAGTTTCATGCGTTCTTAGATTCATGTACAAGGATTCATATCATTCTATAAAGGTAAACTTTGCTAAAAAATAGAACAAGGAAAAATATATAAAGACTTTCATGGAACCTACTTGAAGAATCAAGATTCATCAATAACATAAGATTTTACCCTAACCCTAGATTCATTTTTGAGAATTTAATCAAGAGTTTAAATATGGTTGTGGAGAAAAATAGGATTCCCAAATGAAGAATTAGCCTTACATACCTTAATTTTTTCCCAAGTAATTAATGAATAACCCTAGATTGAGAAAGAAACTCCAAGAATTTAGTTTTTGAAGTCTTGATTGGACTTTTCTTGAAAATCTTAAGATCGTGGTGTAGAATCTTGTTAGGGATTCATAACTAACGATTAAAATGATTAAAAATACTTTGAAATACATGAGAGGAATATACCTTGGTGTTGTAGGAGGAGAGGAGGAGAGAAAATCAGTTTTAGGTCTTGAAAGAATAGCCAAATAATGAAAATGTTGGATTAACACCGACTTAGTAGGTTCCCGTCGGCCTATTTTGTGCTAGAATTGCGGCCCACAAGTGGGCACCCGTGGCTAGCAAGTGGTCCGCAACCCTTTCCAGAACATTGGCCAAAATTTCCTCTCATTGACCCCACTTGCGCTAGACTTGCGGCCGCAAGTGGGCATCCGCGGCCTGTATGTGGTTCTCAACCATTTTCCAGAATGTCAGTCCAAACTAGAATGACCATAACTTTTGACTCGGACCTTGGTTTGACAAGCGGTCAATGGCATTGGAGAGAATAATTGAAGATCTTTAATTTTGTGGTACTAGGCCACCTAACTCTTCATATTCTGGAGGAGTGAATATTTGAAGTTGATCCTAATAGAGTTTTATACGAGAACTTAATTGGTAGGAATGCTCTCAATATAACTTAGTGCTAGAAGTTCTTTAAGACCTTAATTCATAACCATAGCTCTTTCTACACTTAAGAATTAATATTAATACCTATATACACAGAAATTTCATCAGGTTCAAATCTAACAACATACTTAGAATGGTTCAAAATCTTAGCCCGAAAGCATGGGGTATTACAATATCCCCCTCTTAGGATTATTCCTCCTCGAATGATGGTCAGGGTTAGGATGGAACACCTAAGCTGAATTTGAACATGATTCTCCTTGTCTATATTGAAATAATATTCATCAACATAAAGTGTATCAAAAAAGGAGCTCCACAAAACTTACAAAGAAAGCATAGGCATGAGTTGGGAACATTAGAGACTACCATGAGCATGACATAAACATGGGTTCATAGATTTGGGGGGAGTATAAACGTGAGGGACTACATAAGAACATGGACTTAGACATAAGTCTCGTTCGATTTGAAACTATTGGTCATGAAATATGAGTATGGAAGACATGAAGTAAGAGTGGGTTACTCACACTTTAGGCAATACTACTGATAGTCTTAGAGCTTAGCAATACTTCTCAACCACACTTCCTCTTTCGAATACTGAACTTCACCCTTTACCACCTATAGTCCTCACATGAACACATATAGCTACTAAGGTCTGAAGCTAGTTGCATGATCTTATTCGTTTCAAGCCTAACTCAAAACCCCAATGTAATATCTAAAATGAATGGTTAGCAGGAGAAATTTGGGGGTGCATATTTTATCTCCCTGTTATGAATCTTACTCCTTTGACATTAATTAGCTCCTAGGTTAATTAAAGACTATACAAGGTTTCATTTTCATCTACATGACATTCAAGCCTACCACTATATACACTTCAACTATCTAAGGGTCTTCCCAGTATCCTTCATCTAGCTACTTCACATAACCAACCATCATCTCATTCCCTCTCCATATTCATACCCTTAGACAAAGTATACATGGAACAAGTGAAGGCCAAATTTAATCAATGCATAGACATTATAGAAAGACCTTTAACATACAGTGACAACATCTAGGGGGGCTTCAAATTCCTGGCAGTTGCCCGTAGCATACAAGCGGTTCTGGACACCACTTGCCCCTGAAATAGTCCCTTGCTTAGATGACAGACAACTCCTCTGAATATGGCCAGGCTGACCTCACCCATAACATATTTCTGTCCATAACGACACTGCCTTGTATGGTTCTTCCCACAATTTCTACAAGCAATAGAGGGCACGGATCCTAATGCATCACTTCCCTGAGTTTGGGAGCCTGGTGCTCTAACGTTTGGTCATTCCTAGACTTTGTTTTAGGTTCACTAGCAAAATATGAAGCAGGTCCAGATGACCCCTTATGGAAGAATGATCGATTCTGATTATTGATCCTATGGTGACTAGTCTCATGGTAAGCTGACTTGGCCTTTTCACTCTGGTGCTCTTCCCTATCTTTCTTCTTCTCCTCCTTAACTTATTGGGCATAGACCATAAGTCTGGAGATATCGATATCATTGATCAACAGCGTAGCCTTACACTATTTATTCACGTGCTTACCAACTCTAGACACAAACTTCCTCATCCTTGCCCTCATAGAGGACACCATCTCTGGAGCATAATGGGATAACTGAATGAACTTGAGGCCATATCATTTACACTCATAGTACCCTGCTTGAGGTTTATAAATTCTTCATCTTTGGCCTCTCTCAACTTTTAGGGAAAGAAAGGGTCAATGAACGTATCCACAAAGTCATCCCAAACTATAGTTGTTGCATCCTCACCATGGGTTAACTCCCACTAGTCATACCAGATGCTAGCAACATACTTTAACTGGTAGGAGGCAAGTTCAACTCCCTCAGTCTCAGTAGCATGTATCACCCTAAGAATTTTTGGACTTGTTCGATGAAATTCTGAGGGTCCTCCTCATACTTGGACCCTGAGAAGACTATGGGGTTCATTTTAAGAAACTCACGGATCCTAGAAGTGCCCGAGGAGTTATGTGGGCTAGAATTAGCAGGGACTTCTCCCTAACTCCTGGATTGGGCTGCCACGAGTTGCGTGAGGATTTGGATAGCTCCCCTAAATTTAGCATCAAAAGTAGTAGTTCAAGGAGGTTAAGGAGCAGGTGTCACGGGAGATCTTATTGGGCCTGATGGCATAGGTGAAGCTCCAACACTTGCATTCGGACAAGAAAAGAAACCTTAATTCCTACTTTACATCCCAGGAGGTGGAGGAAATCTATTGGCATTGGCCCCTGTAGGAACCGCAACACTGATAGTGGTCCTCTGACTAATTGTCCATATTGGAGGCATGATTTGTAATACATGCAAGCACGAATTAGAATGATTTTCATGGAGCTAAACTTTATCGCATGAACTAGAGTATGAAAGAATAGGAAACTTTTCTTAAATTCTATGTAGCCTTCTGATTATAAGTGTGGTGCACAATACACCTATAAGCAAGACTCTACTAGACACGGCTTCATATACACTCTATGACACTTGAACCTAGTACTCTGATACCAAGTTTATCACAACTCGAGTCTATATCCTGGACATAACTGGCACCTGATTCCATCTTTGGCCCGAGCGTACCACTTAGCATACATCATGAGCATTTAACAACTATATTGCGGAAGGCCTAAATGAGATATGATACATATTTTTAACAAAAAATGCCTTTCCTTTATTCAATTGTAAGAAAACTTAAACTCATAAATGAAATGACACGAAGGCCACACTTTAAATAACATAACTCTAACATCCATAGTCTATGTAGCCTATGACTCTGAATAATATTGTCTACCAAGACAAGGCCTGGGGCATACCTTAAAAGTGGAAGGATCTATCGAGTGTAACTAAACCTCTAGAAAGAAGAGAGGCTCACCAAAAAGCTGAACTCTGACAATCTCAAGGATAAGCTGGATCTCGACCCTGTGTACCTGAGTTTGCATCACACAATGATGCAATGTCAAATAGCATCAGTACATGGAAAGTATGGTATATAAAATGAAAGGAAAGGATACAACATAATATATATATAAAGTAATACATAAAAGTAGAAGTAAGCTGGACATGAAAATAACTCAAACTAGAAACCTGCCTAAGAACATTAAGTATGTTCATATTATCTCCTTTCATTATAGAAGTGAACGGTTTAACCATCACAATGTTACATCTTAATTTTTGTTTGTATGAGCTCCCTTGCCCAAATTAATTGGCGGCTTTCCTTTACCCTAACAGATATGGGGGACTCTGTTTGTTGAGCACTGTAAATCCAATGTCAGCGGGGGACTACTATTCTTGAGTACCCTGGCCCATATATAAATTGACATGGAGGGTTGTTTATTCATTACTTGTAGGTTAGCCACTTTAAGCTCGTAATTTTAAGTTAGCCAGTTTTGGCTCATAGTCATAATTCATCTTGTACATTAACCATTCATAGAGGATTCATTGCATAAACTATCTCATTCACCATTATTGACATGGATTTCCATGGAAGGTACTAATATCATTTTTCGTACTATGGTTCACAAAATTATAGATTCTTTTCATCTTTATGGAGAGTAAGATTTTGGAAACATTCATTATCGTATTGACCTAGATGTTATGATTGGGGAGTTCATGTTATCAAGTCAAACATATGCAAAGGAACATAGACTTATCATGTTGAAAGCATACTTAAGAGAATTTATCTTAAAGACCATAGACATTACATTATCATAAAGGTTAACACTTGGAGATTTTATAAGATATATGGGAATCGTAAGTTCATATATTTCATAAGTTTCATGAGACACATAGGTTCATTAGATATGGGGACTTCATAAGGGTCACAAGTTATACAAGATTTATGAGATTTTCTCAAGTTCATATGGATCAAGAGATTTCATAATGTAATAAGTTTCATGCATTCTTATATTCATGTAAAAGGATTCATATCATGCTATAGAGGTTAACTTTGTCACAAAATAGAACAAGGAAACATGTATAAAGACTTTCATGAAACCTACTTGAAGAATCAAGAGTCGTCAATAACATAAGATTTCACCCTAACGCTAGATTCGTTTTTGATAATTTAATCAATACTTTACACATGGTTGTGGGGAAGAACAAGGTTCTCTCACAAAGGATAAGCCTTACATACCTTAATTAGTTCCCAAGTAATCAATGAAGAACTTTTCTTGAAGTATTGATTAGACTTTTCTTGAAACGGTTAAAAGGATTAGGAATACTTTGAAATACATGAGAGGAAAATACCTCTGTGTAGGAGGAGGAGAGGAAGAGACAAAACCAGTTCTAGGTCTTTAAAGAATAGCCAAAGAGTTAAAAATTCAGATTAAAACTGACTTAAAAGGTTTCCATCGGCCCATTTTGTGCTAGACTTGCAGCCCACAAGTGGGCACTCGCAGCCCCAAGTGTTCCACAACCCTTTCAAAAATATTGGCCAAAATTTCCTCTCATTGATCCAACTTGCGCTATACTTTCAACTGCAAGTGGGCTTTCGCAGTTAGCAAGTGGTTCGCAACCATTTTCCAGAATGTCAATTAAGACTAAAATGATCATAACTTTTGACTCCGACCTTGGTTTGACAAGTGGTGAAAAAATATAGTTGTGTTTCTTTCCCAAAGATATGTGTCACATCACTTACATATATATAACAATTTTATTCCTTATATCATTGTATTATTTTAATTTTAGTCCTTATATTATTTGACTGAGAACAGAAAACCTTTAATTAATTAAATTGTGTGGTATTGGTCCCTCAAACTAATGAAAGTTAAATATTTAATAAAATTATTATTTAAAAAATTAAAATAAATAAATTCTGCTGCTATAAACATTGCCAAAGTAATAGCTTCTCCAACGCATCAGAAAGGAAGTCTTGCTTGCTATATTTAAAGATGAGCATAACTTTTCACATATTTAACAGACTAAGAGGCATGATATATTTAAGCCATGAATTTACTTTATGCTATTAAGAATGTTGATAACGTTCAAGTGTACTCTCCTAGATGGAGATATCGACAATCGTTACAGCAAAATACATTTATAGTACTCGACGGGCGTCAAGGTTGATCCCACAGAGAATTGGTGATTAGCCAAGTCGATTGTAAAGAAAATACTTCACAACAAGAGTAGTTTGTTTGCAAGAAATAAAAGTAAAAGAAAGGAGGAATTGGGAAATCTGTCACAATTCACAATTCAAAACAAAATAATAAAGTAAAGGCGGGTGTAAACAATGAGAGATGATGACTAGGGATGTGTGTCAAATGGGACTAGAACATGGAATAGGGTGATTGCTCATTCATAAGAACTCTTGCTAAACGACATGGATAGCATTGGTTCTAGGTATGCTTGTTAATCTCTCAATTAAACAATCATATATCTAACAGTTTCTATTCAAACACCATTATTTAAGCAATAACCAACCAACATATGCTTGGGAAGGTCACACTATTTCTAGCTTAGACCTTTAAATAGGTATTTCTGGAGAATTGAGCTATTTCTAGTCTCAATCTAGGTGAAATCCCAAGTACCCACTAGCAATTTCACATCCAAAATTGTAATCCCCTTTTACAAGCAACAACACAATTAAGTAAGGTACATCAATGTTTGCAACCATCAATTTTAGAGTTAAAATATGGTGAAATCACTAGACCCATGTCATATTAGCAATTATAAACGCAAATTAGCAACATCCATACCCATTTATCAAGAACCCATTATCACCACATCCCTAGACAAGAAGTTTAGTTGCTCGTGCTAGAGGAATAAAGAACAATACCAAATGGGTAAGTCAAATTCCCTTTCATTCAAGCTAAATATTAAATATCCAAGCTCAATTTTTACAAGAATGATGATTCCAAGAGTTAGCAAGAAGGAATTGGAGTGAAACCCTCTTCTTCTTTCTTGTAGAGAAAACTTGCTCACTATTCAAAGCTATTTCAAGAACTACACAAAACTATCTAAAAAATATTCCTAAAATGGCTTTTAGAAGTTTCCCAATTCATCATACAAAGATGGACAAAAATTCTCTTCGTGAGCCATGCAACGCGACGTACAGTTTGCATGTCACAATGTGCGCGTTGCACAGCTTCACAATTATGAACCAGAGACTTCAGCCAATCTTCAACCTTCATGCAAAGTGGGGTGCAGACTGCACCAGACCTTGTGCATATCGCACATTGACCGCACCCCTTAACAGATTCTTCATCTATTTTTTTAGCTTTATATGGTGGAAAGTACGAACTGCACCTCGTGTTATGCGTGTCGCACGAGGTCCGCACCTCTCGGCAGAATCTCCATCTTGTTCAATCCTTCACACTTTAACTACTTTTTAGCTCTTTTGGGTCCAATTCCTTATTTTCCATCTTAGGATAGAGTACATGCATTCATATCAATAAAGGCCATAAGAACCTCTAAATCTTATCAAAATATAGCAATAATTCATCGTTAAAGGCTAAATGAGTTGGTAGATTACCAACTCATTGATAAGTTAGTAATCTGCCAACTTATTAAGCCTGTATTCATGAATTATTGCTCTATTTTGAATAGATTTAGAGGTTCTTATGGCCTTTATTGATGTCTATGCAGGTACTTTTGATAGATGATGATAAACAAGGAAATGGACCCAAAACAAGCTCAAAAGGAGTGAAGTGTGAAGTATTTGGAAAAGCTAAAGATTCTGACTGAAGGTGCGGTGGCCGTGCGACACACATAAGCCGAGGTATGAACCGCACCTCCTCCGCATAGAGTTGCAAAATTCATGTAGAGTCTACTAAGGGGTATGGTCGTTGTGTGATGCGCACATCCTAAGGTGCAAACTGCACCTCCTTCGCATGGAGCTCCCAAAGATAGCTGAAGTCACTGGTTCAACTAAAGGCAGTGTGCGACACGCACATAATAACGTGCGAACCGCACATCACGCCGTACACCTCCCAAAGGGCATTTTTGTCCTTAATTTTAGGGACATTTTGGGAAACTATAAAAGGCTTATTCATGCACAATTGTAAATAACTTTTATCATTCCAAATATTCTGAAGAGCTTTTTGCTTGTAGACTAAGTTTTTCACCTCTATTGAGAAGAGGGTTTCAATCTAATTCTCTTGGTTAACATTTGTGTGCTCAAATTGAATCTAGAACTTGAGATTTAGCTCTAATGGAGGAGATTTTGAATTACCCAGCTGGTATTTCTTTCTCTCTTGCTATGAGTGGCTAATTTCTCTTGTCTAGAGGTGTATTGATGATGGGTGCTTAACAAATAGGTGTGGGTGTTATTTATTCTTGCTAATAATTGCTTAATTGACATGGATCTAGTAATTTCACCAAGTTTTAATCCTAAAATTGGTTTTTGCAAACATTAATTTTCATTACTTGACTATGTGATTGCTTGAGAAAGGATTTCATGGTTTTAGATGTGAAATTACTAGTGGGAACTTGGAATTCTACTCAGATTTGAGTCTAGAGATAGCTCTTATCGATGGAATTACCCATTTAATGGTTTAAGATAGTATGACCTCCCCAAGCTTAGATTAGTTGTTTATTGATCAAACCGATGATGCTCTAACCGAGATCATCGGATATAAGATTGTTGATCGAGAGATAAGCAATTCTTTCCCATGACCAATGCTTCTTATGTCATTAAGAAAGAATAAGTATGAATTGATAATCACCCTATCCCATAACTAAATCCCCATCGGATATGTATCCCTAGTCATCTAATCAACTTAGTACACCCGTTTTAGTTTTATTTCTTTTTAATTGAACTGCGATTGTAGTGACAAAATCCCAATTCCCCCCATTCTTTTACTTGTTATTTTGAGCATTTACTCTCACTTTGAACTCAACTCAATACAATCTCTATTTAGCTACTCCAAGTCCCTTCGGTATGACCCCAACACTCATTGGGATTATAAATTTTATTTTGTTGCACGATCGTCGTGACCTCCTACTTTGGAGAGCACGATTTGAGCTTTCATCAAAAATGGCGCCTTTGCCGGGGACTTAAGTTGATAGCTATTTTTGATTGTTGTTTTGAAGTCACTTTGAGAGTGCTTGCTTCTTTTACTTTTGTGTGTTTCTTATGGTAGATTGCAGGCACACGTCGCTCAAACATCAATGCCTGTACTTCTCAATCATCCCACTTGCGCTTGATTTTACTACCTTATCAGACCATAAGTTGGAGTTTTGGGAGTCGAGGGAGCAATGGGTTCCACCTACGCTAAAGAGATTGAGGAGTGGTTAAAAATGATGCACGGAGGAATAGAGAGTTATCAATCACTTCCACACTCTTTGAATTTATGGTAAGGAGTATCTCAAACGAGCGAGTTGAAACCATTAGCACCATTTGTGTTCTTGGGAGTATGAGGTCGGAAGAAGATGGTGAGATTTCAAATGATGGTAGTGATAAGGTGCTTACAGCTGTCCACGAGGAGGGTTCCCATGTCAACCCTCATAGTTTGGGTAGACGTGATCATGGGAATCAAGGTCGGAACAAACAATATGAAGACTCTAGAATGGAAAGTATGCTTGTGCAGGCGTTAGAAAAAGTAGGGGAAACCTATGGAATAATTGAGGAGTTTAGCCATAACCTTGGAAGTCTTGCCTATACCGTTCAATCGCACTCCGTAGCCATTGAACGTCTTAAAGATAGAATGCTTTGGTTGAATTCACAATTCAAATCTAGGCAAGCCGAGAATGAAGAAAGGGATAGTGGTGTTGAGAGCTCCCTAGACCACGTTGATATTACAATGTCAATGATAAGCAAGCCTCAGAAAATGCAAATTCGGGGAAATGGTGTGACCAAATTTGTTCAACGTGAGAGAAAGGAGACTAAAGTTCTAAAACCATTCCCCACTTGTCCGCCTTCATTCCCTCAACGACTATTACAAGAAAGCTTTGATGAGACTCCAAAAGATTACGAGTCTATGTTGAAGAGAATCACCATCAATGTGTTTGCAAGTACCACTTTTAACAAAATGCCTGAGTATGCCAAGTTCGTGAAAGAATTATGCATCACTTGCAACTTAGAAGATGTTGGGGTAGTTCAACTATCTCCATTTAGTATTGTGATTCTTGTAGGGAATTTCACCAATGAGGCGGTAATGCCGAGTGTACACACGGTTTATGACTCGAAGGGTGTTCACAAGTCCGCTAGGCTGGTGTGTGATGAAAACTCAAGTGTTAACTTGATGTCGTTGGCCACTTTCAAATGAATGGAGTTGGGGCAGCCCACTAACACAAACTTGGAGTTCGTAATGACAGACTGGTCAATAAGGTACCCCATGGGGATCGGTTGTGACATTTTGATCAAGGTAGGGCAAATAGTGTACCCTGTGGACTTCGTGATACTTGATTGCAAAGGGAGCCTTGAGATACCCATTATCTTGGGGCATCCTAGCCTAAAAATAGGGCACACTTTAAGAAAAATAAACTAGGGAGAGTTAAAGTTTGCATTGAATGGTGAGGAAGCCACCTTTGACGTGAACAGATCTATGAAGCAACCAAGTGATCTCCAAATGGCGTTCACAATTGAAAAAATCAAATAAAGCATCAATTTTCACATGAGAGAGGGATTCATTGATGAAGAATTAGAAGAGGTACTATTAAATCATGATGGTGAGGGTATGGAGAAATTCGATGAGGTTTGTTGTGCATTGGTAGGAATGGGATATTACTCTTATCCCCCAAAGAAACTTGATATCAACCTAAAGAACATGGAAACTTCACCATATAAACCTTCAATCATTGAACCTCCTATCTTAGAGCTCAAACCATTGCCTTCCCATTTGAAGTATGCATACTTGGGTGCTAACGAGACCTTGCCGGTTATTATTTCCAACAAACTAAGTGACAAGCAAGTGGAAGCTTTGCTCAAGGTGTTAAAGAAGCATATAAGAGCTCTAGAGTGGACCATAGAGGATATCAAAGGTATACCTCCGGGAATATGCACACATAAAATAAACCTCCAAGAGGAAAGCATTCCTTCTATTGAGCACCAATGATGGCTTAACCCACCAATGCAAGAGGTGGTGAAGAAAGAAATCATTAAATGGTTGGACGCAGGAGTGGTCTTTCCCATATCCGATAGCACTTAAGTTAGCCCAGTGCAATGTGTCCAAAGAAAGGAGGAATCACCGTGGTTCCAAATGAGAAAAATGAATTGATCGCACTTAGACCGGTGACCGGTTGGAGAGTATGCACGGACTATCGGAAATTAAATTCTTGGACGAAAAAAGACTACTTCCCTCTCCCATTCATGGATCAAATGCTGACCGGTTGTCGAGCCGTGGTTTTTATTGTTTTCTAGATGGTTACTCCGAATACAATCAAATCTTGATCGCTCCAGAAGATCAAGAAAAGACCACTTTTACTTGCCCATATGGAACCTTTGCTTTCAATAGGATGCTCTTTGGGATTTGCAATGCCCCGACCACCTTCCAAAGGTGTATGATGTCGATATTCTCGGACATGGTGGAAGACACCATGAAAATTTTCATGGATGACTTTTCTATTATTGGTGATGAGTTTAGCGATTGTCTGGAGCATCTAGAGGAGGTACTTAAAATATGTGAGGAGATGAATTTAGTGTTGAATTGGGAAAAATGTCATTTCATGGTGAAGGAAGGGATAGTCTTGGTGTACAAGATCTCTGAAAATGGGCTTGAAGTTGATCAGCCAAAATCAAGGTTATATCAAAACTACCCCTCTGAAAAGTGTGAAGGGCATCCAGAGTTTTCTTGGTCACGCCAGATTCTATAGGCATTTTATCAAAGACTTCTCAAGGGTGGCCTATCCTTTATGCAAGATACTAGAAAAAGAGGCCAAATTTGACATTGATAATCAATGCATGAAAGCATTTCTCACCTTGAAAGAAAAGTTGACCTCTACTCCTATTATCATTTCTCTGGATTGGTCAAAACCATTTGAGAATATGTGCAACGCCAGTGTCGTAGCTTTAGGGGTGGTGCTTGGCCAACAAAGAGAAAAGCATTTCCACCTGATCTATTATGCGAGTAAGACCTTGAATACAGCCCAAACTAACTACACTGTTATAGAGCAAGAATTATTGCCTGTGGTGCTTGCTTTTGAGAAATTTTGGGCATATCTCTTCGGAACTAAGGTGATGGTGCACACTGACCATGCAACTCTAAGATATTTGATGACAAGAAGAGATTCTAGATATTGATTAATCTGATAGGTGTTACTTCTTCAAGAGTTTGATTTTAAGGTGAAGGACCAGAGAGGGTGTGAAAATCAAGTGGCGACTACTACTCGCGTTTGGAAGAAGAAGGAAGGCTTGTGAGGGAGCTTGAAATCAATGACTCATTCCCGGATGAGTGAATTTTGGCTGCTTCTCATGATTTGACACCATGGTTTTCAGATTTTGCTAATTACTTGGCAAGTGATCTACTTTCAAAAGGATTAAACTCGAATGAGAAAAAGAAATTCCTCCATGATGTTCGGAAATATTATTGGGATGAGCCCTACTTGTTCCAGATTTGCGCCGATGGGATGATACGGAGGTGTGTACCAAAAATTGAAATGTTACCCATTCTTAGAGCATGCCATTCTTCACCCGTTGGTGGACACCATGGGGGCATACGTATGGCCTCTAAAGTGTTGCAAAGTGGGTTCTATTGGCCTACCTTGTTCCAAGATGCCCATGATTTGGTAAAGGAGTGTGACAAGTGTCAATGCGGAGGAGGCATATCTTGGCGTCACGAGCTTCCACTAACACCTATCCTCGAGATAGAGTTGTTTGATGTATAGGGTATTGATTTTATGGGACCCTTTACAAGCTCACATGGAAAGACCTATATTCTAGTGGTTGTGGACTACGTGTCCAAATAGGTCGAAGAGGTGGCTTTACCAAATAATGAAGGGAGAAGTGTGACTGCTTTTCTAAAAAAACACATCTTTGTGAGGTTTGGCACACCTCGTGCCATCATTAGTGATGGAGGATCGCACTTTTGCAACAAGTTGTTTAGCACACTACTTGAGAAATACGGTGTCAAACACAAAGTGGCCACTCCGTACCATCCACAAACGAGCGGGCAAGTTGAGGTGTCCAATTGGGAGATTAAGTCCATCCTTTCAAAGTCGGTGAGTGTTCACCAATCGAATTGGTCATGCAAGTTAGAAGATGCACTATAAGCATATAGGACAGCCTATAAGACCCCAATTGGAATGTCACCCTATCAATTGGTCTTTGGAAAGGCTTGTCATCTCCTGGTCGAATTGGAACACAAATCTTTGTAGGCCTTGAAGAAGCTAAACTTGGATTGGGAGAGTGTCGCTCATACTAGAGTGGAAGACCTCAATGAAATGTATGAATTCTGGATAGGAGATTATGAAAGTGTCTCTATCTACAAGGCCCAGATGAAGCGATATCATAATCAACAAATCTTAAGGCGTGAGTTCCATGCGGGAGTTGGGTGATCCTATTCAATTCTAGACGTTGGCTTTTTCCGGAAAAGTTAAGGTCCAAATGGTCGTGTCCTTTAAAATTTCATCAAGTTTTCCCCAATGGAGCCATAGATTTGGAGAATGAAGATGGCTCGGTATTCAAATTCAATGGGCAAAGAGTGAAGAAGTACTTGGGCATTCTGGAGAAAGTTACAATGGTAGAAGCCATTTACTTAGATGAGCCTTGAGAGGGAGGTACCTTCGTCGAGCCATGACATTAAACCAAGTGCTTCTTGGGAGGCAACCCAAGCACTTTTTCCTTCTGTGTTTTTCTTGTTTTCTGGTTTTATTTTGCATATTGTTTTGTTAGCCTTGTAGTTGGGAGTTGAGCTAAAGATATGGGAACAAAGATCAGATAGTGTGATGCTTCATGCAGTCACACCACAGAAGGTGCGCATCGCACATCAGGTCGCAGGAGCTTAGCAGAAAGCTGACAAGTTGGACCACACAATATTTGACTAGTGTGCAATCGCATTAGAAGTTGTGCGCGTCGCACACCAGGTTTGCACCTCGTAGCAGAAGCCTAGCAGTTTTTCTTAGAATATCACACCACTATTTGATCGCTGGGGCATTTCACATACCTCAAAGTATGGGTCGCGCAGCCTGCGCACAAGCAACAAGCAGATTAAACTTGAAATTGGCCATTTTGATTGTACGACTGAGATGCGGCCGCACCACCCATAGTGTGTTTTGTACAACTGCCTCAGGGAGTGTTCTACCTTCTCTAGCTTATATCATTGGGGACAATGCTACATTTCAGTTGGTGGGTGCTTAGATATCGCATTGTTAATAGTAGTTTAGAAATAAACTCTGAGGATTTTCTTAATACCACAGTTCTTTCCCAAGGAGAAAGAGTTTTGATTATTTTCTTTTTCTTCTCTTTTGTTTTTGTGTGTCGAATCGGGTTGGTGTTTCTCTACGATAGATTGAGAGGTGACTTTCTTAAGGGAAAATGCCAAGTTTTAGTTTAAGACTGAGTCCATAGCTGCTTGTCTCGAAATGAGCCTGATGAAGGCTAAAATTGTGCTCTCCAATTAGGAAGCCATGAAGATCGTGCAGGAAAACCAAATTTATAAACCCAACGGATGTCGAGGTCATACCCAAGGGACTTGACTTAGCCAACTAGAGATTGTATGAGTTGAATTCAAGGTGAGAGTAATTGCTTAAACAAAAAGTAAAAGGATGGGGAGAATTGGGAAAGTTGTCACTACTAACACAATTCAACAAAAAACAGTAAAACTAAAGATGGGTGTACCAAGTGATTTAGAAGACTAGGGATGCATATCCGATGGGGGATTAGCTATAGAATGGGGTAATCATTAATTCACTTCTACTTTCACCTATTGACATGAATAGCATTGGTCATAGGTGTGAAATGCTATCTCTCGATCAACATCCATATTTCTGATGATTTCGTTTAGAACATCATCGATGTGATAAACAATCAACAAAAATTAGCTTGGGGAGGTCATCCTATTTCTAGCTCGGACCCTTAAATGGGAGATTCCTGTGATTAGAGCTATTTCTAGCCTCCAATCTAGATGGATTCCCAAGTACCCACTAGCAATTTCACATCTACAACTATGAAATTCTCTCCCGAGCAATCACATAGCTAAGTAATGTAAATTAATGTTTGCAACCACCAATTATAGGATTAAAACTTGGTGAAATTACTAGACTCGTGTCAAATAGGCAATTATAAAGGTGAATTAACAACACCCACACCCATTAGCTAAGCACCCATCATCAATATACCCCTAGACAAGAGAATTTAGCCACTCATAGTAGGAGAAGAAGAGATACCATCTGGGTAAGTCAAATTTCCATCCATTATAGCTGAATCTCAAGTTCTAGAATCAAATTAGGCATACAAATTGTTAACCAAGAGATTTGGATTGAAACCCCATTCTCAATGGGGGTGGAAAATTGTTTACAAAGCAAAAATAATACTCTAAGAATCAGGTCTGAAGTATTGTGTCTACAAATTAAGCCTAAAAGGGCCTTTTATATGTTCCCAAGTCATCACAAAAATTAGGACAAGTTTGTCCTTTGGGAGGTGTGAGACGCGACTTGTGGTTAGCATATCGCGATGTGCGTGTCGCACACCTGCTTCAACTCGACCAGTGACTTCAACTGAAATTGTGGGCTTCGTGCAAAGGTGGTGCGTTTGGCACCACGAAATATGCGCGTTGCACAGCGACCACACTTCTTAGGAGAATCTTCAGTAACTTTAGTGGCTTCATGCGGAGGAGGTGCGAACCGCACCTCGGCTTGTACGTGTCGCACAGCCACCACATCTTGGTTCAAATTCTTCAGCCTTTCTCAACTCTTCATACTTAGCTCCATTTTGGCTCTTTTTTGGGTCTATATCCTTGTTCTTCTTCTTCTATCAAAAGTACATGCACAGACATCAATAAAGGCCATAAGAACCTCTAAATCAATTCAAAACATAGCAATAATTCATGGATATAGGCTTAATAAGTTGGTAGATTACCGACATCAAACCCCCAAACTTGAACTATTGCTTGTCCTCAAGCAAGATACTCACAAGGCAAGGAATGAATTATGTTAAGGCTCAATCAAGGCACAAAGGACTACTCTACACTAAAAATTTAAGAAAAAGAAACAAACAAAAGACTCAAACAAAGGACTCAACTACTATGCTCATCTCAATTTGGACCACCACAAACTCAAGGCAATTGGTCATTTCAAAACCTTTTTCAAAAGGACATCATTTCTCATTTAAAATCAAGGAAATTTGCCATTCAAAACAAGACATTTAAGCTTCTCGAGTCATTGTCATGGACCGTCAAGGTTTGCCTCGAGATTTGCCACACAACTTGTCTCATTCATTTCCATCAATTGAAATAGAGACTTTATGCTTCAATTCGAGTGCATGGTGCTACTCACCACAAGAGAGAATACCACTCACAATCATTCAATTCTCAAAAAAATGAGATTATAAGAGAACAAAGAAGACTCTCACTCTCTCAAGGAAGTCCAGGTGCATACACGTCGAACCATAGGCTTTCCCTTCATGTAAATCGCCACTAATGTAGGGTAGCCAAGCTCGGAATCACTAAGGACCTGCGGGTTATCATGTTGGCTAGGGCTAAGGTGAGGATATCATTTGGTTCAAGTGACTACACCTCCCTAATGCTCTTTGTTCTCATTTCGAACACCACTCACATTTTCCATCTCAACTTCACCTTATTCCTCCCCCGCATAACCTAAGATTTCTTCTTTTTAACTTATGATCATTCACACCTTATATCACCTTCACTTGGTAGCACCAATCTTTGTTTTTCAATTTGCTCATTGGATTGATACTTTGGAGCAATTTTCAATTTGAAATTAAGGTGCTACCATGCACTTGAAGTGCACTTCCTTTCTTCTCCTCATTTACTCATATGCACCCCCAAACTTAGGCATTTGCCTATGTTGTCTTTTGTTCCCCCCCCCCCCAATCTTAGGCTTTTATCCTACTTTCCATTTTCAAACCATTAGGGAGGATGGTTGCCAAGATAGAGGTTCCAAAAAGGTCAAGGTGTTGACAAGGTGCCAAAGAATGGTCACAAGCTCAAAGGGGTTCACTAGGATTTGATGTCATTGGGAAGTCATTTGGGTGAAGTGGCTTATCAAAAAGGGCCTAAGTTCATCTTCCAAGCTCCTTTACACCTAGAATTTCGCCTTGAATCACATTCGGGGAAATTTCTAGATGACACTTATGCACAAGAATCAAGGTACAACCTCACCACACAAGGCATCATGCCACAAGACTTCATTCATTAGTCCCACAATCAATTGGGACAAATGACTTTTTACAAGCTATTCCGAGTTCATTACACACTCATTTATGAGTCAATCAAGAAAAAACGAGAGTGTGCAAGTCATGAAAAGAGAATGTTTTTCCTCAAAAAATTATTTCCCTTCTTCCTTTCATTTTCAAAAATAAATTGCCATGAAAAACTTTTCGGTGGGCCTATTTTTAGACAAGCACTCACAGACTCAATTCTAAAGTAAAACTTGGCATTTTCCCTTAAGAAAGTTGCCTCCCAATCTATTATAGGGAAACATCAACCCGGTTCGACACACAAAAACAAAAGACAAGGAAAAGAAAATAATCAAAACTTTTGCTCCTTGGGAAAAAACCATGGTATTAAGAAAACCCTCGGAGTTTATTTCTACACTACTATGAACAAGGTGATGCAAGCACTTGTCCCTAATCGAAACCAAAAATTTTCCCCAATGATATAAGTGAGAAGAGGTAGTAAACTCCCTAAACTAAGGTGCAAAATGCACTACAAGTGATGCGGCCGCACTTCAATAGCACAATCAAAGTGGTCAAGTTCTATCCTCATTCTATTTGTTGTTGTTGCGGCCAATGTGCGACACGCACTCAAGATCATGTGATCTGCACTAAAAATGCATGATGGTGCAGATTTCTGGGGGAAACGGACAATTTTCTGGAATGAAGTGCGAAATGAGTGTGCGACGTGCACAACTGGTCGTGTGATCGCACACCAATTGCACAGGGTGTGGCCTGATTTGCCAGCTATTCTATTAGGCTCATGCGATCCGATGTGCAATGTGCACTCTCGGAGGTGCGATTGCATGGAGCCTCACATTTTCTGACCATTTCTCCCCATCTTTTAGCTTTAACCCCAACTACAAGGCTAACAAAGACAACATACAAAATAAAATCAGAAAGTAAGAAAAAAATACAAAAGGAAAAAGAGCTTGGGTTGCCTCCCAAGAAGCGCTTGATTTTACGTCGTGGCATGATGATAGTACCTCAATCCTCAATCATTGTCATAAGACATGCCAATCCGGTTGGCGTGGTCCCATTCCAATAAGGGAAATTGCTCCATCGACACCCTAGAGATGCCATCATGATGTTCACCTTGCAATGGATCAAATATGGGTTTCTTGCACCCTTCATACTCTCCAAGGGTATCATCCCTTTTTTTCTCAAATTCTATCACTGATATGACTCTCAAATCGTGCGGAGGCTTAGTAGGTTGGCAAACATTGAAGGTCACTATCTCATCCCCCACTCGAAATTTGAGTTCCCCGAGTTTGACATCAACAAGGACCCGCCCAGTGGCTAACAATGGTCGTCCCAAGATAATGGGAACCTCTACATCTACCTCACAGTCCAAGATGAAAAAATCCTCAGGAAGAATTAGTTTGTCCACTTTTACCAATATATCCAACAAGATTCCCACAGGGCACTTAATAGACCTATCAATCATAAGGAGCTGCATAGAAGTAGGCTCGGGAGTGCCCAACCCTAGATTCTGAAAAATTATAAGGGGCATCAAGTTGATGCTTACCCCCAAGTCGCATAAGGCCCTTCGGAATACAAAAAAACCAATCGTACATGGTATAGTGAATGCACCCGGGTCGTCTCTCTTTGTAGCCACATTGCTAGTCATCACTACACTACAACTGTGTGACATCTCAACCGTGCCCACTTCAACCACCTTCTTCTTTTTAAGTAACTCTATCATAAACTTGGAGTACCCTGGCATTTGTATTAGAGCTTCGACCAACAGAATATTTATTAACATCTTGCTGAACATGTCAACAAACTTGCCAATTTTTTGCTCTTTCTTCTTCTTATTTAACCGATGGGGTACGGAGGAGGTCTTTTGGATGTTGTGGTCGGAATGCTTTGTACAAGAGGATAGTCCACCTTGCCATTAATGACCACTTAGGGAGGAGTTTCGACCTCTTCCTTATCTTTATCACTTTCAACATCTCTCGGGGCACTTTATGTTTTAGGTTCTTTTCTTACCTCCGGAGTGTCATTTACATTTTCATGCACTACCTCTTCATCTCTTAGCTTATTATCTTGTTCAATAGTAGGCTTTTTTGGTTTTATGTCCGGTTCCACAATGGGTTCCCTTATCTCACCAGTTGTTCGGCCACTCCTAGTAACGATAGCCATGATGTGCCCGTCATGTCTAGATTTTTGTAGTGGCGCCACTAAGAAGTGGTATCTTTACTCCCGGATCCATTTAAATGGAAAGATGATCCATTTGGATTTCAAGTTGCTTGATGGAGGTTGAATGAGAGCTCACGGTTCTATGAAGTATGGAGACCTCGCTTTTAAGCTTATGCACCCTGGCGTGTGTTGTATCCACCTTTTTCAGCACCAAGGATAGCATGTCCTCTAACTTGGAATGCTCGGGGTTGCTTGTAGTTGGTTGGTTGAGGGGATCCGAGCTGTTTGGGTTAACATATGCACTTCGATAGTTGTATCGCTCACCATACCTGTCCTACTCATCTTGTTTCCAACCTTAGTTCTCTTTCTTTGGGCGATAAATACCCAGGACGAGAACCCGCCGACACAAAACACAACTCTCCATCCACCACCAACATAAGTTCATCATCGTTAGCTCTTATTTTTGGCTCATTTACAGCACTCACCTCCTTAGTATCAATCACATGGTTTGCCAAGAGATCAATTTGTGTCATCATTTTGGCCATTGTCTCAGCTTGAATCTCTCTTCTCTTTTTAACTTCAATAATCAAGATGGATGAGGTTGCTCCCAAGGTTGGTACATCGGTTTCTCGTGTATACCAAGCTCGGTTGGTTTTTGTCATCCTTTCTAAGAAAGATGAGGCAATAGGAAATCCCATATCCATGAAGGTGCCACCTCCAAGGTTATCAGCCACTGATTTATTCAAGGAGCTTAATGACCGGTAGAAACTTTAGAGCAACAAATTGTCCAACAACCCATGGTTTGGACATAAGATACGTTTCTTTTTGAACCTCAACCAAGCCTCATGTAAGGGTTCATCTGGAAGTTGCCTAAAATTGATGATCTCATCTCTTTGTTGCATCATTCGAGATGGAAGAAAGAATCTCGAGGTAAATGCCTCAACCAACTCGACGTGGCTTCCCCCGTCAATGAGAAGGGGAATAGGCGCAACTGGATGGACTTTTGGAAGATGTTTTGAATGATATATGGTTGGAAAATCACCACAAAATACAGAATATGCCGATTGGCATCCTCATGGGCTGCTCCACCAAATAATCCTTTCATTTGAATTAAGTGGATCATGGTGCTTGTCACATGGAAAATAGCATTTCGCACCGTGGGGGGTAGGCGGATTGCACCTACACCTCCTTGCATCATAGGCTAAGCAGCATTGGCATTGTCAAAGCCACCAATGCTCTCATTATCATCGGCTTCATCCATATCTAGCCTACTCAATCAACACAAACAACAAAAAGTAAAAGAAAAGAAATACCCCCAATTTGACTTCAAAACAATAATAAAAAATTAGCTAACACTCAAGTCCCCGGCAATGGTGCCATTTTTTATGAACGCTCAAATTGTGCTCTCCAATTAGGAGGCCATGGTAATCGTACAGCAAAACCAAATATATAAACCCGATGTCGTGGTTATACCCAAGGGACTTAACTTAGCCAACTAGAGATTGTATGAGTTGATTTCAAGGTGAGAGTAATTGCTTAAACAAAAAGTCAAAGGATGGGGGGAATTGGGAAAGTTGTCACTACTAACATAATTCAACAAAAAGAAATAATACTAAAGTTGGGTGTACCAAATGATTTAGAAGACTAGGGATGCATATCCGATGGGGGATTAGCTATAGGATGGGGTAATCATTAATTCACTTCTACTTTCACCTATTGACATGAATAGCATTGGTCATATATGTGAAATGCTATCTCTCGATCAACATCCACATTTCCAATGATTTCGATTAGAACATCATCGGTGTGATAAACAATCAACCAACATTGGCTTGGAGAGGTCATCCTATTTCTAGCTCGGACCCTTAAATGGGAAATTCCTGTGATTAGAGCTATTTCTAGCCTCTAATCTAGATGAATTCCCAAGTACCCACTAGCAATTTCACATCTAGATGGATTCCCAAGTACCCACTAGCAATTTCACATCCACAACTATGAAATTCTCTCCCGAGCAATCACATAGCTAAATAATGTAAATTAATGTCTGCAACCACTAATTTTAGGATTAAAACTTGGTGAAATTACTAGACCCATATCAAATAGGAAATTATAAAGGTGAATTAACAACACCCACACCCATTAGCTAAGCACCCATCATCAATACACCCTAGAGAAGAGAATTTAGCCACTCATAGTAGGAGAAGAAGAGATACCATCTGGGTAAGTCAAATTCCTATCCATTATAGCTAAATCTCAAGTTCTAGAATCAAATTAGGCACACAAATTGTTAACCAAGAGATTTGGATTGAAACCATCTTCTCAATGGAGGTGGAAAATTATTTACAAAGCACAAACTATCCTTTAAGAATCAGGTCTGAAGTATCGTATCAACAAATTGAGCCTAAAATAGCCGTTTATATGTTCCCATGTCATCACATAAAATTAGGACAAGTTTGCCCTTTGGGAGGTGTGCGACACGATGTGTGGTTCACACATCGCAATGTGCGCGTTGCACACCTACTTTAACTCGACTAGTGACTTTAGCTGAAATTGTGGGCTTCGTGCGAAGGTGGTGCATTTTGCACCACGGAATGTGCACGTTGCACAGCGACCGCACTTCTTAGTAGAATCTTCAGCAACTTTAGTGGCTTCATGCGGAGGAGGTGTAAACCGCACCTCGGCTTGTGTGTGTCGCACAGCCACCGCATCTTAGTTCAGATTCTTCAGCTTTTCTCAACTCTTCACACTTAGCTCCTTTTTGTCTCTTTTTTGGGTCCATATCATTGTTCTTCATCTTCTATCAAAAGTACCTGCACATATATCAATAAAGGCCATAAGAACCTCTAAATCAATTCAAAACATAGCAATAATTCATGGATATAGGCTCAATAAGTTGGTAGATTACCGACTTATCAGAGCCCACCAAAAAATTTCTCTTGGTAAATTATTTTGAAAATAAAAGGAAGAAGGGAAATGAATGTTTGAGGAAAAGCATTCTCTTGTCATGACTTGCACACTCTCTTTTTGGATTGATTGACTCACAAATGAGTATGTAATGAACTCGGAATAGCTTGTCAAAAATCATTTACCCCAATTGATTGTGAGACTAATGAAAGAGGTCTTGTGGCATGATGGCTTGTGTGGTGAGGCTTTACCTTGATTCTTGTGCATAAGTATAGTCTAGAACTTGCCCCAAATGTGATTCAAGGCGAAATTCTAGGTGTGACCGAGCTCGGAAGATGACCTTAGGCCCTTTTTGATAGCAACTTCACCCAAATGACTTCCCACGACATCAAATCCTAGTGAACCCCTTTTGAGCTTGTTACCGTTCTTTGGCACCTTGTAACACCTTAGCCTTTTTGGAACCTCTATTTTGGCACCCATCCTTCCTAATTGCTTAAAAATGAAATGTAGGCTAAAAGCTTAAGTTTGGAGAGGAAAGAAATACAACATAGGCAAATGCCTAAGTATGGGGGTGCATGTGATCAAATGAGGAGAAGAAAATAAGTACACTTCAAGTGCAAGGTAGCACCTTAATTTCGAATTGAAAATTGCTCCAAAAGATCAATCTAGTGAGCAAATTTAAAAGAAAAAATAGGTGCAACCAAGTGAAGGCAGTATAAGGAGTTTGAATGCTCATGAGTAAAAAGGAGAAATCTTGGGTTGTGAGAGGGAGTAATAAGGTGAAGTTGAAATAGAAAAATGTGAGCAGTGTTCAAAATGAGAACAAAGAGCATTAGGGAGGTGTAGTCACTTGAACCAAATGATATCCTCACCTTAGCCCTAGCAAACATCACAACCCGCAAGTGCTTGGTGATTTCAAGCTTGGCTACCCTACATTAGTGGTGATATACATGAAGGGCAAGCCTATGATTCGACGCGTATGCACTTGAACTTCTTTGAGAGAGTGAGAGTCTTCTTGGTTCTCCTATAATCCCGTGTTTTGCAAATTGAATGATTGTGAGTGGGATTCTCTCTTATGGTGAGTGGCATCATGCACTCAAATTGAAACATAGAGTCTCTATTTCAATTGAGGGGAGTGAATGAGACAAGTTGTATGGAGAATCTCAAGGAAAATCTTGACGTTCTATGCCAATGACTTGAGAAGCTTAAATGTCTTGTTTTGAATGGAAAAATTCCTTTGATTTTGAATGAGAAATAATGTCCTTTTGGAAAAGGTTTTAAATTGATCAATTGCCTTGAATTTATGGTGGTCCAAATTGAGATGAGAATAGTAGTTGAGTCATTTGTTTGAGTCTTTCATTTATTCTTTTTCATAATTTTTAGTGTAGAGTAGTCTTTTGTGCCTTGATTGAGCCTAGATCATCATTCATTCCTTCTCTTGTGAGTATCTTGCTTGAGGACAAGCAATAGTTCAAGTTTGGGGGTTTGATAAGTCGGTAATCTACCAATTTATTGAGCCTATATCCATGAATTATTTCTATGTTTTGAATATATTTAGAGGTTCTTATGGCCTTTATTGATGTTTATGCAGGTACTTTTGATAGATGATGATAAAAAGGAAATGGACCCAAAAAGAGCTCAAAAGAAGTGAAGTGTGAAGTGTTTGGAAAAGTTGAAGATTCTGATTGAAGGTGCGGTGGCTGTGTGACACGCACAAGCCGAGGTGTGAACCACACCTCCTCCGCATAGAGCTGCAAAAGTCTTGAAGAGTCTGTTAAGGGGTGCGGTTGCTGTGCAACACGCACATCCTAAGGTGCGAACTGCACCTCCTTCGCACGGAGCTCCCAATGATAGCTGAAGTCACTGGTTCAACTAAAGGTAGTGTATGATGCACACATCACAATGTGCTAATCGGACGTCGCGCTGCACACCTCTCAAAGGGCATTTTTGTCCTAAATTTTAGTGACGTTTTGGGAAATTATAATAGGCCTATTCAGGCACAATTGTAAATAACTTTTATCATTCCAAATATTCTGAAGAGCTTTTTGCTTGGAGATTTAAGTTTTTCACCTCCATTGAGAAGAGGGTTTCAATCTAATTCTCTTGGTTAACACTTGTGTGCCCAAATTGAATCTAGTACTTTAGATTTAGCTCTAATGGAGGAGATTTTGAATTACCCAGCTGGTATCTCTTTCTCTCTTGCTATGGGTGGCTAATTTCTCTTGTCTAGGGGTGTATTGATGATAGGTGCTTAACAAATGGGTGTGGGTGTTATTTATTCTTACTTATAATTGTTTAATTGACATGGGTCTAGTAATTTTACCAAGTTTTAATCCTAAAAATTGGTGGTTGCAGACATTAATTTTCATTACTTGGCTATGTGATTGCTTGAGAAAGGATTTCATGGTTTCGGATGTGAAATTACTAGTGGGAACTTGGGATTCCACTCAGATTTGAGGCTAGAGATAGCTCTTATCGATGAAATTACCCATTTAAGGGTCTAAGCTAGAGATATTGTGACCTCCCCAAGCTTAGATTGGTTGTTTATTGATCAAACTTATGATGCTCTAACCAAGATTATCGGATATAAGATTGTTGATTGAAAGATAAGTAATTCTTACCCATGACCAATGCTACTTATGTCATTAAGTATGAATTTATAATCACCCTATCCCATAACTAAAGCCCCATCGGAGATGCATCCCTAGTCATCTAATCAACTTGGTACACCCGCTTTAGTTTTATTGCTTTTCAATTGAATTGCGATTGTAGTGACAACATCCCAATTCCCCCCATCCTTTTACTTGTTATTTTAAGCATTTAGTCTCACTTTGAACTGAACTCGATACAATCTCTATTTAGCTCCCCAAGTCCCTTGGGTACGACCCCGACAGTCATTGGGATTATAAATTTTATTTTGTTGCACGATCGTTGTAACCTCCTACTTTGGAGAGCACGATTTGAGCGTTTATCACTCATCAAATGTCATTTCCTTATCATTCATTACTAATATGATAAAATAATTTTTCCAGACTTTTGAACAAAAAAATAGTAAAATAGTCAAAAAAAGAAGAAGATTGAATAAAAAGTGATAACGCTCAAACTACACCTCAATTTACGAAGCGTAAGCGATCGTTGTCAAATATATAACCCAACAAGGTTGGGGTCGAATCCCACAGAGAATATGGTGATGATTAAGACTTTAGTGAATTAAGTGACTAGTTGTCAATCGTTTCCAGTAAATAAGGGGGGGTTTTATAATCAAATTGTAAACAAAACGATAAGAACCGTAGGGGGTTTAAATCAGTATGAGAGATTGAACTAGGGATGTGTTCACCATGGCGTTGTAGCAATGTCGATTCTAGGCTTAACCGGGTTCTTTCTATCTGCGTGTCACGATGTGATTGCGTCGTTTGTATCGTCTAAACGTCTCTCGACCAAATAAACAAATTTCCTTTTCTATTCTTTCGACCTCGAAAAGAAGTGCTTTTTAGATTTCAATCCTAACATCAAGTAGAGTAATCCAGTTACGGCATTAATCTTTAAGACGAGAGTTTGTAGTCTCGAATCCTTGTTGTCAATCAAGTTTTCCCGGTTTAAATCTCTTTACTCAAGCAAACTAAACCTAGGCATGTTCTAATGTTTGCAACCACTAGAAAACGTTACACAATGTATGATTAACAACGTGACAATACATATATCGAACCCAACGCTACCTGGAATCTATATTGTTACGTTTGCCATGGCTCCCACAACCCTAGTTGCGGGAGTTTTAGTTACTCATGCTCGAAGATGAAAAGAAGAAAGTCATGTTCATAAAATAATAAAGACACGAGATCCTTACAATATATTGAGGACAATCTTCAAGTGTCCAAGAACAATAAAAACCAAGAACTCACGAACAAGATTTTGGAGAAGGAAACCGTGTGTAGCGCGTTTCCTCTCTCAAAACTCACTCGAAACTCTCCTAAAAATATTGAATAATGTATGTAAAAACTATTGGAAAAGTCATAATTACATAAACCTAACATAGGGTATTTATAGGAGTAGTAGAAAACAAATCCAAAACGGGCTAGGAATCCCAAAACGCGGACAGCCGCTGGCGCGCCACTGCCTTAGCTTGACGGCCAGGCTGACGGACCGTCAAGGCAGTGACGGACCGTCGCCTGGACCGTTACTGCTAGGCAGTGATGCTGCCTTGGTGCTGCCATATTGCGACGGTGGGGGTGACGGACCGTCAAACCCTTGACGGGCCGTCACGGCGGCCGTCACCCCTAGGCAGTGTTGCTCCTCTCTTTGACGGTCAATGTGACGGATCGTCACACTTGTGACGGACCGTCACTCAGGCCGTCACTCTTAGGCAGAACGTCGTTTTTCTCGTAATTTCTTCTGTTTCCGTGTTTGTTCCCATTTCCTACAAATACAACATAAAAACATCAAAAACAACAACGGTTGCTTGAAAACGTACGATTGTTCTTAGTAAAAAGGAGTCGATAGTGATGTAAATTGGCGTCACATCAACACCCTCAACTTAAAACGTTCGCTTGTCCGCAAGCAACATGACATAAAACAATAATACGACTCAACTAAGAACACAAACTCATGTCTATAGCAACTCATGGTCATTCAAACTCATTCGATTAAATCAAGCTCCCTCGTAGCACACGAATGTATGAAACACTAACTTGCAAGGATCCACACATGTCATTCCGATATGATAGAACATTCTACATACACACGCGCAGCTATCCTAACAATCAATAGACAATACAAACATCTTGGTGCCCTCACCACAAAGAAATCCCTCACACAAGATTTGGGACTAGGTAAGCGCTCACACTCACAAACGATTTCAAACAATGCACATGCGATACCATAGGCTTGCCCTTACTATTCTATTTCAGTTCTTCAGAAAGCTACTCAGGATCACTACAGGACTTGTTCAGGCTTGTAATGAGGCTTCGGGTGCAGGTAGGATACATTTAGGGATTAGTGACTAAGCCCTCCTTGGAACCACCGACATTTTATTTCCACTTTACTTACACTTACTTTCGTCCATCCTTATTCACCTTTTATTTCTTTGATTCTAGCTACAGGTGCGGCCTCTTTATTTTGACAACTCTTTTTATTTTTTTTTCGATCTTCTTCATCTTTATTTTTCTTTTCTTTTCTTAGGCGCACACCCGGATTTTCATTCTATTTCAAAAACCAATCTTCTCCATCCTCTTTTTCTTCTCATTCACCCCCATAGTAGCCACCCTCAACTTAGGCTGATTGCCGGAGTTGAGGTGCACAATGTCCAAAGACGGACCAGGGCCAAAACAGGGTTTACCTCCATAGTAGCCACCCTCAACTTAGGCTGATTGCCTTGGTTGAGGTGCACGATGTCCAAGGAAGGACCAGGGCCAAAATAGGGATTCAAAATTAAACAGGGACGGTGACAGGTTATTGAAAGAACAAGGTCAATTTTGGCTCAAACAGGGATCAAAAGGGATTATTTACATTTGGACGGTCTTTTAGGCTAAGTGGACTGCATACAAAAAAAGGGCCTGTGATCCTTTCCTAAGCAACCAACTTCAAACTTAACAAAATAGACCGGGCAAGTTCTAGATGCATGCACAGAGTAAGAATTTATGACAATAATCTCACACACTCTTGGCACCAAGAAACTATATTGCTACCAACTATCAAACAACCGCTCGGCTTAAGCATACTCATTCTACTCATAATCACACAATGACATGCAAAGATCCAGACGGTCAATTGTTTCAACCTAAAGCTCAAAACCAGAAAATTTTTTAAGGGGCCTCGTTTTTAGACAAGAAAAACGCATGCTTGACTAACTAAAATTTAAACGACAACCTAAACATGCCAGTTCTACTAGATAGCACACCGGAGGAAAAGAAACATGGCAACAAAAACCTCCGGTGGTGGTACTCCTACCCCTAGCAAAAGAATGTAGCGTTGTCCTCAATGCTCAGGTAAACAGATATCCAGAATAAAGGAATAGGGGTACCTGGGAAACCTAGGTTTCCGGACGCGGCTCATCAGCATCTGGGGTCTTTTCAGCCTCCGGTGCCGCACTCGATGATGCCCCACCTGCTTGGGCACGCACTCTCTCCTGTCGCAGCTGCTCATCTATTACCGACCGCTGCTTCGCGACCTCTAACTCGTCCTCCTCAGCCGATATCTTTTTGTGCTTCCTCTTCTTTGATTTCTTTCCCCCACTTTCACCTACTTGGGGTTCACTAATCTTCAGAGGACGACCCATCAAATCCACAAGCGTGGTTTCTTCGTCTAAGTCCAAGAACTCCGAGGTCTCCTCATAGAGCGCTTTTTCTTGCTTGAGGACTGTGATGTCGTTTTTCACCTTCTTTAGCTCCGCATCAAATCTCGCCAAGTCCGGGATGCTCATTTCGTTTAGCCTTGCATCCATCCGGGTTTCCATCGCATCGACCCTTGCGCGCAGCCCCTCGAATGGTTTCAGAGCCTCCCGTATTGCTTCATCAATGGTGGGCTTGAACAAATCTGTCCAAGCGGCAATTTGCTTATCCAACTGTTTCTGCTTTTGCACCATCTTAGCAAAATTTTGGGGGTTCATGTGATATTCAGGTGGTAGAGGAGGCCTTGCCGCAGTGCCGGAGCTTTCAGCAGGAGCTCTCGTTGTCTGTGACGTTGTTGGATCAAACACCGCAAGTGGCATTTCTGTACCTGATGGGGTGTCGGTTGCCTCGGAGGTGGATGTGGTTGGCTCGTCGAAGATCTGAGGCTTATGAATCCTCATTTCGAACTTAGTGTCATCCTTTGATCTGTCGATATTTTGCTTTGATGACGCTGTCACTGGCTTATCGATACCATCCCATATCGGCACCTCTGCGCGCCTGCATAACTCAGTCACTAGACACGGGAACGGCAGAGAAGAAGCAGTTTTTATGGCCCTGGTCCGCATCTCGTCCGCAATTATCATTCCGAAGTTGATGACGTACCCGGCTATCAAGCTTGCTACAAGGATGGCTCTTCCCTCATCCAAATTATTGTCTCCTCCGGTTGGAAATAACCTGAGCCGCACAACCGCCCACCAAAACTTGGCTACGAAGCTTAGTGATTGCTTCGATATCCGTCCCTTCTGAGTCAGCCAAGAAGGTGAGCCATCAGTCAATGTTCGGGCCAACCACGGTCTCTGCGAGTAGGCGTTGGAAATCTTGTCATGGAACTCTGGCATGTCAGGTGGAGGGATGTATTCCGGGCCAAAGAGGACTCTGTTGATCATTTCCCGTGAGATGTCCACCTGTTTACCCCGAACTAGCACCCTGTCCTGCCTTGGTGCTGATTTAACCCCTTTTTCTGGCTCACATTTGTTCTCCAGCAGTGCCAAATAGTTGGCGTAGAATTCCCGGACTAGTTCTGGATAATAGAATCTGGGGGTGAGCTCATCCACTCGAGCTGATACCTCTGAAACTGTGTCTGAAGGACTGGGTATTCAGGCAGATCTGTTGTCATGATTTGCACTTCTTCGGCGATCGGTCTTTTGTGGCTTCTTGACATTGTTTTGGTAAGACCGTCAAGATAGTGCTTCTGCGCCTCCTTATATGCCCACCGGATCGATTCTCTGTCTATGGGTGCAGTCCCCGCAATTTTGGTGGTTTCAGGCCCACCTACATCCTCCGGATTGGCGCTGGAGCTACCGCTCCCCGACTCACTGCTAGATGACCCACTCTCCTCTTCAGACTGGGAGACTTGGGTGATTCTTCGTTTAACTAGCCTGGTTTGGTAAGTCGGGGCTGCAACTATTTCTTCGTCGCTACTTGATTCATCAATTAGGGTCCGAGTGGTAGCGGTCTTTCCCTTCCTCTTTTGAGCTTGACCGCGAGGCGGTTGTTGTTTGGGTGCCATGTACCTGCACGTGAACAAGATTAAACATGTGAGAACAGGAAAAATCTCAATAATACTCACTGTCTAGGAGTGACGGTTTGGATGACGGACCGTCACAAGTGTGACGGACCGTCACACCGACCGTCACTCTGAGACAGTGAACTGTTTCATCTTGACGGTTTAACTGACGGTTCGTCACATATGTGACGGTCCGTCAATTGAGGCGTCACAGTTAGGCAGTGAACCCATTTTAGAATTATGGGTGACGGTTGTAGTTGACGGTCCGTCAACTACTCGACGGTCCGTCAGTTGAGGCGTCACAGTTAGGCAGTGAACCCATTTTAAAATTATGGGTGACGGTTGTAGTTGACGGTCCGTCACATTGTTGACGGTCCGTCACTAACACCGTCACTACTAACCAGTGGGTATGAATATTTGTCTCCTAGTGACGGTCCATAGTGACGGTTCGTCGTGATATTGACGGTCCGTCAACTCAAATCGTCACTCTTAGACAGAACACGTTGTTACGTCCACTTTTTGTACCTGCACACTCAACGAACAAATTAACCAATTCCAACAAGTAAAAATTTTCAAAGATTATACTACAACAACAATTTATGGGTTGCCTCCCATACAGCGCCTGATTTAACGTCGCGGCACGACGCGGGTGTCTTGATTACTCAGACTTCATCAAGATACACCAAAGACAGCACATGTACCTCCTCTGGGAGGCCCAGATATTGCTTTATCCTCTGCCCATTGGCTTTGAACAACTCACCATCTTTATTTTCGAGTTCGAATGCACCGGATGGGAACACTTGGTGCACTTTGAATGGTCCGGTCCATTTGGATTTGAGTTTCCCGGGAAATAATTTGAACCTGGAGTTGAACAACAATACCAAGTCTCCTACTTTGAACTCCCTTTTCTCAATCTTCTTGTCATGGTACAGCTTCATTCGTTCCTTGTAGAGAGCGGACCTCTCATATGCTCGCAATCGGAACTCGTCCATATCATTCAATTGTTCCAACCTTAGTTCCGATGCCTCTTTCCAACTGAGATTCAACTTTTTGAGCGCCCAAAGGGCCTTGTGCTCAAGTTCCACGGGTAAGTGACACGCTTTACCAAAAACAAGTTGGTAAGGAGACATACCTATTGGCGTTTTAAACGCTGTTCGATACGCCCAGAGTGCGTCATCCAGCTTCCTCGCCCAATCTCTCTGGTTCACATTCACGGACTTAGCCAAGATCTCTTTAATCTCCCGGTTCGACACTTCGACTTGCCCACTGGTTTGGGGGTGATAGGGTGTGGCTACTTTGTGTTGCTTCACTCCATATTTTTCCAGAGCAGCCCGGAACACCTTATTACAAAAATGTAAACCTCCATCACTGATGATTGTGCGAGGGGTGCCAAACCGAGCAAAGATGTTTCTTTTTAAGAATGCCACCACAATTTTACCTTCGTTATCGGCCAAAGCAACCGCCTCGACCCACTTTGACACATAATCCACCGCTACCAAGATGTAGCGGTTCCCGTAAGAACTTTCAAAAGGGCCCATGAAATCTATTCCCCATACGTCGAACAATTCAACCTCGAAAATAGTGGACATGGGGAGCTCTTGTCGGCGAGAGATTGCCCCTCTTCGTTGACATTGATCACAGGACTTGGCAAATTCATATGAATCTCTCTGGATCGTCGGCCAATAATAACCACACTGTAAAATCTTTCGGGCGGTTCGATTACCCGCATGATGTCCTCCAACTGGGGACGAATGGCAAGCTTGCAAAATGCTTGTCATTTCCGCTTCCGGAACACATCTCCTCACTATGTTGTCGGCACACAACCGGAATAAATACGGCTCGTCCCAGAAAAACTTACTTGCATCATGGAGAAACTTCTTTTTCTGGTGGAAGTTCAAATCTTCCGGGATCATGTCACTCACCGCATAATTTGCGAAGTCAGCGTACCAAGGCACCATATCACGTGATGCCGCCATTATCTGCTCATCCGGGAATGCTTCATCAATCTCTGGTTCATCTATTACGCTCTCTTCCCTATCAAGCCTGGACAGATGATCCGCTACCTGGTTCTCACACCCTTTTCGATCCTTGACTTCAAAGTCAAATTCCTGCAACAATAGCACCCATCGGATTAGTCGAGGTTTTGCATCCTTTTTGGTCATCAGATACCTCAAGGCTGCATGATCTGTGTGCACCACCACTTTTGTACCCATTAAGTATGCTCTGAATTTCTCAAAAGCATACACAACCGCCAGCAGCTCCTGTTCTGTCACTGTGTAGTTCTTCTGCGCCCCATTCAATGCTTTACTAGCGTAATAAATGGGATGGAAAAGTTTGTCTCGCTTTTGTCCCAGAACAGCTCCAAGTGCAACACCACTTGCATCGCACATTATTTCGAACGGTTTGGACCAATCCGGGGCAATTATAATAGGAGCCTCCACTAGCTTTTCTTTCAGGCATTCAAACGCCCTCAAGCACTCAGCATCAAACACAAATTTCGTCTCCTTTTCAAGCAACTTGCACAGTGGGGTAGCAACCTTAGAGAAATCTTTGATGAACCTTCGGTAGAAACCGGCATGACCAAGAAAACTCCTCACACCCTTAACTGAAATGGGTGGAGGTAGTTTCTCGATGACTTCAATCTTGGCTCTATCCACTTCAAGCCCTCTCATAGATATCTTGTGTCCCTAATACAATGCCCTCTTTCACCATGAAATGGCATTTCTCCCAATTCAGCACGAGGTTTGACTCTTCACACCTTTGCAATGCCTGACCCAGATTAGCCAAGCAATCATCAAATGCATCACCCACTACCGAAAAGTCATCCATGAAGACTTCCAATGTGTTCTCCACCATATCAGAAAAGATAGACATCATGCATCTTTGGAAGGTTGCAGGAGCATTGCAAAGACCAAAGGGCATGCGTCTAAAAGCAAACGTACCATAGGGACAGGTGAACGTGGTCTTCTCCTGATCTTCCGGGGCGATAGATATTTGGTTGTACCCCGAATATCCATCTAAAAAGCAATACCAACCTCTTCCAGCTAATCTATCCAGCATTGATCCATAAAGGGCATGGGGAAATGATCACGGAGAGTACAGGAGTTTAGCTTCCGGTAATCCATACAGACTCGCCAGCCCGTGACAGGTCTTAATGGAATCAGCTCATTCTTGTCATTTGCTACCACAGTCATTCCTCCCTTCTTAGGAACACATTGTACTGGGCTTACCCATTTGCTATCAGAGATTGGGTAAACCACTCCAGCATCGAGCCATTTGATGATCTCTTTCTTCACCACCTCTTGCATTGGCGGATTCAGTCTCCGCTGGTGTTCGGTGGTGGGAGTGCAATTTTCTTCTAGCTGTATTTTATGCGTACAAATACCTGGTGGGATGCCAATAATATCTGCAATGGTCCAGCCGATTGCTCTCTTGTGTCTCCTCAGAGTGGATAATAATGCTTCAACTTGAGATTTCACAAGGTCTGTCGCGATAATTACCGGTAAGGTGTCTTTGTCACCCAAAAATGCATACTTCAGATGGCCTGGCAATTCTTTCAACTCTAATACCGGTGCTTCCTCAATAGAAGGCTTTGCGGGAGGGGTTGGTCTGTTCTTTAAATCGAGATCCAATTTCTTTGGGGCGTAACCATATGACCCCATTCCAACCACCGCATTTACCATTTCCTCATAATCTTCGATGCCATCATCATTGAAATTCATTATAACTGCTGCCAATGTCTCTACAGCAAGTCTCTCTTCAACAGAAACGGTCACCTCAGATTCTGCAACAACATCAATAACCGAGACGACATTCATGTCCCTCGGTTGCTTCATTGATCTGCACACATTAAACTTCACTACCTCCTCGTTCAACCTGAAAGTCAGCTCGTTGCTTTCCATATCTACCAATACTCTTCCGGTTGCCAAGAAGGGTCGTCCCAAAATAATAGGGACTTCGAAGTCCACTTCGCAGTCTAAAATCATGAAGTCTGCCGGAAATATGAACTTCCCTACCTTCACAAGTACATCATACAAAATACCAACCGGGCGTTTCACCGATCTGTCAGCCATCAATAGCCTCATAGTCGTCGGTTTGGGGGCTCCTAAGCCCAACTGCCGGTAGATGGCTAACGGCATCAAGTTTATGCTAGCCCCCAAGTCACAAAGAGCCTTGGCAAAGTTAAACTCCCCTATGGTGCAAGGAATAGTGAACGCACCCGGGTCTTCTTTCTTTTGGACCAGCGATCTTGATGAAATGGCGCTACAATGGTGGAGGTTGTCTTCCGGTTCAAAACTTACCGACCTCTTCTTTGTGATCAAGTCCTTCATGAACTTGGCATAACCGGGCATTTGTTCAAGCGCATCCACTAGAGGGATGTTTACTGATAACTGTTTGAGCATGGTTATGAAGTTCAGGAACTTTCTATCTTCCACTTTCTTCTTCAGCCGCTGTGGGAAAGGAGGTGGTGGCCGCGGCATCATAGTTGGAAGTTTTTCAACCTCCTTGCTTTTATCTGTGAGTACTTGAGTAGCATCTTCTTCCACGCCGGACTTTTCAGCAGACACTTTCACACCCTCATCGACCATAATTTCAGCATCTACTAACTCATCTTCCTCAGTTACAGCGTCTTTCTGGGTCTGAATTACCGGATGTGTTTCGAATAATGTGTTACCGCTTCTGGTGGTGATTGCCATACAATTTCCGTCGTTTCTCGGGTTTTGAATGGTGTCACTTGGCAATGTTCCAGCTTTCCTTTGATTTAGAGACGCCGAGACTTGACCCATTTGCTGCTCTAACTGCTTGATTGCGGTGGAATGGGAATTCACTAACTGACTCATTGATGTTAATTCAGTCCTCATTTCCTTTACCCCAGAGTCAGTCGATTCCACCTTCAGTAGCATCTTCGCCATCATGCTCTCTAGTTTGGACGTCCCTGACTCGACGTTAGTTCTTTCCCGGTTACCAGGTGGTACATACAACCCACCTCTATCATTGTTATTCCTCCAGTTTCCTTGCTCGCGGTCTCTATAACCAGCTTTTTCATTGTGGTTGTCTCTCTGATAGTTCCGACCTTGGTTTCCCTGGCCATTGGCCTGGAAACCCCCCAAATAGTTGGCCTCCTCATCAGATTCAACCTCTGCTGCTCTACCTTGGGAACCCACAGCTTTTACCATCTCTATGCTTCCTGACGTCAAGTGCCTTGTCAGGAGATCCAACTGCGTTTTCAGGTGCGCCATGTCTTGGTCGCGTTCCTCCTCTTTTCTGCGCTGCTCTGCTGACATACCAACTGTATACGTGCTAGCCGCTACCTCTGAATCTCGTGTATGCCAGGCCCTATTGGTTTTGGTGAGCCTGTCCAAAGTAGCTGTAGCCTCAACAAAAGAGAGACCCATGAATGCACCACCTGCTGCGTTGTCTAACGTCGGCTTCGTAGCCGAATTTAGTGCCCTATAGAATGTTTGCATCAAGACGTTGTCGGCCAACTGATGGTTTGGGCACTGTGCCAGCTTCTTCTTAAATCGCAACCAAGTCTCGTGCAGTGCTTCGTGCGGTTGCTGCCTGAAATTACTAATCTCATCCCTCAACTGTATCATCCGAGAGGGAGGAAAGAACCTTTCTAGGAAAGCTCCTCTCAACTCTCCCCACGTTGAGATAGAGTTGGGGGTCAGCTCTGTCAACCACAACGTTGCCTCATCAGACAGAGACAACGGAAACAACCTGAGCCTGATCGCTGTCTGACTCATGCCCGGCAGCTCAAATGACTTGCATATGCCCACAAAATTCATTAGGTGCTGGTTTGGGTCGTCACCAGCAACGCCACGGAATACTCCTCTCAAGTTCAACAATTGAATCATCGTGCTAGTGATGTTGAACTTTGCTCCGGACGCTAGCGGTGGAAGAATAATGGCGCCTGTAGCGCCAGCTCCATCTAAGTCGAGATTCTCATCGTTCCGTGCGATCTCATCCTGCAGACCACCAGCATTCAGATTTTGTTGGGCCTGCAGTTCTGCAGCGATCCTTGCTGCCTCTAGTTGTGCGGCCATATTCTGCCTCAATGTTCTAGCAAGTTCGGGGTCGTAAGGTAAAATTTGTTCCCCCGAACCTCGAGTACTTGGCATGCGCAACTGTGTACTCTGTCAAAGATAAAAACAACAAATAAACGTAAAACAGGAAATTATGACTAAGAGTCAAATAAACACACCAGACTTAATTAACAACCGTATTCCCCGGCAACGGCGCCATTTTTGATAACGCTCAAACTACACCTCAATTTAAGAAGCGTAAGCGATCGTTGTCAAATATATAACCCAACAAGGTTGGGGTCGAATCCCACAGAGAATATGGTGATGATTAAGACTTTAGTGAATTAAGTGACTAGTTGTCAATCGTTTCCAGTAAATAAGGGGGGGTTTTATAATCAAATTGTAAACAAAACGATAAGAACCGTAGGGGGTTTAAATCAGTATGAGAGATTGAACTAGGGATGTGTTCACCATGGCGTTGTAGCAATGTCGATTCTAGGCTTAACCGGGTTCTTTCTATCTGCGTGTCACGATGTGATTGCGTCGTTTGTATCGTCTAAACGTCTCTCGACCAAATAAACAAATTTCCTTTTCTATTCTTTCGACCTCGAAAAGATGTGCTTTTTAGCTTAGCAATCCTAACATCAAGTAGAGTAATCCAGTTACGGCATTAATCTTTAAGACGAGAGTTTGTAGTCTCGAATCCTTGTTGTCAATCAAGTTTTTCCCGGTTTAAATCTCTTTACTCAAGCAAACTAAACCTAGGCATGTTCTAATGTTTGCAACCACTAGAAAACGTGACATAAAGTATGATTAACAACGTGACAATACATATATCGAACCCAACGCTACCTGGAATCTATATTGTTACGTTTGCCATGGCTCCCACAACCCTAGTTGCGGGAGCTTTAGTTACTCATGCTCGAAGATGAAAAGAAGAAAGTCATGTTCATAAAATAATAAAGACACGAGATCCTTACAATATATTGAGGACAATCTTCAAGTATCCAAGAACAATAAAAACCAAGAACTCACGAACAAGATTTTGGAGAAGGAAACCGTGTGTAGCGCGTTTCCTCTCTCAAAACTCACTCGAAACTCTCCTAAAAATATTGAATAATGTATGTAAAAACTATTGGAAAAGTCATCATTACATAAACCTAACATAGGGTATTTATAGGAGTAGTAGAAAACAAATCCAAAACGGGCTAGGAATCCCAAAACGCGGACAGCCGCTGGCGCGCCACTGCCTTAGCTTGACGTCCAGGCTGACGGACCGTCAAGGCAGTGACGGACCGTCGCCTGGACCGTTACTGCTAGGCAGTGATGCTGCCTTGGTGCTGCCATATTGCGACGGTGGGGGTGACGGACCGTCAAACCCTTGACGGGCCGTCACGGCGGCCGTCACCCCTAGGCAGTGTTGCTCCTCTCTTTGACGGTCAATGTGACGGATCGTCACACTTGTGACGGACCGTCACTCAGGACGTCACTCTTAGGCAGAACGTCGTTTTTCTCGTAATTTCTTCCGTTTCCGTGTTTGTTCCCATTTCCTACAAATACAACATAAAAACATCAAAAAACAACAACGGTTGCTTGAAAACGTACGATTGTTCTTAGTAAAAAGGAGTCGATAGTGACGTAAATTGGCGTCACATCACTTATCATGGGTGAATTCAGAGGGCGTACCATGGAAGTTTCAGCGATATTGGATGTGTTAGCATATGGGCCAAACCCAGGTGGGTAAAGTGGATCACTTATCGAGACTTGGATGGGAGACGACATGATCACATCTGGATATCCAGGGATTGAAGAAGGTGGAGCTTGTCCATTCATCCAAGCTTGGTACATTTCACTCATTTGTTATTTCAACATTCTCACTTCCTCTAATGATGTTGATTCTTGATGAACCAACATATTTTGAATTTCTTCATTGTCTGACTTTGTTCCTTCTTTGTGAGTAATTTTTTTTTTTCCTTTTGATCTGGTATTATACGGATGTGTTTCCAACTTAACCACAAACCAACCACGTTTTGGCTTTATTTCGAACAAAAGACAAATGTGTTAGGGCTTAGTATTTTACAGATATTAATCACAGATTGTATGTCATGCACCTAAATTATTTTTATTTCTAAAATAAACTTTGGAAGGGTTTCTTGTTTCATCCCGACTTTTGGATGAATTCATTTTAATACTTATCTTATTTAGTTGTAAAAAAAATATTTTCATTTCCTTTGATAATTGTGAAAGCATTTCGATCGAACCCGTTGAGGGTTGCCTACGTATCATGTTGAACATGAATCAGATCATTACGTAGTTCATGAAAATAATAAACTATATATATTTAGATATATAAAATTAAATAATTACATAAAATATTTAAACAGAAGCAAATCTTTTTCATTCATTTTCCAATATTCTTAATACAAATGACTCAAATAAAAAGAAATATAGAAATACCTAAAACTGCAACAGACTTAAAATAACAACTAATAGAAAAGAAACAGACTCTAAAAGGACCTAAGTCATAATCCAACGTGTCTTCTCAAAGTGCTTTTGGGCCTCAATCGCCTCCTAGACTCGAATAAACTCTGGACAAAGTTGTCAAAAGATGCGGGGCAAGGGCACGTGCTTGTCGACCCAAACTCTCATCATCCTTATGAAGATAACCACTATAAACATCAACTAGATCATCCTTGAGCTGCAGTACTTTCCCTCTAGCCTCATTCATATTTTCATGACAATTTTGTAACCAATGCTGAGTAGTATGGACAGCCTGCCTCAAATTCTCCTCTTGTGCCTGAAAATCATCGATTTGGTTATACAATGCACCTCGCTCGTCTATCCATTGCCCTTTTTCGGTCTCAAACTCTGCCTGGTAAGCTGTGAAACGCCTTGCTATTTCTCTCTCTTGTTCCATAGAAGATTTTAACTGAGCTTAAAGTCTAGACTGTTTGCACATTATTATGGCCTTTTCTTTATCAAATTCCTCCTTATGCTGATCCATAGCGCCCGTGACGATGTCCAAATTTTCCTGCAAGGTCTGAATGGTGGAACGATATTTTTTCTCAGCCCTTTTCTCAGCTAAATTGACTTTATCTTCCAAATTTGCCTCATGTTGGGCCAAATCCTCTCTCGCGCTCCTTAGATCCTTACTCAAGACATGCAGAGTGGATCAATAGTTTTCTTCAACTTCAACTCGAGCTGACTTGATTCTAACCTCAATTTCTGCTTCTCGGTCTATTCCTCCCTTCACTGATCTTTCTGGCATGACTCTAACAGGGGGTTGATCGTGAACCCATTGTAAGTACCAGTAGTCCACCTCACCTTTGCTTCGGTCCTTCACCATGTTGTCAGAGCTTGAGATTACACATCCTCCCCAAATCTTAAAGATTTCAAAACTTCTTAGAGGGATGTTTGGGTGGAACTCATACATGAACCCTTGCATATCTTCGACTGGAGGTAGATACTGGAGTCGGCCAAGTTGTCTCATGACTCTGAGTGGTACGTAACGCTGGACACCTCGAAGTCCCATCAGGATGATAAATGGTCAAAATGAAGACATGTATATCAACTCTTCTGAGAGGAACCAGTCATAGTTCCACACAATCTTGTCAGCAGTCAATTCCTTGAGGTACTTTTCCCAGGCTCCGATTCCTTCTGGAAATTTTTTATCTTTAATTCTAACCTTATGGCCCTTGATGTAATCATTCCTTTCAACTTTGAAATCTACCACATAGGGGTGATAGCGAACATGCTCAAGCATCCATATCTGCAATAGAATATTACATCCCTCAAAATAGTCTACTCTATTTTTGCACATTGTCAAGGCGCGGTAAACATCTGCTAAAATCATGGGCACAATGGTGATGTTAGGCTTCTTTTCAAAAGCTACAATGAATGTTGTCAAGTTTATATTAATCTTTCCTCCCCTTTTTGGGAACACCATGATTCCCAAAAAAGCTACAATGAAGTCTTCATAACTGTGCTTTTTCCAAGTGCTACGACACCCATTATTATCGAGTTGTTCTCCGTACAGATCGAATCCATCTCTTCGGCCATACCTTTTGTAAAGAAATTCCAAATGAACCCATCCGTTATTAAGGCAACCACCAATATCTGCTTCATTGATATGCAACAATTCCAAAAACCTCTCACCACTTACATGTTTTGGTATCATAGGATCTCCTCGGTGAAGATTTTTACCTTTTCTCACAAATACTGTTATTTCTTCCAGAGTAGGGGTGAGTTCAAAATCCGCAAAATGAAATACATTATTCAACGGATCCCAAAAAGTGACTAATGCCTCTATCAAATCTCTCTGTGGCTCAACATACAAGAGGCTCCGTAGAAATTCCAACCGTTTGAAAACTACTCCTTTTCCGTGATCTCTCATATTCTCGTACCAGGTCCGCACAAGTAGTGGGGCCTTATCTAATATCATGAATCGGGGTGATAGATCATCTTGTGGCCTCTTGTCAGCTTTTCCTATTGTATTCATATTGTTCTTATAGGATGATGAAGAAAGAAAAAAATTAGAATTTATCAAGGCTCTAATTGATAAACAAAATTTGACACCTCAAAAATTTAAATAAAACAAACTCGATTAAAAAAAAAGTGACACGACATTGCTAGGGTCCTTCTAAAATATCTTAGAGTAAATACAAAGTTTCTGTAGCTTTTGGACTAGGACAACTATAGACGATAAATTTGCTTAAACAAGAATAATGAATTGGTGTAAGACATTGATAAAATTAAATTTATTTTGCAAAAATGGGCTCTATGACACTCTAGAAAAAAAACAATTGAAAGATGTTTTATTTATTTATTTTTATTTTTTTAAATAAAAAAAACACAAATAATTAGACACAATATAGTGTCTACCCTTGATAATTTCGTAGAAAAATTTTATCTCGATAAAAATAATTAGACCCTATGATAAAAATATATCATTATTCTTTTTTTTTAATTTTGCTTAAGAATAAAATAATTTGACCAAAATAAAAAATAAAAATATATTTGATAAAAATCAAAAGGCAATTAAGCTCGCTCTTAGGTTAATGAATTCATCTTAAAGACGGTCAACATTTAATATAACTCTTCCTGTAATGCAACAAATAGCACATAAAATGTACATAATGGTCTCAAAATAGGATACCTGTCCTAGACGGACTCGACCTCTGTGTCGAGCCCCACTAAGTCAAATGCACATGATGCAAATAAAGCGGAGCCTAATAGGGATTTCATTCTGCGTTTCAGTTCTATTAAGGTTAAACCTGATGGAGAAAAGTATCTAGATTGGCTGTAAAACGAGCAAACAACTCGAGTCGAGCAGGGACAGCATACCGGTAGCAAGCTTTCCGGTCTAACTGTTGATCCTTTCCATCCTAAAACATGTGTAACTATGAAATCCTTCCCAGGAGCGTTGCCGCATCTCTGGTATCTCGAGGCTTGGGAGCCTAGATCGCATCTCCAAATATAATGTATCTTCCAGAAGACTCAGATGGGTGCGCGAGAGAAGACAGTTTATATAACAATTCAAATAATATCAAAGCGGTAAATAAGCGGCAAATAGCACATTAGGCCAACATATACAATATCAATTAAAAAAACTAATACAAAGCCAAATACAAGTCAATATAAAAGCTCAAATTCTAGTAAATTTTCCAGCGGAGTCGCCAGAGCTGTCACACCCCTTTTTTACACCCCGCTAAGAGAGTTGTTTTGAAAAAGATTTTTTTCAATTAAAAAAGGGATTATTTATTTTAACAGAGTCGGCACTTGGAAATGAGTTTTGGTGTTCCAAGTCACCTTTTAAATCCCTAATCAAAAGAAAGTTGACTCTTTATTGGTCTGTGAATTAGAAATCTGGGTAAAGAATTATGTTGACCGAGGGGAAGGTGTGAGGCACCCCTCGAATCCCGTGGTTCTAGCACGGTCGCTTCATTAACTTATAAATGGCTTAGATTAGTCTTTTGGATATGTTCTGTTTATTAGCTTAACAAAACTGTTTATTCTCGCTTTTTTGATTTATTTTAAAATTAATTTAAATTATTTTATTTATACTAATGTGTGGCTTACCGGTAGCAGTGCTTTTTAGTCTTACCACAAATTTTGATATGTTTCTCACGACTTTGGAGGCATTTATGGATCGTCCCCATATCCCCGAGTCTTAATAAGCATCTAGCGTACTTAAACTCTATCTGTTTCAATTAAATCGGCTTTGAAATGGTAAGTTAATTTTAGTAAATTAAATTATCGGTAGCAATGCTTTCCGATTTTATAATTAATTATTACTTATATATTAACCTTTAAATTTCTTGGAATCAAGAACTTAAACTCATTCTTTGAACTAAACAATTACTCCCGAGCTTATAAAAATAAATAAATAAAAGATAAATGATTATCATTTTCTTGTTGTTTGATGTACTAGTTACTTTTTTTTAAGAGAAAAAAATATTTGAAACTTTATCTTTTGGTATTAGTAAAGTAAATAGTATTTAACTAATAAGAAATAGCATTTGATAACCAATTTTGGTATATGAAACAATAGTAGCACGGAAGAGACCAGATATTATTTCACCAAAACATAAAAAGCTAATTTTAATCAATAATACTTTGTCAAAAAACATTGTACATATTTAATGCAATTGCTACCCACATAACTCAATTCCATTATTCATTTTCAAGCCAAGTAGAATTTCTCATCAACAAGCATGCAATTCTAGAACTTAACAAGAATCTAAATTGCTACGTAGATTGTCATATACTCACGAAAACTTTAAGATCAACTTAACGAAATAAAATATCTATGAATAATAATAAAAATATGTGTATGTATCTCTAGTAATATTTCAAGCCGTAAATTAAATAAATAAAATTATTATATATAAATATAAAATAGTAGTTACTGCTTCATTAAATTAAATGGTGATAAAAGAAATATATATTTTTTTAAAATAAAGTCACAAATTTCTACTTAAATTTAATGATCTTCTTTTAGTCTTAATTTGAACAAATCCAAAGTAAATATGTACTATTTAAATGACCTCTACTAAGAAAAACCACTAAAGCATTATTTCCTCACTTGTATCTATTTTGAAATGAAACATTTTGATATAGTATATCAAAATGGAATTGGTATGGCACATAAATAGAATGAGATTTCAATTAAACATATTCATATAAATGGATAAAATACATATTTGGACATACTTCATTATCATGTCAAAGAAATCTAACAGTTTAAACACATAAAATTTGAATAACTTCATAATTAAAAATAAAAAAACTCATGCAAATAATCAACTCCACATATTTACACAAATACATGAAAACATTTATATAACTTTGTTCATATTTTGATTCATAATGTTAAAGCTATAAAAATAAAAGGAAAGAAACTTAGTAAGAACCTGTTTGATGAACAAATAAAAAAACTAAAAGTAAAAACATTGTCTCCAGAACTTCAAACGAAAATCAAACTCTAAACTTATACTCTTTTCTTTCTTTTTGTGTTTCTCTCGTTTTTCTTTCCTTTTCTGTCTTTTTCTCTCTTTTTTTTTTTTTTTTGTCTTCTTCCTTTTTTTGTTTTTTTTCTCTGTGTTGTTGTTTTTTGTGTCTGTTTTTTTTTTCTTTTCTCGTGTGTGTGTTAGTATATATAGGAATATGGGTATAGGAGTGATGTTTGCAGATTGTTGTGTATGTGTGTGAGTACGTGTGCAGAAAGTGGGGGAGTTGAGGAAAAAATGGGAAGAGGGTGTTGGGGTAGTTTAGGTTAGTGGGTAGTTTTATCTTCTTCAGAAATATATAATATTATATATATATATAATAGTATATAAAAAGTAGTAGTATATAATATATATATATATTATATATATATATATATATATATATATATATAAAATAGTATATATAGAAATAGTAACTAACTATTTAGACTAACAAAAATATATGCTTATAATAAAATGCAACTAAGAAAAATATTAAAATTACTAGCTTATTTATTAAAACTTATATTAAAAGTAAACGATATTTTTAAAAGCAAATAAAACAAACGTATCATAAAATTGTGACACTTTTTTTAAAAAGTTTAGTTTTTAAATCTTTTAAAATAAACTTATTAAATATAAGGTAAAAATAAAAAATGAAATTAAATATCAAAGAAATATTTAATAATAATAAATGTAAAACATTAGGTTCGGTCAAAAATTAGGTATTCACACCTTGTTAAAACCTTACCAGAAAAAATCCAGTAAAAAAATATTCTAGTGAATGAAAAAGAGTACACATATCTAATAATACACATTTTGGCTGTCTCATTATTAAAAACCTTACAAGAAAAATTAATTGGGAAAAAAACTTATGAAGAAAAAAGTGTACAACGCATATTAACTCCCCATGAAGAGAACATCAATTTAAAAACATGAATCTTCTCATCCAAATCTTGTGAACCGTCTTCTCGAATTTTGCTGTTGGTAGATAAGACTTAGTGAATATCAATCATATTACCACTCGAACGAATCTATTACACGTTGATATTTATAACAACTCACATAGTGATTTTTAACTTTTGGTGTATTTTAACTATTTTACCCCTCTTCGTAGTTGCATTATGGTATTTGTGATGGGTGTGGGAGGCTCTATTTTCGAGGTGTTTAGTTGAGTATTACATGAGTTTTTCATTTTGGAAGACCTTAGAGTTGGAATGATTGACTTTGATTAATATTCAGAGTTTTAGACATTATATGAGAATTTCGTCAGTTTTGGCTCTGTGACATCCTTTTTGGGTTGGTAGCACCTTTGATTCGGCTCTGAGGCGTTTGGATGAATTTTGAATAGTTGGTTGGAAAGTTATAAGTTTATGACCTAGATATGATCTTGGTAAATATTTGTTGATAATGACCTCCGTTGCTAAATCTAATGGTCTCATTGGGTCTGAAATATCGATTTTAGTCTAGTAACATAGTTGATTTGTGTTCACGGGATATTAAGTGAATTTCGAGGGTCAATTCTGAGCTTGGTTACTTGATTGTTGTTGTTGTGTGTTGGTGGTGCTGGTGCAATCGCACCTGGGGACTTGGCCGCACCAACAATGCCGCTCATGTGGTGCTTGGGTCGTACCTGTGGAGCCGTACCAGCGACCAGGGGGCCGCTCCTACGGAGCAAGGCTTGGCGAAGCTGGACTGATTCTGCAGAGCCTAGTCTGCACCGACGAAGCCGCAGCTGAGGGACTTCCTCGCACCTGCGAGCTCGTGCCCACGAGACCGGTCTGCTCTTGCAGAGTTTGGCGTAACAAATGATTTTCGCACTTCGAAATCTTTGTCGTGCCTGCGACGGCTTCCTACGACCAGATCTTTGCAGGTGCAGAGATTGTTGTGTCTTAGGCAGCGGGTTTTCCCTTTTTGCTTGATTTCATTCATATCTCGATTTTAGGAGATTCAAAAGGTGTTTTTCAAGGATTCTTTATTGAGTATAATTCTTATACTATTTTTACACATTTTTCAATGATTATTTTACGATTTCACCTTTAAATCTTAATTTTTCAACAACATACCCAGTGTATTCCCACAAAGTGCGGTCTGGGGAGGGTAGAATGTACGCAGACCATACATTTACCTCAGATGAAGTAAAGAGGTTATTTCCGATAGACCCCCGGCTCAAGACCAAAAAGAACCATAAGAGGTCAAAATAAAAGTACAAGAGATATACACAGTAAATAAGACAACAGGTAATCACAGAAGTATACTATAACAAAATAGTACTATACCCGAACCACACGAAACACTAGAAAGCAGCAAAGACCGAAGAACAAGGAACTACAAGAGCAGACCTACAACTACTAACTAGTGCAACAAGACACAACAAACCTACCTACTAGTATGAAGCAAACCTACCTACTAACCGTCTACCCTAATCTGAGCCCTCCACACCTTCCTATCAAGGTCATATCCTCGGTAAACCGCAACTACGCCAAATCTTGTCCAATCACCTCTCTCCAATATTTCTTCGGTCTACCTCTACCTCCCTTGAAACCATCCATAGTCAATCTCACACACCTCCTCACTGGAGCCTCCATGCATCTCCTGTTCACATGCCCGAACCACCTCAACCTCACTTCTCGCATCTTGTCTTCTACTGAAGACACTCCAACCTTGTCTCGAATATCCTCATTCCTAATCCTATCCCTCCTAGTAAACCCACACATCCATCGCAACATCCTCATCTCCACTACCTTAATCTTCTGAACGTGAGAGTTCTTGACTGGTCAACACTCAGCCCCGTACAACATAGTCGGTCTAACTACCACTCTGTAGAACTTGTCTTTCAGTCTAGTAGGCACCTTCTTATCACATAAGACTCTGGATGCGAGCCTCCATTTCATCCACCCTGCACCAATACGATGAGTAACATCCTCGTCAATCTCCCCATCTCCTTGGATAATAGAACCAAGGTACTTGAAGCTACCTCTCCTTGGATAATATCCCCATAGCAAATCTTAATTTTTCAACTTAAAAATTTGAGATTTTTCCGGTAAAGTTTAAAAATGATAAATTGATGATTTCAACCTCAATTTTAACTCTATTTTTGATAAAATTTTATATGTGAACTACTTAATTTGAGGATAAAGTGATTTTCAAATAAAATTCTAGCTTTGCCCTTTTAGGGTTGGGTTTGACTTTTTGAATCTAAAATTCATGTATAGCAAATGAGTGTTTACAGTCTTATTTTCTTATGTAGAATTCATATTTTACTAGATTGGGCTCGTTCAGAGGCTATTCAAAAAGGAAAGGCTTTGATTTGATTTTGCAGATCTTTTATTAAGGCAAGTTGAGACTTTTTTTGACTCTCTTTTAAAGTGTTTATCTGTTAGTTGCTTGTATGGGGAAAAATTGGGAGATGGGGGTCTCGTATAATTAGGATGACGAGCATCTATGTGAGTACTGGTATTTTGTAAAGGGTTAAGAATGAATGAATGATTTGATTGGATTGTCTTTCCTTGGTATTGATAGATAGATCATAGTGTGAAAAGTGGAATTGTGATTTTATTGGACCTAATGGTTGTTGATACTGATTGTACTTTCTCTTATGAAAAATTATTCTGGGTGGCTCAATGTTTTATTCTTAAAAATAGCTTAAAACAATCATATCCAAACAGACTCTAAGTCCTTAGTTTATATTCGATTTTTTAAATTGAGTGTATGAACTATTTTTTCTTGTGAGAGTACTTGTTTCATGATAGAAAATTGATGTTATGATCTTTCTCTAACAGAGTAGGTGAGCGAGGTTAAATTTATTCAGTTAGATTCTGTCTCTGAAGTTAGGATGTTAGAAGCTTGTCATTTATTTGTATATCTTGCATAATGATCGGAAAATGTACTTGATGTTGTGAGTTGTTGTATGGCCTGATTGTTTATATCAACTAAAGGTCATTATTTGCCTCACATTTTAGTACTTTTAATTGTCTTTGGAGTATTGATTATATTATTTTATTCTTAATATTATATTTTTGATGTGTAGGAATAAAATAATATAAAAATGAAAAAGAGCAAAAATAAATCAAAAACGGATAAAAAAGGACAAAATAATAGGGAGACAATTGAGGGACAATATTTAATATTGGTCCCCAATATGAAGACAAAAAAAGCAAAAAATTAAAGGAAGACGAGAGATGTAGCAAGAGTTTTGGGCTAAAATTATCCCTTATCTATTAGAGTAGGTTCATTTTGGTCCTTCAAATATAATCCTAAGCATATTTAGTCTCTTAACTTTACTAAATTGAAGCACTTTTGATCTCCCTAACATAACAATATTTTTTTTGGTAACTAAGAGATCTTTATTTAATCACCAAGTGTAGCATTACAAATCCACAACTAGACTAAACACAGTCTGTTGTCAAAGAGTAAACCTCGTCTAACAAACTAAACTAACAGGGCTCGAAGTAGCAATTGCCAAGGCCATATCATGAGAGGAACACCATCAACTTCCATCATGATCACTACATAGCAGTTAAAACTGATAGGATTGCAGCTTGTTGTTAAGCGTAGGATGAGCTCTGGTGTGACAAATGACTGCTATATCTTTTGCAATTACAGCTACAACTCGACTTTTATTCTCAAACTGCCTCTGGTTTCTCTCCTTCCAAATGCCATGAATTACTTCAGTTTATATCATTCTGAACAATTGAGCTTGCACTGATTTCCTTTCGTTCCCACAAAGACCCCGGCAAGGTGGCTCCCCCAGTCCTACATGTAAAGAGGACCCATTTGTATCCAAGACCATACTTTATTCCATAAGGAACTAGCAAATGGACATTGTAGGAACAAGTGAGTTCTTGTTTCAAGATTAGCATTACAAAATATGCAAGAAGGTTCTATGCCCATATTCCATTTCAGCAGTCTCTCCGTAGTGAGCAATCGTTGTTATCTCTTTCTTGATTGATGCATATTTTTTTTTTCTTGTCTTCTTTATTTTTTAGGATTAATATAGTAGTAACTATTTATATCTCAAGACAATATTTCAGAATGCAATAATCTACCTACTCGGAAAAAAAATTCGTAAATACAGTAACAAAATGGTCTTAAGGTCAGTGGCGAAACTAGTAATTTGGTGAAGGGTGTGCAAATTTCTTCTTGATTGTGTTAAGGGTGTGCAAAATTAAATATATATTTGTAATAGCTAATATTTAACATCTATACACTATATAATTTTTTAACAAATGGTTTGCACCAAACCATACTTCACTCACCTTAGAAAGGCAACCATAATGGATCAAAATATGCAACAAATAATTCTTCAAAGTGCTCCAAGTAAATGCAATATTTGGCTAAAATAATGCAACAACAATTGGCCTGAAAAACTGTAACGACTAGTAGTCCAATCATGCCAAGTGTTAGAGTTAGAAAACTCCGGGTTTGGGAGTTTAAAATTCTGGGCTAGGCTACCCTCAGCCAATTTTTGAGCGAGGTGGAGTCTAGGTAAATTCGGGTATGGATTGGACTAGGTGTCATGGGTTAAGCTAGTTTTCCGTGTAGCTAGGATATAGAGGAGTCTGGGGGACTTTTAAAAATCGAATTTGGGTAAGTAGAACTCCCAAAATTGCGTTTGACGTGAAAGGATTGCTTCAGGTCATCGGGAGAAGCAAGTGTGTTGTGAAATGGCCAAAACTGACAGATTTCTGGATATTCTATCCGTGACGAGCGCGACCACGCGCGATAGCAGCAACCGCTATAGCGGTGGAAATTACCGCTATAGAGGCGGTCAAAGGGCGGTCAACCTGCTTAACACCGCTATAGCGGTAGCTGACCGCTATAGCGGAGCGGGGACCACTTTAGCAGGCCGACGGGGTTTTAATGCAAAAACATTCCCCATAACATCAGTTTTTCACAAGTTCATTTTGGGAGAAGGGCTAGGCGATTCCAGGCGTTTTTCCTCATTCTTCCGTCAAAAATCTTCCTTAAGGTAAGGCTTTCGTTCCCTAAACTCTGTATTACGTTTCCTATGCGGTACAATTGCTAGGAGGGAAATTGGGGATGGGTTGGAATGACCTGGGGATGGTGGAATTTGGGAAAAGAAGAGGATTCCATGCATGTATGTTCTTGGGTATTTTTAATAGTATGTTATTATGATCATAGGTTGTTAAATTCTCTGTTTTATCCGTAAAAATGATAGAACTAGGAGATTTAATGGTGAAAAGCCCGAGAAAAGGGTGGGATGATCATGGGTGGCTTGGGGTTTGGGGATTTGGTATAGTCTGGGTAATGTGCAGGCCTTGTGTGTTAATTATATGTACTGTGTGTTATTTTTAGACCAAGAATGAGAAAGGAATTCCAGTAAAAAGGATGCGAAACTACAGATCTGGGCCTGCAGGACTGCTAGGAATGCCTCCACAGAGCAAGAAATGCATGGTTGCAGCTGCTTGGCGCCCAGGTAGGCTAGGTTTTCATGAGTAGTTTGACCTATTTACTTTCCGTACTTGTTGTATAGTAGAAATGGAGAAACCATGTTTTAGGCCTCCGGGCACGGAGTCTGGCGGATTCGAGATTGGTTGTGTTGTTTCTAGGATGTACGGAATGAATGGTCTTGTGAATGGTATTATGTGGTCAACTTATTCATATTATCGTGATAAAATTATGGGTTGAGGGCCTAGCGTGTCGGGAAGGTTCGGGGAACCAGGAAAGTGCTTGGGAGCATGGGAAGCGGGAATAGGAAGCTCCTACGTGGGGTTTCAGGAATGTTTATTACTTGAGGCTTAGCGGCGGTCTGGCTAAGGTTAGAAAAGGGAAGCGTGTTGCATGCTTGTGTGTTTATCTAAAAAGGGAAATCGTTAGTTACATGTTATAATAAAAAGGGTGAACCGGGGAATAATCTTTGGATGGGATTTAACGGTTCTCCTGTTACCTGGAAATGGGATAGGTAATGGCTTATGATTTTTCGTGAATATTGTATATTCATGTACTCATGTCTACGTGATTGTACACTTTACATTGCTTAGGAAAGTTGTATGGAACGTCTAGGTTCCTATTTATAGTCTGTGTTTAACGGTGTTTACTTGTTGGTCTTACAAGTTATGTGTGTTCATCTATTGACTATGGTTATTGACATTCGATTGGCTCGGGTACCACGCCTGGTACAGGTTATTAATTGGTTGTCACAGGTACCACGCCTGGTATAGGTTACTATTTGGTTGGCTCGGGTACCACGCCTGGTACGGGTTTACTTTATTGCATATTGCATGTTGACTTGTATCACATTGATTGTTATTGGTTCCGTGAGTGGACCGAGCTATTTTTATTGAATCGGGATGTCCAATGGTGGTCCTTGAGTGACCGGGAATTCTGTTATATCATGTTATTAGTTTGCTCTTGGTTTACGCTGGGTTGTTATATCATGTTATGAGTTTGGTCTATGTCTAGGCCGGGTTGTTATATCATGTTATTAGTTCGGTCTTGGTGTAGGTCGGGTTATTGCATCATGTAATGAGTTGGTCTTGGTGTAGACCGGGTTGTCATATTTAACACCTAGATGTGTTAGGGGGATCCGGGTGGGTTCGGACTATGTAAAGGAGGTTATGAGTTTATGTTTTATTGTCAATAAGTGTACTAATGACGAACAAAGATTAATTACGTTAATAAGCATAAGGATGGGTCTTGGGGCAGACCGGGTAGCCTGTTGAACACTTAGGTCTGGTTAAAGGATCCTTGGAGGTTCCAGGTTTTGGGATGAGAAAGGGATTTAGATATAACTTTGTTGTTGTCATTGAAGGTGTCAATAGTTTCTAGGTGAGTTGCATGTGATTGGTAAATGTAGAGGAAGACGGAGAGTCTGGGCGTGGTTATTGGTTAATATAACCAGGTGGTAAAGTTGTTCTAGAGGTCCGGGAAAGTGCTGGAAAATGGTAGGTAATACTTGGGTATATTAGCGGTTTTGGTTAGGCAGCTAGCGGGGTCGAGTTTGAATATTTAATCAAGGTAGTTTACTGGGGTAAAGGTTAAATGTGACTTGGGAAGTCTACGTGTCAAGGTGACTTGGGAAGTCTACGTGACAAGGTGACAAGGTAACTTGGGAAGTCCTAGATGTCAGGGTCAAGGTTAAGGGTGAAGGAGGGAGCTATAATGTTTATTTCATGTCTTTCCCTGTTTTTCTTATATGATGGTAGGAATGGATTCGGGTCGACCGATGATGCCTACCAGTACGTGTGTTTGTACTGACTCTACTCTTGCTATACCTTTTTGTTATAGTCTGGTTGCAGGTTGGTGATGTTTCATAGATTCACGGCGATGAGGGTCTCCAGCAACTTCTTTCTTCGATTCCATGGTGGAAGTTAGGTCTTTTATATCTTTGTGTCACCTTGTAGAAGCTCTTGTACCTGTTTAGACTAGATCCTAGGGAGGGGTTTAAATAATTTTAAAAAAATTCCGCAAATTCTTATGTAGCCTATTTCTGAACAGGATTTGTAAAGGTGGCTTAATTTAAAGGTTTACTTTAATTATGCATGTTACCTGTTGGATGGGTGGTAATGGTTCGTCTATCTAGCTGATTAGAGTAGGCGCTCGCATAGCCCGGTAGGTTGGGTCATGACAAATGGTATCAGAGCCTAGGTTATTGGTCTTCCAGTACAAGAGCAAAATGTCGAATAGAGTCCCGCAGATGTGTGTAGACGTCCACATCTAATCCTAGGGAAGCTATGAAGCATTCTAGGAAACACTTCTCTTCTTTCATTCCTTTTCGTGGGGTTTCGTTACTTGCTTGTATGGGTTGAGTCCAAAGGTATCTCTCGATTCTAATTGGTATCTCAACAAGGTGAAGGATGTCATTGGACTCCGGGTACGACAAACAAGCAAGGGAAATTAGAACCGGGAAGGTTCCAATTGGTATCTGGCCTGGGAGGCTATGTAAAGGATGGATGAATTGGCTAACGGTCATCCATAAAGCGAATGAAAGGTGATGAAACTTGTTTGATTGAGTGTTAGAGCTTGATACTCGTGATTGCATGCATTGCATTATTTGAATGATCGCGATTATGTGGTATGTAATTACTTGAGTTACTTTGAAAATTGTGGTTGGCAAGGAGTCTTAACTTGGTTATGTGTTAATAATTGAAGGAGTTCTTATTTTGTAATCCAAGTGGAAAACAGTATGCTAAATGCGGGGCAGGGTCTTATCATTGGTAAAAATGATAAGGAAAAATGATATATATACTTGTGGGAACTTAGGTTTCAAGTGGTTGGTATGTGAATAAGTACGAGGGACAAGGGCTATTATTGCTTAATAGTGGGAGTTATGGTAAGGCATGGATGATCGGCTAATGGTCATTCATGGGACGAATAGAGAGTAAATTTGGTGACTTGATTTCGTTGTAGTGTGAAACCGAATTATTTGTGTCTTACAGTGGTTGTATGATTTCTTGATTGGTATGTGATTGGTTGCCTTACTGTGAAATTGTGGGTCTAAAGGTCGTCATCAATTGAATTGGTATGATTTGGTTGGTGATAAAATGTTATGTGTGCAGAGTAAAATTTAATATTACTTTCGAGAAAGGACTCATCATTGGTTAAGATGGTGAGGTAAAAAGGATTTACAACTGTAGGGAAGCTTTGGTTTCAGGATAGTCAGTACTTAGTTGGGAACCAAGGGGAAAAAGGGGCTATCATTGCTTGATAGCGGGGATTTTGTTAAGGAAATTTTCTTTTGTGATAACTCCTGATCGTGACTTCAGTATATTTATTCTGACTTAAAGGTTTGTGATTTGCTTTAGTGATAAATTGTGGTAGGCCCCAATTGGAATGGTTTGCATTTACATTCGGGTAATGACTTATCATTGGTATAGATGGTAAGAGAAAGGGATTGGTAACTGTGATTGTAGGGAAGCTTCGATTTCATGACAGTCGGGACTTGGTTGGGAACCATGGGAACAAAGGCGTCATTAGTGTGTAATGGCGGAAAGATATTATTAGGAACAATTGTCTAGTGTTAACTCTTTGTGATTGATAATATTTTATGCTGAATTGTGATGCGTTTGATGCTAGGAATGGTCCTAAGGATGGTTAAGAACATGGAGGAATTTACAGGACTAGACAATGGTAACTGGGGAAGGGGAAGGATACACTTGCTGGAATTTTTAAATTTCTGGGTTGTTACCGTCGGGACTGCCATAGTGGGACTAGACCGCTACGGCGATCCCGCTATAGCGGGATTTTTACCGCCACAGCGGAAGGGCGCGGGACAGAGTGCCTGCGCTACTTTCCCTTGTTTTCATTTCATTCCTGGGGCATTTAAAGGCAATGGTTACATTATGAGTTGCTATGTGAAGCAAGGAAAACGTCCAGATAGCTAATATAGTATGCATATAAGGTATTTGATGGGAATTTAGCACCCATGTGTGATAAAAAGGAAAGAGTAGATATGGTAGCCCGGGATGTTGATAAAATTATGATTGACCATCGGTGGAATTATGACTCCAAATTAAGAAGTGTAAGCGGTCGTCGTCAAATATAGAACCCAACAGAGGTTGGGGTCGATCCCACAGGGAATAAGGTGCAAATTAAGTCGTTAATGTCTTAGTTTACTAGTAATCAATAAGTTCCGGTAAATGAGGGGGTTTGTGTGATCAATATTTGAACAATGCAAATAATAATGTACGAGTTTCAACGAGTAATAATCAATATGAGAATGAACTAGGGAAGTGTTCACCATGGCGTCGTAACAGTTTTGACTCAAGCTTAACCGGGTTCTTTCTATATGCATATCACGATATGGTTGAATTAATGGTATCATCTAAACGTTTCTCAACCAAATAGATGAATTTCCTTTTCAATTCTCTCGAACTTGAAAAGGTGAACTTTCTTATTTCAATCCTAAACATCAAGTAGATTAATCTAGTTACAGCATTAATCATAAGACGAGAGTTAGTAGTCTCGAATCCTCGTAGTTAATCAAATTTCCCGGTTTTAATCTCCTTGCTCAAGCAAATTAAACCTAGGCATGTCCTAATGTTTGCAACCACTAGAAAACATTAATAATGAATGATTAACGACGTGACAACTTATAAAGTGAACCCAATGCTACCCGGAATCTACGTTGTTACTCTTGCCATGGATCCCACAACCCTAGTTGTGGGGAGTTTAGCCACTCATACTAGCAAAACGAAGTAAATAAATACTAGTATTCATATGATAAGAAAGAATTCTTACAATAGAAAATTAGTACTTTACTTTGAACTTCGTAGAATCCCAGCACCAATGGTGAAAATCTCAAGAACAATGGAAGAAGAGGAAGAAAAATGAGTTTGTGTCGTGTTTTCTCCTCTCAAAACTCGTTCAAAACGTCTGACAAATATTAGTTAATGAGTAAATAAAATAACCCTAACACTGAGTATTTATAGCAATCTAGGAAATAAAGTCCAAAAATAGAATTTTTGGAGTCCCGCTTCGTGTTGACGGGTCGCCTAACGGACCGTCACCCATGAGACTGGCCGTCACTCCAAGCCGTCGCCACTATCCAGTGCATGATCTCCATTATCTCTAACTTGACGGCTTGGCTGACAGTCAGTCACAGGTGTGACGGCCCGTCACGCCAACCGTCGGCACTATCCAGTGCATGATCTCCATTAGCTCTAGTTTGGCGACTTGGCTGACGGTCAGTCACGGGTGTGACGGGCTGTCACTCCAACCGTCGCCACTATCCAGTGCCTCCTTTAGCTGCTGCTAAGTTTGGTGGCTCCCCTGACGGTCAGTCACCCGTGTGATGAGCCGTCAGGCCCTCCGTCAAGACTAACCAGTGTTACTTAGCTTTGAGTAATTTTTTACTTCCTTTCTATCTTTGTCTCGATTTCCTGCAAATACAACATAAAAATATCAAAAACCACAAAAGGTTGCTCAAAAACTTGCGATTATTCTTAGTTAAAGGCGTCAAATGTGCCGTAGAATACCGGCACATCAACATCCTAAACTTAAAACATTCGTTTGTCCTCAAGCAACATGACAACAGAAATAAAACTGACGACTCAACTACGACATTATAGACATGTTTCTAGCAACCATGGCTAATCAATGATTCAAGCAATTCAAACCAAGCTCCCCCGGTACTACAAAAGTGCTCTGAAAAGCTAACTCGTTAGGATCCAAGGGTGTTATGCCGATGTGACTGAACATTCTACAAATACATGAATCGCTATCCCAACAATCAGAAAGTAATATTGAAATCCTGATGCCCTCACCACAAGGAAGTCCCACTCACAGAGTTTTGGAACTAAGTAAGACGCTCACGCTCACAAATGATGTCAAACAATGCACATGCGATGCCATAGGCTTGCCCTTGCTATTCTATTTCAGTTTTTCAGAAAGCCGCTCATGATCACTACAGGACTTGTTTTGGCTTGTAATGAGGCTTCGGGTGCAGGTAGGATACATTTTGGGGTTAGTGACTAAGCCCTCCTTGGAATCACCGATCTACTACTTCCACTTAACTTTACTTCGTCCATCCTTATTCACCCTTTTTATTCCCTTCTTGCTATCTACAAGTGCGGCCTCTTTATTTTGACAATTCTTTTTAATCTCCTTTTTTTTTTCTTAGGCACACACCTGAAATTTTCATTCTATCCACAACCAATCTTGTCCATCCTATTTTTCTTATCATTTACCTCCATAGTAGCCACCCTCAACTTAGGCTGATTGCCTGAGTTGAGATGCACGATGTCCAAGGAAGGACCAGGGCCAAGATAGGGATTCAAAGTTAAAAAGAAACGGTGACAGGTTATTGAAATAAATTATGGCTCAAACAGGGATCAAAGGGATTATTTGCAATTGGACGGTCTTATAGGCTAAGTGGACTGCACACAAAAAGGGCATGTGATCCTTTCCTGAGCAACCAACTTCAAGCTTAACAAAATAGACCGGGCAAGTTCTAGATGCATGCACAGAGTAAGAGTTTATAACAAAAATCTCACACACACTTCGCATCAGGAAGCCATACACTACCAATCATTGAAACAACAGTTCAGGCTAAACAAGATCGTTCTTCGCACATGCATACAAAGACACTCAAGGATCCATAACAGTAAATTTTCCATACACAAGTACAAAAAACAACTTTTTCAGAGGGGGCTGCTTTTTATTTTAACCATTCACAGCCATGCTTGCTACAACGTCACCCAATAATGAAAGTAAAAACAACTTAAACATGCCGGTTCTACTAGATAGCACACCGAAGGAAAAGAAATATGACAACAAAAACCTTCGGTGGTAATACCCCTACCCCTATCAAAAGAATCTAGCATTGTCCTCAATGCTCATCGAAACAGCTATACAGAAATTAAGGCATAGGGGTACCTATGAAGCCTATACTTCGGGATGAGGATCAGTGTCACCGGTTTCGGCCGGTGTACGCAACTCATCATTATCTGGGGTCTCTCCAGACTCCGGTACTGCACTAGATGATGCCCCCTCTGCTTGGGCATGCACTATTTCCTGACGCAGCTGCTCGTCTACCACCGACCACTGCTTTGCAACCTCTAACTCGTCCTCCTCGGCTGATTTCTTTCTGTGCTTTCTCTTCTTTGACTTCTTTACCCCACTTTCACCTACTTGGGGTTCATTAATTTTTAGTGGATGACCCATCAAATCCACTATCGTGGTTTCTTCTTCCAAGTCCACGAAATCCGTAGTCTCATCATAAGGCTCTTTTTCTTGCTTGAGGGCGGTTATGTCATCCTTTACCTTCTTTAGTTCCACATCAAATCTTGCCAGATCCGGGATGCTCATTTCATTTAGCCTTGCCTCCATCCGGGTTTCCATCGTATCGACCCTTGCACGCAACCCCTCCAATGGCTTCAGAGCCTTCCGTATTGCTTCATCAATGGTGGGTTTGAACAAGTCCGTCCAAGCGGCAATTTGTTTATCCATCTGTTTCTACTTCTGCACCATTTTAGCAAAATTTCGGGGATTCATGTGATATTTCGATGGTAGAGAATTCCTTGCTGCAGTGCCGGAGCTTTCAGCAGTAGCTCTTGTTGTTTGTGAAGTCTTCGGATCAAACACCGCAAGTGGCATCTCTGTGCCTGATAGAGTGTCGGTCGCCTCGGAGGTGGTTGTGGTTGGTTCCTCAAAGATCTGAGGTTTATGAATCCTCATGTCAAACTTAGTATCATCCTTCGATTTGTCAATATTTTGCTTGGATGACATTGTCACTTGCTTATCAATACCATCCAGTATCGGTACCTCTGCGCGCCTGTATAACTCAGTAACCAGACACGGGAACGGCAAAGAAGAAGTAGTTTTCATGGCCCTGGTCCGCATCTCGTCTGCAATTATCATTCTGAAGTTGATGACGTACCTGGCTATCAAGCTTGCTATAAGTATGGCTCTTACCTTATCCAAATTAGCGTCTCCACCTGCTGGAAATAGCCTGTACCGCACAACAACCCACCAAAACTTTGCTACGAAGCTTAGTGATTGCTTCGATATCCGTCCCTTCTGAGTTAGCCAAGATGGTGAGCCATCAGTCAATGTCCGTTCTAACCATGGTCTCTGCGAGTATTTGTTGGCAATTTTGTCATGAAACTCTGGCATATCAGGTGGAGGAATGTATTCAGGATCGAAGAGGACTCTGTTAATCATCTCTCGGGAGATGTCTACTTGTTTACCCCGAACCAGAACCCGGTCCTGCCTTGGTGCTGATTTAACCCCTTTTCCTTTCTCACATTTGCTCTCCAACAGTGCCAAATAGTTGGCATAGAATTCCCAGACTAGTTCTGGATAATAGAATCCTGGAGGTGTGCTCATCCACTCAAGTTGGTACCTCTGAAACTGTGTCTGAAGAACTGGGTATTCTGGCAGATCCGTGGTAATAATTTGCACTTCTTAAGCTATCGGTCTGTTGTGGCTCCTCGACATTGTTTTGGTAAGACCATCAAGATAGTGCTTTCTAGCACCCTCAAATGCCCACCGGATCGATTCTCTATCCATGGGTGCCTTCCCTACATTTTTGGTGGTTTCAGTACCACTTACATCCTCCGGACTAGGGCTGGAGCTACCACTTTCTTCAGATCCACTATCACTCCCTGACCTACTACTAGATGAACCACTCTCCTCGTCAGACTGGGAGACTTGGGTGTTTCTTCGTTTGGATAGCCTAGTTTGGTAGGTCGGGGCTTCAACTGCTTCTTCTTCGCTACTCGATTCATCTACTAGGGTCCGAGTGGTAGCGGTTCTTTCTTTCCTCTTTTGTGCTTGAACGCGAGGTGGTTGTTGTTTGGGGGCCATGTACCTGCACGGGAACAAGTTCGAACACATGAGAATAGGAAAACACTAAACTATCGCCACTGTCTCGGAGTGACGGTTTGGGTGACGGTCAGTCGCATGGGTGACGGACTGTCACACCTGCCGTCTCTAAGACAGTGAACTGGTTATTGTTGATGGCTTAACTGACGGTTCGTCACATGTGTGATGGGCCGTCATGCCAACCGTCAGGTTGAGACAGCGTGTTTTATTCTCTTTGGGGCATTTCCTCGAACACCTTGTGCTCTATTCGGGGTTTTCCCATTCTTTGTGGGATTTGGTTTCACAAAGTCACCACCCATCTTGTCTTTAATCCCATGGGTTACTCAAGACTTCACCCATGTCAAATTTATGATTTCAAACAACAACACCATTCATACCCAACAACATTTACATTATCACAATTTCACAAATATACAACCCAACAATTTCCTCCGGTATTTTGCCATAATGTTACTCAATAATTCCAACGAGGAAGAGTTTAGAATCATACCTTGATTTTGTTAGTGAGAGGAAAAAAAAACTTTTATTCCTTTTGGATTTACAGAACCGATGGACAACCCTATTCTTCGACGGGAAATTTGGTTCTTGCGTTTTCGACGACTGGTGAAAAAGGGACGATGGGGATGTGGGATTTGCTTGGGGAAGAGAGGATTTTGATTTTAATGGAGGGTTGGAGCTTTAGAGTAGAATATGAGTGGGAAGATGATGAAGGTTATTTCAATCTATTTAGGCGGGTTTAGGTGAATAGCGGGTCGGGTTGGTTTTGGGTCGGGTCACCAAAAATTTAATACTTACCTGATGTGGTGGCCCAAGTGACGGTCCGTCAACAACCTGGCGGCCCGTCACTTAGTGCGTCTTACATAAACAGTGATCCCTTGTGATTGCCTTGGTGACGGCCTGGACTGACGGTCCACCAAAGCTGTGACGGTCCGTCACTCTTACCGTCACCACTAAATAGTTGAGATAAATATTTGTCCGACTGTAACGGTTTGTGTGACGGTCCGTCATCCAGTTGAGGACCCACCAACAGGAACCGTCACCCGTAGACAGAACATACTGTTACTTCCACCTCTTTTTTTTTTTTTTTTACCTGCACACTCAACGCACAAATTAACCACTTCTAACAAATCAAATTTTCCTAAGATCATAATACAACAACAATTCATGGGTTGCCTCCCATACAGCGCCTGATTTAACGTCGCGGCACCATGCGGGTGTCTTGATTACTCAGACTTCATCAAGATACACCAGAGACAGAACATGTACCTCCTCCAGAAGGCCCAGATATTGCTTTACCCTCTGCCCATTGGCTTTGAAAAACTCACCATCCGTATTTTCGAGTTCAACTACACCGGATGGAAACACTTGGTGTACTTTGAATGGTCCGGACCATTTGGATTTGAGTTTTCCGGGAAATAATTTGAACCTGGAGTTGAACAACAATACCAAGTCCCCAACTTTGAACTCCCTTTTCTCAATTTTTCTGTCATGGTATAGCTTCATTCGTTCCTTGTAGAGAGCGGATCTCTCATATGCTCGCAATCGGAACTCGTCCATCTCATTCAATTGTTCCAACCTTAGTTCTGATGCATCTTTCCAACTGAGATTTAACTTTTTGAGCGCCCAAAGGGCTTTGTGCTCAAGTTCTACGGGCAAGTGACAAGCTTTACCAAAAACAAATTGGTAAGGAGACATACCAATTGGCGTTTTAAACGCTGTTCGGTATGCCCAGAGTGCGTCATCCAGCTTTCTTGCCCAATCTCGCTGGTTCACATTCACAGACTTTGCCAATATCTCCTTAATTTCACGGTTCTACACTTCGACTTGCCCACTTGTTTGGGGCTGATAAGGTGTGGCTACTTTGTGTTGCTTCACCCCGTATTTTGCTAGAGCAACCCGGAACACCTTATTGCAAAAATGTGAACCTCCATCACTTATGATTGTGCGAAGGGTGCCAAACCGCGCAAAGATGTTTCTTTTTAGAAAAGCCACCACACTTCTCCCTTCGTTATCGTCCAAAGCAACCGCCTCTACCCACTTTGAAACATAATCCACCGCTACCAAGATGTAATGGTTCCCATAAGAGCTGTCAAAAGGGCCCATGAAATCTATCCCCCATACGTCGAACAACTCAACCTCCAAAATAGTGGACATGGGCAACTCTTGTCGGCGAGAGATTGCTCCTCTTCATTAGCATTGATCACAGAACTTGGCAAATTCATATGAATCTTTCTGGATTGTCGGCCAATAATAACCACACTGTAAGATTTTTCGGGCGGTTCGATTACCCGCATGATGTCCTCCAACTGGGGACGAATGACAAGCTTGCAAGATGCTTGTCATTTCCACTTCCGGTACACATCTCCTTACTATGTTGTCAGCACACAACCGGAATAAATACGGCTCATCCCAGAAAAACTTACTTGCATCATGGAGAAATTTCTTTTTCTGGTGGAAGTTCAAATCTTCTGGGATCATGTCACTCACCACATAATTTGCGAAATCAGCGTACCAAGGCACCATAGCAAGTGACGCGGCCATCACCTGCTCATACGGGAATGCATAATCAATCTCCGGTTCATCTACTACTTTCTCTTCCCTCTCAAGCCTGGACAGATGTTCCGCTACCTGGTTTTCACACCCTTTCCGATCTTTGACTTCAAAGTCAAATTCCTGCAACAATAGCACCCATCGGATTAGTCGAGGTTTGGCATCCTTTTTGGTCATTAAATACCTCAAGGCTGCATGATCTGTGTGCACTACCACTTTTGTACCAAGTAAGTATGCTCTGAATTTCTCAAAAGCGTATACAACAGCCAGCAGCTCCTGTTCTGTCACTGTGTAGTTCTTTTGCTCCCCATTCAATTCTTTACTAGCATAATAAATGGGGTGAAAAAGTTTGTCTCGCTTCTATCCCAGAACAGCTCCAAGTGCAACACCACTCACATCGCACATTACTTCGAACGGTTTGGACCAATCCGGGGCAATTATAATAGGAGCATCCACTAACTTTTCTTTCAGGCACTCAAACGCCCTCAAACACTCAGCATCAAATACAAACTTAGTCTCTTTTTCAAGCAACCTGCACAAAGGGTTAGCAATCTTAGAGAAATCTGTAATGAATCTTCGGTAGAAACCGGCATGACCAAGAAAGCTCCTCACACCCTTTACTGAAATGGGTGGAGGTAGTTTCTCGATGACTTCTATCTAGGCTCTATCCACCTCTAGACCTCTCATAGATATCTGGTGCCCTAATACAATGCCTTCCTTCACCATGAAATGGCATTTCTCCCAATTCAGCACGAGGTTTGACTCTTCACACCTTTGCAATGCTTGACCCAAATTAGTCAAGCAATCATCAAATGCATCACCCACTACCGAAAAGTCATCCATGAAGACTTCCAATGTGTTCTCCACCATATCAGAAAAGATAGACATCATGCATCTTTGGAATATTGCAGGAGCATTACAAAGACCAAAGGGCATGCGTCTAAAAGTAAACATACCGTAGGGACAGGTGAAAGTGGTTTTCTCCTGATCTTCTGGGGCGATAGATATTTGGTTGTACCCCAAATATCCATCCAAAAAGCAGTACCAGCCCCTTCTAGCTAATCTATCCAGCATCTGATTCATAAAGGGCATGGGGAAATAATCACGGAGAGTCCAGGAGTTTAGCTTCCGGTAATCCATATAGACTCGCCACCTCGTGACAGGTCTTAATGGAATCAGCTCATTTTTTTCATTAGCTACCACAGTCATTCCTCCCTTCTTAGGAACACATTGCACTGGGCTTACCCATTTGCTATCAGAAATTGGGTAAACCACTCCAGCATCGAGCCATTTGATGATTTCTTTCTTCACCACCTCTTGCATTGGCAGATTCAGTCTCTGTTGGTGCTCGGTGGTGGGAGTGCAATATTTTTCTAACTGTATCTTATGAGTACAAATACCTGGTGGGATGCCAATAATATCCGCAATGGTCCAGCCAATTTCTCTCTTGTGTCTCCTCAGTGTGGATAGTAAAGCTTCAACTTGTGATTCCACAAGGTCTGTTGCAATGATTACAGTTAAGGTATCTTTGTCACCTAAAAATGCATACTTCAGATGGCCTGGCAACTCTTTCAGCTCTAATATCGGCGCTTCCTCAATAGAAGGCTTTGCAGGAGGTGTCGGTCTGTTCTTTAAGTCAAGATCTAATTTCTTTGGGGCGTAACAATATGACCCCATTCCAACCACAGCATTTACAATTTTTTCATAATCTTCGATGTCATCATCATCAAAGTTCATCATGACTGTTGCCAACGTCTCTACAGCAAGTCTCTCTTCAACAAAAACAATCACATCAGATTCGGCAACAACATCAATAACCGAGACAACATTCATATCCCTCGGTTGCCTTATTGACTTGCACACATTAAACTCACAACTTCATCGTTCAACCTGAAAGTCAACTCGTTGCTCTCCATATCTACTAATATTCTTCTGGTTGCCAAGAAGGGTCATCCCAAAATAATAGGGACTTCAAAGTCCACTTCGCAGTCCAAAATCAGGAAGTCTGCCAGAAAGATGAACTTCTCCACCTTCACAAGCACATCGTACAAAATACCCACCGGCCGTTTAACCGATCTATCAGCCATCAACAATCTCATAGTCGTCGATTTGGGAGCTCCTAAGCCCAACTGCCGGTAGATAGCTAACGGCATCAAGTTTATGCTAACCCCCAAGTCACAAAGAGCTTTTGCAAAGTTAAACTCCCCGATGGTGCACGGAATAGTGAACGCACCCGGGTCTTCTTTCTTTTGGACTAGCGACCTTGATGAAATGGCGCTACAATGGTGGAGGTTGTCTTCCGGTTCAAAACTTACCGACCTTTTATTTGTGATCAAGTCCTTCATGAACTTTGCATAACGGGGCATTTGTTCAAGCGCATCCACCAGAGGGATATTCACAGAGATCTGCTTGAGCATGGTTATAAACTTGTGGAATTTCCCGTCTTCCACCTTCTTTTTGATCCTCTGAGGGAAAGGAGGAGGAGGCTTTGGCAGTTGTTTTGGAAGGTTTTCAACTTCCTTGCTCTTGTCCGTGAGCAATTTAGAATCATCATCTACCAAAATGGGTTTTTTAACCTGAACACCCACACCCTCATCACTTACCTTTTCATCAACAATGAGCTCATCTTCATCAATAACATCATATTTCTGCTTTTGAATTATCGGATGTGCTTCCAGTAATGTATTACTGCCTCTGGTAGTGATCGCCATACAATTTCCATCGTTTCTCGAGTTTTGAATGGTGTCACTCGGCAATGTACCAGTTTTTCTTTGATTTAGAGATGCCGAGACTTGACTCATTTGTTGCTCTAGTTGCTTGATTGATGTGGAATGAGAATTCACTAACTGACTCATTGATGATAATTCAGATTTCATTTCCTTGACTCCGGAGTCAGTAGATTCCACCTTCAACAACATCTTTGCCATCATATTTTCTAACTTGGACGTCCCTGTCTCATTGCTTGCTCTTTCTCGGTTACCAGGTGGTACGTACAACCCACTTCTATCAGTTTAATTCATCCAATTCCCCTGATCACGATCTCCGTAGCCAGCTTTTTCATAGTGATTGTCCTTCTGATAGTTCCGACCTTGGTTTCGTTGGCCATTGGCCTGGAAAACCCCCAAATAATTAGCCTCCTCATCAGATTCAAACTCTGCTGCTCTACCTTAGGAACCCACAGCTTTCACTTTCTCCATATCTCCTGACAGCAAATGTTTTGTCAATAAATCCATTTGCATTTTCAGATGGGCCATATCTTGATCCCGCTCTTCCTCTTTCCTGTGCTGTTCTGCTGACATACCGACTGCATAAGTGCTAGCAGCCACCTCTGTGTCCCATGTATGCCAAGCCCTGTTGGTTTTAGTGAGCCGGTCCAAAATAGTTGTGGCATCGATAAAGGTGAGACCCAAAAATGCTCCACCTGCTGCATTATCCAGTGTCTGCTTGGTAGCCGAATTTAGTGCCCTGTAGAATGTCTGCATCAAAAAATTGTTGGTCAACTGATGGTTTGGGCATTGTGTCAGCTTTTTCTTGAACCGCAACTAGGTCTCATGTAAAGCCTCATGAGGTTGTTGTCTGAAGTTGTTAATTTCATCCCTCAACTGTATCATCCTAGAGGGAGGAAAGAACCTTTCTAGGAAAGCTCCTTTCAACTCTCCCCAGGTTGTGATAGAGTCGGGGGTTAGCTCTGTCAGCCATAATGTTGCCTCATTAGATAGAGACAACGGAAATAACCTGAGCCTGATCGCTGTCTGACTTACTCCAGGCAATTCGAATGACTTGCAGATACCCACAAAATTCATCAGGTGTCGGTTTGGATCATCACCAGTAACACCACGGAACAGTCCCTTTAAGTTCAACAGCTGGAGCATTGTGCTAGTAATGTTGAACTTGGCCCCAGCCGATAGCGGAGGAAGCACAATAGCGCCCGTGGCACCAACTCCATCTAAGTCGATATCCTCATCATCATCCAAAGCAAATTGCCTTGGTTGCTGTCGACCTCTACCCCTCTGTTGCTGCCTTTGGTTTGCGGGGGCTATATTTTCAACACGCTCCGCAGCTCTACCATCACCCGTTGCAGCCTCATCATCCATCCCAACATCGTCCTCAATATCATCAACATTTACGTGTTGTTGGGCCTGCTGAGCTGCAGCTAGTCTTGCTGCCTCTTGTTGTTGTACATTCATGGTTTGCCTTAACGTTCTAGATAACTCGGGATCGTAAGGTAATGTTGATTCACCCGAGCGCCGGGTACTTGGCATGCACAACTATGTACCCTGTAACAAACAAAAACAACAAATAAAAGTAAAAGAAGGAAATATGACTAAGAGTCAAATAAACACACTGGACTTAATAAATAACCGTAGTCCCCAGCAACGGCGCCAAAATTTGATACGCCCAAATTACGACTCCAAATTAATAAGTGATGTGACGCTAATTTACGTCACTTTTGACTCCTTTTTACTAAGAACAATCGTACGTTTTCAAGAAACCATTGTTGTTTTTGATGTTTTTATGTTGTATTTGTAGGAAACGGAAACAAACACGGAAACGGAAGAAAATACGAGAAAAACGACGTTCTGCCTAAGAGTGACGGCCTGAGTGACGGCCCGTCACACATGTGATGGTCCGTCACTGGGACCGTCAACTTGAGGCAGTGTTGCTGCCAAGCAGTGATGGCCCAGGCGACGGTCCGTCACTGCCCTGACGGTCCGTCAAGCCTGGCCATCACGCTTAGGCAGTGGCTTCAGGCGGTGACCCGCGTTTTGGGGATTCCTAGCCCGTTTTGGATTGGGTTTCTTTGACTCCTATAAATACCCTAGGATAGGGTCGAATATTATTCTAATTCATTCACCCATTAGTGAAAAACACGTTTTTCGTTATTTTGGAGAGAAAACAACACGGTTCATTTGTATTGAACTCGTGTTCTTGATTCGTTCGTGAGTTCTTGGTATTTCTTGCTCTTGGATATTGGAAGGTTGATTGTTTCATTATATTGTAAGACTTTTCTTCTCTTTATTATGAATACAACTATTTTCTCTTCTTCTTCGAGCATGAGTAACTAAAACTCCCGCAACTAGGGTTGTGGGAGCCATGGCAAACGTAGCGATTTAGGTTCCGGGTAGCGTTGGGTTTAATTTACATGTAGTCACGTTGTTAATCATACTTTATGTCACGTTTTCTAGTGGTTGCAAACATTAGAACATGCCTAGGTTTAATTTGCTTGAGTAAAGAGATTAAAACCGGGAAAACTTGATTAACAACAAGGATTCGAGACTACTAACTCTCGTCTAATGATTAATGCCGTAACTGGATTAAGCTACTTGATGTTAGGATTGAAAGCTAAAAAGCACATCTTTTCGAGGTCGCGAGAATAGAAAAGGAAATTTGTTTATTTGGTCGAGAGACGTTTAGACGATACAATTGATGCAATCACATCGTGACACGCATATAGAAAGAACCCGGTTAAGCCTAGGATCGACATTGTTACAAAAGCCATGGTGAACACGTCCCTAGTTCATTCTCTCCTATTGATTATTTCTCTTACATAATTGTTGCTTTTGTTCACGTTGATTACAAAACCCCCTCTTTAATTACCGGAAACAATTGACGACTAGTCACGTACTTCACTAAAGTCTTAATCTTCACCATATTCTCTGTGGGATTCGACCCCAACCTTTGTTTGGGTTCTTTACTTGACAACGATCGCTTACGCATCTTTAATTAGAAGTGTAGTTTGAGCGTTATCAAAAAGTGGCGCCGTTGCCGGGGAATACGGTTTTTGATTAAGTCTGGTGTGTTTAGTTGACTTTTAGTCATAAGTTCCTGCTTTTATTTTTGTTTGTTATTTTTGTTTTTGGACAGGGCACAGGTTGTGCATGCCAAGTACCCGAGGTTCGGGGGAACAAATTCTACCTTACGACCCCGAACTTGCGAGAACATTGAGGCGGAATATGGCCGCACAATTAGACGCAGCAAGGATCGCTGCAGAACTGCAGGCCCAACAAAATGTGAATGCTGGGGGTCTGCAGGATGATGTGGTACTGAATGATGAGGATCTTGATTTAGATGGAGCTGGCGCTACGGGCGCCATTATTGTTCCACCGCTACCGCCCGGAGCCAAGTTCAACATCACTAGCACGATGATCCAGCTGTTGAACTTGAGAGGAGTGTTCCGCGGTGTTGCTGGTGACGATGCAAATCAGCAGTTAATGAATTTCGTGGGCATCTGCAAATCGTTCGAATTGCCAGGAGTGAGTCAGACAGCGATCAGGCTCAGGTTGATTCCGTTGTCTCTGTCTGATGAGGCAGCTTTGTGGTTAACAGAATTGACCCCCGACTCTATCGCAACGTGGGGAGAGTTGAGAGGAGCTTTCCTAGAAAGGTTCTTTCCTCCCTCGCGGATGATACAGTTGAGGGACGAGATTAGCAACTTCAGGCAGCAACCGCACGAAGCACTGCATGAGACTTGGTTGCGATTTAAGAAGAAGCTGACACAGTGCCCCAACCATCAGCTGAACAACGAATTCTTGATGCAGACATTCTACAGGGCACTAAATTCGGCTACCAAGCCGACATTGGATAACGCAGCAGGTGGAGCGTTTATGGGTTGCACTTTTGCCGACGCCACAGCTATTTTAGACAGGCTCACCAAGACCAACAGGGCCTGGCACACACGAGATTCAGAGGTTGCAGCTAGCACCTATACAGTGGGTATGTCAGCTGAGCAGCGTAGGAAAGAGGAGGAGCGCGACCAAGACATGGCGCACCTGAAAACGCAGTTGGATCTCCTGACAAGGCACTTGACGTCAGGAAGTATAGAGAAGGTACAAGCTGTGGGTTCCCAAGTTATTGAGACTGAGGAGGCAAATTACTTGGGGGGTTTCTAGGCCAATGGCCAGGGAAACCAAGGTCGGAACTATCCAAGAGACAACCACTATGAGAATGGTGGCTACAAAAATCGCGACCAAGGAAGCTGGAGGAACAACACCGATAGAGGTGGGTTGTATATACCACCTGGCAATCGGGACAAAACTGGCAGCGAGGCTGAGACGTCCAAACTTGAGAATATGATGGCGAAGATACTGCTTAAGGTGGAATCGACTGACTCTGGGGTAAAGGCAATGCGGAATGAGTTATCAACATTGAGTCTGGTAGTGGAGTCACACTCAACCGCGATCAAGCAACTAGAGCAGCAAGTGGGTCACATCTCGGCATCTCTAAACCCAAGGAAACCAGGTACTTTGCCGAGCGACACCACTCATCCAAAAAATGATGCAAGCTGTATGGCGATCACCACAAGAAGCGGAAAAGTATTACCGGAATCACATCCGGTAATTCATGCCCAAGGTGATATTGCGGATGATGAAGAGGCGATAGAGGAGAAAACTCCAAAGCCCGCGGAGAAACGCAAGGAAGCTGAAAAGCTTCCAACTATGATGCCTCGACCACCACCTCCGTTCCCACAGCGTTTGAAAAAGAAAGCTGACGATGGTAAGTTCCTGAACTTCATGACCATGTTGAAAGAAATTTCAATAAACATACCATTGGTGGAAGTGCTGGAACAAATGCCCGGTTATGCCAAGTTCATGAAGGACTTGATTACAAAGAAGAGGTCGGTGAGTTTTGAACCGGAAGACAACCTCCATCACTGCAGCGCTATCTCTTCAAGGTCGTTAGTTGAAAAGAAGGATGATCCAGGTGCGTTCACTGTTCCATGTACTATCGGGAAGCTCAACTTCGGAAGAGCTATGTGTGATCTTGTTGCTAGTATCAATCTGATGCCGCTAGCAGTGTATAACAAATTGGGTTTGGGAGCTCCTAAACCAACGTCCATGAGAGTGATGATGGCTGATCGGTCGGTAAAGCGACCCGTAGGGATATTGTCTGATGTGCTAGTAAAGATTGGCAAGCTTATCTTCCCAGCTGACTTTGTGATCTTGGATTGCGAAGTAGATTTCGAAGTTTCCATCATCTTGGGACGACCATTGCTAGCCACAGCAAAAGCCTTGGTTGACATGGAGAAAAACGAACTGACCTTCAGGCTGAACAATAAAATGGTCAAGTTCGATGTGTCCAGAGTAATGAAGCAACCAAGTGACATGAGGGTGGTCGCGGTCATCAATGCTATTGAGGAAATCCCTGCGGATGTGTATCTTGAGGAGAAGTGTTTGGTCGAGAACCTAGCTGTTGTAAGAAGTATGGTGCGAGAGCACAAACATGTAGAGGAAGGCGGTAAAATTAAATCTAGAAAACGAAAACACCGCAAGAGAATCTACAAAGAAAGAGCAAAGAAGTTGTCGCGACTAGCGATGGAGCCCAAAGAGAAAGCTGGAACGCCATACACCATCGAGTTTTCATGTTTTGGAGACCCTGGCGGGCTCCAACATCATTCCGGAATCTGAGTCTGATCGACTTCACAGGTATTCCTTTATTCTCACAGTTTTTAGCTTTCGCATATATGCATTGGGGACAATGCATGAGTCTAAGTTGAGGGTGTTGGGAAACCTGTGAGTCACCACCGAGGGTTTTTGTTGCCGAGTTCTTTTCCCTCCGGTGTGCTATCTAGTAGAACCGGCATGTTTAGGTTGTTTAGTTTAAAAATTTTTAGTGTCTATAGCAAAGCATGTGATTTCTTATCAAAGTAGCGCCCCTTTAAAAATTTTCTGGTCTTGAGCTTATGTTGAAACGATTGACTGTCTGGATCCTTGAATGTCATTGTGTGATTATGATTAGAATGAGTATGCTTAAGCCGAGCGGTTGTTTGATAGTTGGTAGCGATATAGTTTCTTGGTGCCAAGAGTGTGTGAGATTATTGTTATAAATTCTTACTCTGTGCATGCATCTAGAACTTGCCCGGTCTATTTTGTTAAGTTCGAAGTTTGGTTGCTTAGGAAAGGATCACAGGCCCTTTTTGTATGCAGTCCACTTAACCTAAAAGACCGTCCAAATATAAATAATCCCTTTGATCCCTGTTTGAGCCATAATTGATCTTATTCTTTCAATAACCTGTCACCGTTCCTGTTTAACTTTGAAACCCTATTTTGGCCCTGGTCCTTCCTTGGACATCGTGCACCTCAACTCAGGCAATCAGCCTAAGTTGAGGGTGGCTACTACAGAGGTGAATGATAAGAAGAAAAGAGGAGGGAGAAGATTGGTTGTGAATAGAATGAAAATTCGGGTGTGGGCCTAAGAAAAGAAAAATAAAAATAAGTGAAAAAGATCGAAAAAGTAACAAAAAGAGTTCTCAAAAGAAAGAGGCCGCACCTGTAGCTAGAGAGAAGGAAATAAAAAGGCAAATAAGGATGGACAAAGTAACGTTAGGTGGTAAGAAGATGTCGGTAGTTCCAAGGAGGGCTTAGTCACTAACCCCTAAATGTATCATACCTGCACCCGAAGCCTCATTACAAGCCAATACAAGTCCTGTAGTGATCCTGAGCGGCCTTCTGAAAACTGGAAATAGAATAGTAAGGGCAAGCCTATGGTATCGCATGTGCATTGTTTGAAATCGGTTGTGAGTGTGAGCGCTTACCTAGTCCCAAATTTTGTGTGTGGGCAATGTGGTGAGGGCACCAAGATGTCTATATTGTCTATTGATTGTTAGGATAGCTGCGTGTGTGTATGCATAATATTCTATCATATCGGAATGACATGTTTGGATCCTTGCAAGTTAGTGTTTCATACATTTGTGTGCTACGAGGGAGCTTGATTTAATTGAATAAGTTTTGAATGACCATGAGTTGCTGTAGACACGAGTTTGGTTCTTAGTTGAGTCGTATTATTGTTTTATGTTAGGTTGCTTGAGGACAAGCGAACGTCTTAAGTTGAAGGTGTTGATGTGACGCTAATTTACGTCACTTTCGACTCCTTTTTACTAAGAACAATCGTACGTTTTCAAGAAACCATTGTTGTTTTTGATGTTTTTATGTTGTATTTGTAGGAAACGGAAACAAACACGGAAACGGAAGAAAATACGAGAAAAACGACGTTCTGCCTAAGAGTGACAGCCTGAGTGACGGCCCGTCACACATGTGACGGTCCGTCACTGGGACCGTCAACTTGAGGCAGTGTTGCTGCCAAGCAGTGACGGCCCAGGCGACGGTCCGTCACTGCCCTGATGGTCCGTCAAGCCTGGCCGTCACGCTTAGGCAGTGGCTTCAGGCGGCGACCCGCGTTTTGGGGATTCCTAGCCCGTTTTGGATTGGGTTTCTTTGACTCCTATAAATACCCTAGGATAGGGTCGAATATTATTCTAATTCATTCACCCATTAGTGAAAAACACGTTTTTAGTTATTTTGGAGAGAAAACAACACGGTTCATTTGTATTGAACTCGTGTTCTTGATTCGTTCGTGAGTTCTTGGTATTTCTTGCTCTTGGATATTGGAAGGTTGATTGTTTCATTATATTGTAAGACTTTTCTTCTCTTTATTATGAATACAACTATTTTCTCTTCTTCTTCGAGCATGAGTAACTAAAACTCCCGCAACTAGGGTTGTGGGAGCCATGGCTAAAGTAACAATATAGATTCCGGGTAGCGACGAGTTCAATTTACATGTAGTCACGTTGTTAATCATACTTTATGTCACGTTTTCTAGTGGTTGCAAACATTAGAACATGCCTAGGTTTAAATTTGCTTGAGTAAAGAGATTAAAACCGGGAAACTTGATTAACAACAAGGATTCGAGACTACTAACTCTCGTCTAATGATTAATGCCGTAACTGGATTAAGCTACTTGATGTTAGGATTGAAAGCTAAAAAGCACATCTTTTCGAGGTCGAGAGAATAGAAAAGGAAATTTGTTTATTTGGTCGAGAGACATTTAGACGATACAATTGACGCAATCACATCGTGACACGCATATAGAAAGAACCCGGTTAAGCCTAGGATCGACATTGTTACAAAAGCCATGGTGAACACGTCCCTAGTTCATTCTCTCCTATTGATTATTTCTCTTACATAATTGTTGCTTTTGTTCACGTTGATTACAAAACCCCCCCTTTAATTACCGGAAACAATTGACGACTAGTCACGTACTTCACTAAAGTCTTAATTTTCACCATATTCTCTGTGGGATTCGACCCCAACCTTTGTTTGGGTTCTTTACTTGACAACGATCGCTTACGCATCTTTAATTAGAAGTGTAGTTTGAGCGTTATCAATAAGCGTAAGCGGTCGTCGTCAAATATAGAACCCAATAGAGGTTGGGGTCGATCCCACAGGGAATAAGGTGCAAATTAAGTCGTTAGTGACTTAGTTGACTAGTAATCAATAAGTTTCGGTAAATGGGGGGGTTTGTGTGATCAATATTTGAACAATGCAAATAATAATGTACGAGTTTCAACGAGTAATAATCAATATGAGAATGAACTAGGGAAGTGTTCACCATGGCGTTGTAACAGTTTTGACTCAAGCTTAACCGGGTTCTTTCTATATGCATATCACGATGTGATTGAATTAATGGTATCATCTAAACGTTTCTCAACCAAATAGACGAATTTCCTTTTCAATTCTCTCGAACTTGAAAAGGTGAACTTTCTTATTTCAATCCTAAACATCAAGTAGATTAATCTAGTTACAGCATTAATCATAAGACGAGAGTTAGTAGTCTCAAATCCTCGTAGTTAATCAAATTTCCCAGTTTTAATCTCTTTGCTCAAGAAAATTAAACCTAGGCATGTCCTAATGTTTGCAACCACTAGAAAACATTAATAATAAATGATTAACGATGTGAAAACATATAAAGTGAACCCAATGCTACCCGGAATCTACGTTGTTACTCTTGCCATGGATCCCACAACCCTAGTTGTGGGGAGTTTAGCCACTCATACTAGCAAAATGAAGTAAATAAATACTAGTATTCATATGATAAGAAAGAATTCTTGCAATAGAAAATTAGTACTTTACTTTGAACTTCGTAGAATCCCAGCACCAATGGTGAAAATCCCAAGAACAATGGAAGAAGAGGAAGAAAAACGAGTTTGTGTCATGTTTTCTCCTCTCAAAATTCGTTCAAAACGTCTGACAAATATTAGTTAATGAATAAATAAAATAACTCTAACACTGGGTATTTATAGCAATCTAGGAAATAAAGTCCAAAAATAGAATTTTTGGAGTCCCGCTTCGCGTTGACGGGTCGCCTGACGGACCGTCACCCATAAGACTGGCCGTCACTCCAAGCCGTCGCCACTATCCAGTGCATGATCTCCATTAGCTCTAACTTGACGGCTTGGCTGATGGTCAGTCACAGATGTGACGGCCCATCACGCCAACCATCGCCACTATCCACTGCATAATCTCCGTTAGCTCTAGTTTGGCGGCTTGGCTGACGGTCAGTCACGGGTGTGACGGGCCGTCATTCCAATCGTCGCCAATATCCAGTGCCTCCTTTAGCTGCTGCCAGGTTTGGTGGCTCCCCTGATGGTCAGTCACCCGTGTGACGAGCCGTCAGGCCCTCCGTCAAGCCTAACCAGTGTTACTTAGCTTTGAGTAATTTTTTACTTCATTTCTATCTTTGTCTCGATTTCATGCAAATACAACATAAAAAAATCAAAAACCACAAAAGGTTGCTCAAAAACTTACGATTATTCTTAGTTAAAGGCGTCAAATGTGCCGTAGAATACCGGCACATCAGGAATAGTCATTCATGTAGAATTTGATAAATGACCCGTGATTGGCTGAGTAGTATGGGACACTGCTCATGGGCTTGTATTGTGAGGGTGATTATTGACTTGTGTTAGCATTGATGATCATTAGTTGTGAGGGTATGCTCGCCATAGCATTGGTTGGGGTGTAAGTACCCGGATAGACTTTTCCCCTAGAACGAGAGTCGCCAAAACCTCAAGCTAGGATGAGTTCCAATGGAATCTTTGTTATTGCATAATTTAGAGACATATGGTGTCTCAGGGCATAGTGTTCATGGGAATAAGGTGATACTATGATATGTGAGGGGCATAGTACCCCGTAGGAAGCTTCCGGAATAGAGTTTGGGCTAGCAGAACTCCGGGCATAGTGGAAAGGGGATCGCCATAGTGGGATCTAGCCCCCTTGGCGGGGAAAAGCTATTTTGTTCATTAGGTGAGTTTCTTTTGCTCTGATATATCGATGAGGCCCTGAATTTCTTGGGCACTCAGGGAGGGGTAATCTAGTTGCCTTGTGTAGCTCGAAGGAAGGGATTCCTTGACAGAGTGGGAGTGAATTAAATTTTGGTTGAATTGGGTACACCAAGGGATTCAAAAGTTTCGGTGGTTTGCATAAGGTTAAATTTACGCTGTCATGGTAGAGCAATAAGATTGAGGGACGGGCTTGTTCTCTCCCTCCACCGTTGAGATCATTCGAGGATGAACAATGGGTAAATTGGTATCTGTTGTAACGACTGGGTCCGTCGTTATGGGTTCCAATTGTTCCAAGTGTTAGAGTTAGAAAACTCCGAGTTTGGGAGTTTGAAATTCTTGGCTAGGCTAGCCTCGGCTGGTTTTAGAGCGAGGTGGAGTCTAGGGAAATCTGGGTATGGATTGGACTAGGTGTCTTGGGTTAAGCTAGTTTTCCACGTAGCCAAGACATAGAGGAGTCCGAGGGACTTTTTGAAATCAAATTTGGGTAAGTAGAACTCCCAGAGTCGCATTTGACGCGAAAGGGTTGCTTCAGGTCATCGGGAGAAGCAAGTGTGTTGTGAAATAGCCAAAACTGGCAGATTTCTGGACATTCTGTCCATGATGAGCGCGACAACGTGCGATAGCATCCACCACTATAGCGGTGGAAATTACCGTTATAGCGGTGGTCAAAGGGTGGTCAACCTGCTTAAGACCGCTATAGCGGCAGCCGACCGCTATAGCGGAGCGGGTACCGCTATAGCTGGCCGACGGGGACTTAATGCAGAAACATTCCCCAAAATATCAGTTTTTCAGAAGTTCATTTTGGGAGAAGGGCTAGGCGATTCCAGGAGTTTTTCCTCATTCGTCCGTCAAAATTCATCCCTAAGGTAAGGCTTTTGTTCCCCATACTCTGTAATACGTTTCCTATGCGGTAAAATTGCTAGGAGGGAAATTGGGGAAGGGTTAGAATGACCTGGGGATGGTGGAATTTGGGGAAAGAAGGGGATTCCAAGCATGTATGTTCTTGGGTATTGTTAATAGTTTGTTATTATGATCATAGGTTGTTAAATTCTCTGTTTTATCCATAAAAATGATAGAACTAGGAGATTTAACGGTGCAAAGCTCAGGAAAAGGGTGGGATGATCATGGGTGGCCTAGGGTTTGGGGATTTGGTATAGTCCGGGTAATGTGCAGACCTTGTGTGTTAATTGTAGGTACTGTGTGTTATTTTTAGACCAAGAACGAGAAAGGAATTTCGTTAAAAAGGACGCAAAACCACGGATCCGAGCCTGTAGGAATGCCTCCACTGAGCCAGAAATGCATGGTTGCAGCTGCTTTGCGCCCAGGTAGGCTAGATTTTCATGAGTAGTTTGACCTATTTACTTTCCGTACTTGTTGTATAGTAGAAATGGAGAAACCATGTTTTAGGCCTCCGGGCACGGAGTCTGGCGGATTCGAGATTGGTTGTGTTGTTTCTAGGATGTACAGAATGAATGGTCTTGTGAATGGTATTATGTGGTCAACTTATTCATATTATCGTGATAAAATTATGGGTTGAGGGACTAGCGTGTCGGGAAGGTTCGGGGAACCGGGGAAGTGCTTGGGAGCACGGGAAGTGGTAATAGGAAGCTTCTAGGTGGGGTTTCGGGAATGTTTATTACTTGAGGCTTAGCAGCGGTCTGGCTAAGGTTAGAAAAGGGAAGCGTGTTGCATGCTTGTGTGTTTATCTAAAAAGGGAAATCATTAGTTACATGTTATAATAAAAAGGGTGAACCGTGGAATAATCTTTGGACGGGATTTAACGGTTCTCCTGTTACCTGGAAATGGGATAGGTAATGGCTTATGATTTTTCGTGAATATTGTATATTCATGTACTCATGTCTACGTGATTGTACACTTTACATTGCTTAGGAAAGTTGTATGGAACGTCTAGGTTCCTATTTATAGTCTGTGTTTAACGGTGTTTACTTGTTGGTCTTACAAGTTATGTGTGTTCATCTATTGACTATGGTTATTGACATTCGATTGGCTCGGGTACCACGCCTGGTACAGGTTACTATTTGGTTGGCATGGGTACCACGCCTGGTACAGGTTACTAATTGGTTGGCACAGGTACCACGCCTGGTATAGGTTACTATTTGGTTGGCTCGGGTACCACGCCTGGTACGGGTTTACTTTATTGCATATTGCATGTTGACTTGTATCACATTGATTGTTATTGGTTCCGTGAGTGGACCGAGCTATTTTTATTGAATCGGGATGTCCAATGGTGGTCCTTGAGTGACCGGGAATTCTGTTATATCATGTTATTAGTTTGCTCTTGGTTTACGCTGGGTTGTTATATCATGTTATGAGTTTGGTCTATGTCTAGGCCGGGTTGTTATATCATGTTATTAGTTCGGTCTTGGTGTAGGTCGGGTTATTGCATCATGTAATGAGTTGGTCTTGGTGTAGACCGGGTTGTCATATTTAACACCTAGATGTGTTAGGGGGATCCGGGTGGGTTCGGACTATGTAAAGGAGGTTATGAGTTTATGTTTTATTGTCAATAAGTGTACTAATGACGAACAAAGATTAATTACGTTAATAAGCATAAGGATGGGTCTTGGGGCAGACCGGGTAGCCTGTTGAACACTTAGGTCTGGTTAAAGGATCCTTGGAGGTTCCGGGTTTTGGGATGAGAAAGGGATTTAGATATAACTTTGTTGTTGTCATTGAAGGTGTCAATAGTTTCTAGGTGAGTTGCATGTGATTGGTAAATGTAGAGAAAGACGGAGAGTCTGGGCGTGGTTATTGGTTATATAACCAGGGGGTAAAGTTGTCCTAGAGGTCCGGGAAAGTGCTAGAAAATGGTAGGTAATACTTGGGTATAATAGTGGTTTTGGTTGGGCAACTAGCGGGGTCAAGTCTAAATATTTAATCAAGGTAGTTGACTGGGGTAAAGGTTAAATGTGACTTGGGAAGTCTACGTGTCAAGGTGACTTGAGAAGTCTACGTGACAAGGTGACTTGGAAAGTCTAGGTGACAAGGTAACTTGGGAAGTCCTAGATGTCAGGGTCAAGGTTAAGGGTGAAGGAGGGAGCTATAATGTTTATTTCATGTCTTTCCCTGTTTTTCTTATATGATGGTAGGAATAGATTCGGGTCGACCAATGATGCCTACCAGTACGTGTGTTTGTACTGACTCTACTCTTGCTATACCTTTTTGTTATAGTCTTATTGCAGGTTGGTGATGTTTCATAGGTTCACGGCGATGAGGGTCTCCAGCAACTTCTGTCTTCGATTCCATGGTGGAAGTTGGGTCTTTTATCTCTTTGTGTCACCTTGTAGAAGCTCTTGTACCTGTTTAGACTAGATCCTAGGGAGGGGTTTAAATAATGTAAAAGTTTTTTCGCAATTTCTTATGTAGCCTATTTCTGAACAGGATTTGTAAAGGTGGCTTAATTTAAAGGTTTACTTTAATTCCGCATGTTACCTGTTGGATGGGTGGTAAGGGTTCATCTATCTAGATGATTAGAGTAGGCGCTCGCATAGCCCGGTAGGTTGGGTCATGACAAATGGTATCAGAGCCTAGGTTACCGGTCTCCCAGTACAAGAGCAAAATGTTGAATAGAGTCCCACGGATTGGTGTGTAAACGTCCACATCTAATCCTAGGGAAGCTATGAAGCATTCTAGGAAACACTTCTCTTCTTTCATTACTTTTCGTGCGGTTTTGTTACTTGCTTGTATGGGTTGAGTCCAAAGGTATCTCTCAATTCTAATTGGTATCTCAACAAGGTGAAGGATGTCATTGGACTCCGGGTACGACAAACAAGCAAGGGAAATTAGAACTGGGAAGGTTCCAATTGGTATCTGGCCTGGGAGGCAATGTAAAGGATGGATGAATCGGCTAACGGTCATCCATAAAGCGAATGAAAGGTGATGAAACTGGTTTGATTGAGTGTTAGAGCTTGAGACTCGTGATTGCATGCATTGCATTATTTGAATGATCGCGATTATGTGGTGTGTAGTTACTTGAGTTACTTTGAAAATTGTGGTTGGCAAGGAGTCTTAACTTGGTTATGTGTTAATAATTGAAGGAGTTCTTATTTTGTAATCCAAGTGGAAAACAGTATGCTAAATGCGGGGCAGGGTCTTATCATTGGTAAAAATGATAAGGGAAAATGATATATATACTTGTGGGAACTAAGGTTTCAAGTGGTTGGTATGTGAATAAGTACCAGGGACAAGGGATATTATTGCTTAATAGTGGGAGTTATGGTAAGGCATGGATGATCGGCTAATGGTCATTCATGGGACGAATAGAGAGTAAATTTGGTGACTTGATTTCGTTGTAGTCTGAAACCAAATTATTTGTGTGTTACAGTGGTTGTATGGTTTCTTGATTGGTATGTGATTGGTTGCCTTACTGTGAAATTGTGGGTCTAAAGGTCGTCATCAATTGAATTGGTATGATTTGGTTGGTGATAAAATGCTATGAGTGCAGAGTAAAATTTAATATTACTTTCGAGAAAGGACTCATCATTGGTTAAGATGGTGAGGGAAAAAGGATTTACGACTGTAGGGAAGCTTCGGTTTCAGGACAGTCGGTACTTAGTTGGGAACCAAGGGGAAAAAGGGGCTATCATTGCTTGATAGCGGGGATTTTGTTAAGGAAATTTTCTTTTGTGATAACTCCTGATCGTGACTTCAGTATATTTATTCTGACTTAAAGGTTTGTGATTTGCTTTAATGATAAATTGTGGTAGGCCCCAATTGAAATGGTTTGCATTTACATTCGGGTATAGACTTATCATTGGTATAGATGGTAAGAGAAAGGGATTGGGAACTGTGATTGTAGGGAAGCTTCGATTTGATGACAGTCGAGACTTAGTTGGGAACCATGGGAACAAAGGAGTCATTAGTGTGTAATGGCGGAAAGATATTATTAGGAACAATTGTCTAGTGTTAACTCTTTGTGATTGATAATATTTTATGCTGAATTGTGATGCGTTTGATGCTAGGAATGGTCCTAAGGATGGTTAAGACCAGGGAGGGATTTACAGGACTAGACAATGGTAACCGGGGAAGGGGAAGGATACACTTGCTGGAATTTTTGAATTTCTCGGTTGTTACCGTCGGGACTGCCATAGCGGGACTAGACCGCTATGGCGATCCTGCTATAGCGGGATTTTTACCGCCACACCGGAAGGGCGTGGGAAAGAGTTCCTGCCCTACTTTCCCTTGTTTTCATTTCATTCCTAGGGAATTTAAAGGCAATGGTTACATTATGAGTTGCTATGTGAAGCAAGGAAAACATCCAGATAGCTAATATAGTATGCATATAAGGTATTTGATGGGAATTTAGCACCCATGTGTGATAAAAAGGAAAGAGTAGATATGGTATCCCGGGATGTTGATAAAATTATGATTGACCATCGGTGGGAATAGTCATTCATGTAGAATTTGATAAATGACCCGTGATTGGGTGAGTAGTATGGGACACTGCTCATGGGCTTGTATTGTGAGGGCGATTATTGACTTGTGTTAGTATTGATGATCATTAGTGGTGAGGGTGTGCTCTCCATAGCATTGGTTGGGGTGTAAGTACCCGGATAGACTTTTCCCCTAGAACGAGAGTCGCCAAAACCTCAAGCTAGGATGAGTTCCAATGTAATCTTTGTTGTTGCATAATTTAGAGACATATGGTGTCTCAGGGCATAGTATTGATGGGAATAAGGGTGGTCAACCTGCTTAAGACCGCTATAGCGGCAGCCAACCGCTATAGCAGAGCGAGGACCGCTATAGCTGGACGACGGGGTTTTAATGCAGAAACATTCCCCGAAATATCAGTTTTTCATAAGTTCATTTTGGGAGAAGGGCTAGGCGATTGCAGGAGTTTTTCCTCATTCTTCCATAAAAATCTTCCCTAAGGTAAGGCTTACGTTCCCCATACTCTGTAATACGTTTCCTATGTGGTAAAATAGCTATGAGGGAAATTGGGGAAGGGTTGGAATGACCTAGGGATGGTGGAATTTGGGGAAAGAAGGGGATTCCAAGCATGTATGTTCTTGGGTATTGTTAATAGTTTGTTATTATGATCATAGGTTGTTAAATTCTCTGTTTTATCCATAAAAATGATAGAACTAGGAGATTTAACGGTGCAAAGCTCAGGAAAAGGGTGGGATGATCATGGGTGGCCTAGGGTTTGGGGATTTGGTATAGTCCGGGTAATGTGCAGGCCTTGTGTATTAATTGTATGTACTGTGTGTTATTTTTAGACCAAGAACGAGAAAGGAATTTCGGTTAAAAGAATGCAAAACCACGGATCCGAGCCTGCAGGAATGCCTCCACTGAGCCAGAAATGCATGGTTGCAGCTGCTTGGCGCCCAGGTAGGCTAGGTTTTCATCAGTAGTTAGACCTGTTTACTTTCCGTACTTGTTGTATAGTAGAAACGGAGAAACCATGTTTTAGGCCTCCAGGCACGGAGTCTAGCAGATTCAGGATTAGTTGTTTTGTTTCTAGGATGTACAGAATAGCTGATCTTGTGAATGGTATTATGTGTTCAACTTACTCATATTGTCGTGATAAAATGATGGGTTGAGGGACTAGCGTGTCGGGAAGGTTCGGGGAACCAGAGAAGTGCTTGGGAACACGGGAAGTGGTAATAGGAAGCTCCTAGGTGGGGTTTCGGGAATGTTTATTGCTTGAGGCTTAGCGGTGGTCTAGCTAAGGTTAGAAAAGGGAAGCGTGTCGCATGCTTGTGTGTTTATCTAAAAAGGGAAATCGCTAGTTACATGTTATAATAAAAAGGGTAAACCGGGGAATAGTCTTCGGACGGGATTTAACGGTTCACCGGTTACCTGGAAATTAGGTAGGTAATGGCTTATGATTTTCTGTGAATGTTGTATATTCATGTACTCAATTCTACGTGATTGTATGCTTTACATTGCTTAGGAAAGTTGTATGGAATTTCTAGGTTTCTATTTATAGTTTGTGTTTAACGGTGTTTACTTGTTGGTCACAAGTTGTGTGTGTTCATCTATTGACTGTGGTTATTGACATTCGATTAGCTCGGGTACCACTCCTGGTACAGGTTACTATTTGGTTGGCATGGGTACCACGCCTGGTACAGGTTACTAATTGGTTGGCACGGGTACCACGCCTGGTATAGGTTACTATTTGGTTGGCTCGGGTACCACGCCTGGTACGGGTTTACTTTATTGCATATTGCATGTTGACTTGTATCACATTGATTGTTATTGGTTCCGTGAGTGGACCGAGCTATTTTTATTGAATCGGGATGTCCAATGGTGGTCCTTGAGTGACCGGGAATTCTGTTATATCATGTTATTAGTTTGCTCTTGGTTTACGCTGGGTTGTTATATCATGTTATGAGTTTGGTCTATGTCTAGGCCGGGTTGTTATATCATGTTATTAGTTCGGTCTTGGTGTAGGTCGGGTTATTGCATCATGTAATGAGTTGGTCTTGGGGTAGACCGGGTTGTCATATTTAACACATAGATGTGTTAGGGGGATCCGGGTGGGTTCGGACTATGTAAAGGAGGTTATGAGTTTATGTTTTATTGTCAATGAGTGTACTAATGACGAACAAAGATTAATTACGTTAATAAGCATAAGGATGGGTCTTGGGGCAGACCGGGTAGCTTGTTGAACACTTAGGTCTGGTTAAAGGATCCTTGGAGGTTCCGGGTTTTGGGATGAGAAAGGGATTTAGATATAACTCTATTGTTGTCATTGAAGGTGTCAATAGTTGCTAGGTGAGTTGCATGTGATTGGTAAATGTAGAGGAAGACGGAGAGTCTGGGCGTGGTTATTGGTTAATATAACCAGGTGGTAAAGTTGTCCTAGAGGTCCGGGAAAGTGTTGGAAAATGGTAGGTAATACTTGGGTATAATAGCGGTTTTGGTTGGGCAGCTAGCGGGGTCAAGTCTGAATATTTAATCAAGGTAGTTGACTGGGGTAAAGGTTAAATGTGACTTAGGAAGTCTACGTGTCAAGGTTACTTGGGAAGTCTACGTGACAAGGTGACTTGGAAAGTCTAGGTGACAAGGTAACTTGGGAAGTCCTAGATGTCAAGGTCAAGGTTAAGGGTGAAGGAGGGAGGTATAATGTTTATTTCATGTATTTCCCTGTTTTTCTTATATGATGGTAGGAATGGATTCGGGTCGACCAATGATGCCTACCAGTACATGTGTTTGTACTGACTCTACTCTTGCTATACCTTTTTGTCATAGTCTGGTTGCAGGTTGGTGATGTTTCATAGGTTCACGGCGATGAGGGTCTCCAGCAACTTCTGTCTTCGATTCCATGGTGGAAGTTGGGTCTTTTATCTCTTTGTGTCACCTTGTAGAAGCTTGTGTACCTGTTTAGACTAGATCCTAGGGAGGGGTTTAAATAATGTAAAAGTTTTTCTGCAATTTCTTATGTAGACTATTTCTGAACAGGATTTGTAAAGGTGGCTTAATTTAAAGGTTTACTTTAATTCCGCATGTTACCTGTTGGATGGGTGGTAAGGGTTCGTCTATCTAGCTGATTAGAGTAGGCGCTCGCATAGCCCGGTAGGTTGGGTCATGACAAATAGTATCAGAGCCTAGGTTACCGGTCTCCCAGTACAAGAGCAAAATGTCGAATAGAGTCCCGCGGATTGGTGTGTAGACGTCCACATCTAATCCTAGGGAAGCTTTGAAGCATTCTAGGAAACACTTCTCTCTTTCATTCCTTTTCGTGCGGTTTCGTTACTTGCTTGTATGGGTTGAGTCCAATTGGTATCTCTCAATTCCAATTGGTATCTCAACAAGTTGAAGGATGTCATTGGACTCCGGGTACGACAAACAAGCAAGGGAAATTGGAACCGGGAAGGTTCCAATTGGTATCTGGCCTGGGAGGCTATTTAAAGGATGGATGAATCGGCTAACGGTCATCCATAAAGCGAATGAAAGGTGATGAAACTGGTTTGATTGAGTGTTAGATCTTGAGACTCTTGATTGCATGCATTGCATTATTTGAATGATCGCGATTATGTGGTGTGCAGTTACTTGAGTTACTTTGAAAATTGTGGTTGGCAAGGAGTCTTAACTTGGTTATGTGTTAATAATTAAAGGAGTTCTTGTTTTGTAATCCAAGTGGAGAACAGTATGCTAAATGCGGGGCAGGGTCTTATCATTGGTAAAAATGATAAGGGAAAATGATATATATACTTGTGGGAACTCAGGTTTCAAGTGGTTGGTATGTGAATAAGTACCAGAGACAAGGGCTATTATTGCTTAATAGCGGGAGTTATGGTAAGGCGTGGGTGATCGGCTAATGGTCATCCATGGGACGAATAGAGAGTAAATTAGGTGACTTGATTTCGTTGTAGTCTGAAATCGAATTATTTGTGTGTTACAGTGGTTGTATGATTTATTGATTGGTATGTGATTGGTTGCCTTACTATGAAATTGTGGGTCTAAAGGTCATCATTAATTGAATTGGTATGATTTGGTTGGTGATAAAATGCTATGTGTGCAGAGTAAAATTTAATATTACTTTCGAGAAAGGACTCATCATTGGTTAAGATGGTGAGGGAAAAAGGATTTACGACTGTAGGGAAGCTTCGATTTCAGGACAGTCGGCACTTGGTTGGGAACCAAGGGGAAAAAGGGGTTATCATTGCTTGATAGTGGGGATTTTGGTAAGGAAATTTTCTTTTGTGATAACTCCTGATCGTGACTTCAGTAAATTTATTCTGACTTAAAGGTTTGTGATTTTCTTTAGTGATAAATTGTGGTAGGCCCCAATTGGAATGGTTTGCATTTACATTCGGGTATAGACTTATCATTGGTATAGATGGTAAGAGAAACGGATTGGGAACTGTGATTGTAGGGAAGCTTCGGTTTCAGGACAGTCGGGACTTGGTTGGGAACAAAGGAGTCAGTAGTGTGTAATGGCGGAAAGATATTATTAGGAAAAATTGTCTAGTGTTAACTCTTTGTGATTGATAATATTTTATGCTGAATTGTGATGCGTTTGATGCCAGGAATGGTCCTAAGGGTGGTTTAAGACCATGGCAGGATTTACAGGACTAGACAATGGTAACCGGGGAAAGGGAAGGATACAAATGCTGAAAATTTTGAATTTCTGGGTTGTTACTGTCGGGACCGCCATAGCGGGACTAGACCGCTACAGCGATCCTGCTATAGTGGGATTTTTACCGCCACAGCGGAAGGGCGTGGAACAGAGTGCCTGCCCTGCTTTCCCTTGTTTTCATTTTATTCCCGGAGCATCTAAAGGCAATGGTTACATTATGAGTTGCTATGTGAAGCAAGGAAAATGTCCACATAGCTAATATAGTATGCATATAAGGTATTTGACGGGAATTTAGCACCCATGTGCGATAAAAAGGAAAGGGTAGATATGGTAGCCCGGGATGTTGATAAAATTATGATTGACCATCGGTGGGAATAGTCACTCAAGTAGAATTTGATAAATGACCCGTGATTGGCTGAGTAGTGTGGGACACTGCTCATGGGCTTGTATTGAGAGGGCGATTATTGACTTGTGTTAGTATTGATGATCATTAGTGGTGAGGGTGTGCTCGCCATAGCATTGGTTGGGGTGTAAGTACCCGGATAGACTTTTCCCCTAGAACGAGAGTCACCAAAACCTCAAGCTAGGATGAGTTCCAATAGAATCTTTGTTGTTGCATAATTTAGAGACATATGGTGTCTCGGGGCATAGTTTTGATAGGAATAAGGTGATACTATGATATATGAGGGGCATAGTACCCCGTAAGAAGCTTCCAGAATGGAGTTTGGGCTAGCAGAACTCCAGGCATAGTGGAAAGGGGATCGTCATGGTGGGATCTAGCCCCCTTGGTGGGGAAAAGCTATTTTGTTCATTAGGTGAGTTTCGTTTGCTCCGGTGTTTCGACGAGGCTCCGAATTTCTTGGGCACTCGGGGGGGTAATCTAGTTGCCTTGTGTAGATCGAAGGAAGGGATTCCTTGACAGAGTGGGAGTGAATTAAATTTTGGTTGAATTGGGTATACCAAGGAATTCAAAAGTTTTGGTGGTTTGCGTAAGGTTATATTTACGCTGTCATGGTAAAACAATAAGATTGAAGGATGGGATTGTTCTCTCCCTCCGCCGTAGAGATAATTTAGGGATGAACAATGGGTAAATTGGTATCTGTTGTAACGACTGGGTCCGTCGTTACGGGTAGTCTAATCGTGCCAAGTGTTAGAGTTCGAAAACTCCGGGTTTGGGAGTTTGAAATTCTGGGCTAGGCTAGCCTCGGCCGATTTTGGAGCGAGGTGGAGTCTAGAGAAATTTGGGTATAGATTGGACTAGGTGTCTTGGGTTAAGCTACTTTACCGCATAGCCAAGACATAGAGGAGTCTGAAGGACTTTTCGAAATCAAATTTGGGTAAGTAGAACTCCCGGAATCGCATTTGACGTGAAAGGGTTACTTCAGATCATCGGGAGAAACAAGTGTGTTGTGAAATGGCCAAAACAGGCAAATTTCTGGACATTCTGTCCGTGATGAGAGCGACGACGCGCGATAGCAGCCACCGCTATAGTGGTGGAAATTACCGTTATAGCGGCGGTCAAAGGGTGGTCAACCTGCTTAAGACCACTATAGCGGCAGCCGACCGCTGTTGCTGAGCCTCTATAGCGGTCCGACGGGGTTTTAATGGAGAAACATTCCCCAAAATATCAGTTTTTCACAAGTTCATTTTGGGAGAAGGGCTAGGCGATTCCAGGCGTTTTTCCTCATTCTTCCATAAAACATCTTCCCTAAGGTAAGGCTTTCGTTCCCCAAACTCTGTAATACGTTTCCTATGCGGTAGAATTGCTTGGAGGGAAATTGGGGAAGGGTTGGAATGACCTAGGGATGGTGGAATTTATGGAAAGAAGGGGATTCCAAGCATGTATGTTCTTGGGTATTGTTAATAGTATGCTAGTATGATCATAGGTTGTTAAATTCTCTGTTTTATCCGTAAAAATGATAGAACTAGGAGATTTAACGGTGGAAAGCCCGGGAAAAGGGTGGGTTGATCATGGGTGGCCTGGGTTTTGGGGATTTGGTATAGACCGGGTAATGTGCAGGCCTTGTGTGTTAATTGTATGTACTGTGTGTTATTTTTAGACCAAGAAAGAGAAAGGAATTCCGGTAAAAAGGATGTGAAACCACAAATCCGGGCCTGCAGGACCGCCAGGAATGCCTCTAGGGAGCCAAAAATGCACGGTTGCAGTTGCTTGGCGCCCAGGTAGGCTAGGTTTTCATGAGTAGTTAGACCTGTTTACTTTTCGTACTTGTTGTATAGTAGAAACGGAGAAACCATATTTTAGGCCTCCGGGCACGGAGTCTGGCAGATTCGGGATTGGTTGTGTTGTTTCTAGGATGTACGGAATGGCTGATGTTGTGAATGGTATTATGTGTTCAACTTATTCATATTGTCGTGATAAAATGATGGGTTGAGGGACTAGCGTGTCGGGAAGGTTCGGGAAACCGGGGAAGTGCTTGGGAGTACGGGAAGCGGGAATAGAAAGCTCCTAGGTGGGGTTTCAGGAATGTTTATTGCTTGAGGCTTAGCAGTGGTCTGGCTAAGGTTATAAAAGGGAAGCGTGTCGCATGCTTGTGTGTTTATCTAAAAAGGGAAATCGTTAGTTACATCTTATAATAAAAAGGGTGAACCGGGGAATAGTCTTCGGACGGGATTTAACGGTTCACCGGTTACCTGGAAATGAGGTAGGTAATGGCCTATGATTTTCCGTGAATGTTGTATATTCATGTACTCATGTCTAAGTGATTTTATGCTTTACATTACTTAGAAAAGTTGTGTGGAATGTCTAGGTTCCTGTTTATAGTCTGTGTTTAACGGTGTTTACTTGTTGGTCTTACAAGTTTTGTGTGTTCATCTATTGACTGTGGTTATTGACATTCGATTGGCTCGGGTACCACGCCTTGTACAGCTTACTATTTGGTTGGCATGGGTACCACACCTGGTACAGGTTACTAATTGGTTGGCACGGGTACCACACCTGGTACAGGTTACTATTTGGTTGGCTCGGGTACCACGCCTGGTAAGGGTTTAATTTATTGCATATTGCATGTTGACTTGTATCACATTGATTATTATTGGTTTCGTGAGTGGACCGGGCTATTTTTATTGAATCGTGATGTCCAATGGTGGTCCTTGAGTGACCGGAAATTCTGTTATATCATGTTATTAGTTTGGTCTTGGTTTAGGCTGGGTTGTTATATCATGTTATGAGTTTGGTCTTGGTGTAGGGCGGGTTGTTATATCATGTTATTAGTTCAGTCTTGGTGTAGGTCGGGTTGTTGCATCATGGTATGAGTTGGTCTTGGTGTAGACTGTATTTTCATATTTAACACCTAGATGTGTTAGGGGTATCTGGGTGGGATCGGACTATGTAAAGGAGGTTATGAGTTCATGTTTTATTGTCATTAAGTGTACTAATGACGATCAAGGATTAATTGCGTTAATCAGCATAAGGATGAGTCTTGGAGTAGACCGGGTATCCTGTTGAACACTTAGGTGTGGTTAGAGGATCCTTGGAGGGTCCGGGTTTTGGGTTGAGAAATGGATTTAGATATAACTTTGTTGTTGTCATTGAAGGTGTCAATGGTTTCTAGGTGAGTTGCATGTAATTGGTAAATGTAGAGGAAGACGGAGAGTCTGGGCGTGATTATTGGTTAATATAACCAGGTGGTAAAGCTGTCCTAGAGGTCCGAGAAAGTGTTGTAAAATGGTATGTAATACTTGGGTATAATAGCGGTTTTGGTTGGGCAGCTAGCCGGGTCAAGTCTGAATATTTAGTCAAGGTAGTTGACTGGGTAAAGGTTAAATGTGACTTGGGAAGTCTACGTGTCAAGGTGACTTGGGAAGTCTACGTGACAAGGTGACTTGGAAAGTCTAGGTGACAAGGTGACTTGGGAAGTCCTAGATGTCAGAGTCAAGGTTAAAGGTGAAGGAGGGAGTTATAATGTTTATTTCATGTCTTTCCCTGTTTTTCTTACATGATGGTAGGAATGGATTCGGGTCGACCGATGATTCCTACCAGTACGTGTGTTTGTACTTACTCTACTCTTGCTATACCTTTTTGTTATAGTCTGGTTGCAGGTTGGTGATGTTTCATAGGTTCACGGCGATGAGGGTCTCCAGCAACTTCTGTCTTCGATCCATGGCGGAAGTTGGGTCTTTTATCTCTTTGTGTCACCTTGTAGAAGCTCTTATACCTATTTAGACTAGATCCTATGGAGGGATTTAAATATTGTAAAGATTTTTCCGCAATTTCTTATGTAGCCTATTTCTGAACAGGATTTGTAAAGGTGGCTTAATTTAAAGGTTTACTTTAATTTCGCATGTTACCTGTTGGACGGGTGGTAAGGGTTCGTCTATCTAGGTGATTAGAGTAGGCGCCCACATGGCCCGGTAGGTTGGGTCGTGACAAAAACCCACATGCTCTGTCTTTGAATGTAATGATTTCTCATGAAAGCAGTTTAATGTGCGAAATCAGCCTTGAAATGCAGCTCTCAAATATCAGAAGAGGCTCGAGCTTTTTTTTACTGAAGCGTTTCTTCGAGTGTGAAGTTGAGGAAAAGGAGAATATCCGATGGATTTTGTATTTTACAAGTCATGTGGGTGCCACATGGGTTTAACACCATTATTTTTAAATGGATTTTGTTAGAAAAATTAAAAGTGCTCCACTTTAATAAATTTAAGAGATTAAATATGCTCAGGGTAATATTTGAAGGACCAAAATAAACCTATTCCAATAGATAAGGGATAATTTTAACTCAAAAAGCAACGTAGCAAGTGGATCACTAAGCAAAATTGGTCATTGAATTTTTTTCTTATCGTCGCACATGTCACAGTTAGGGGTGCACATCGGTCGGTTTGATTTGGTTTTGTACATTATCGGTTTGATTTATCGATTTTTGATTTGTCAACATGCAAAACCCATAATCAAACCAATAAGATATTTGTTATCGATTTTTGATTAATCAATTTTTGGTCCTTAACGGTTCGGTTTTCAGTTTAACCGATAAGAAAATGCTTCTATGATTTTTTTGCTTTCTCTTATTTTCATCTACATATATACGCTACCTTCATGCATAAAAGTCTATACAATTACAAGCATAAGCAAATTCAAATACGTTACTTAAAAACAAACTTATTTTCTTTCTTGTTAAGTAGCAAACTTGAATGCAGTAGCAACAGTAGCAATCTCTCAAAAAGAAAAATAACACTGATAGGTAGAACCCCACCAAATCAACGTCTTTAGAAAGAAAACAACACTAAGACAATAATTATAAAGGGCAAAAAAAATAATAGAATATATATTTAAAATCTAAAGCCACTATTATATAATTATTGATAAAATATAATTTTAATATAATCTTATTGGGTTATCAGTTTAACCATTAACAAAAATCTTAAAATTGAAATCGAACTGAAAGCCCGATAAAAAAATTTATAAAATCATTAAAAAACCATTAACCCAATAACTCAATATCAATAAATTAAAAATATTTTTATCAGTCCAGTTTATTGGTTAAACCGATTTTTGCACACCCCTAGTCGCAGTAAGGTATTTTTTTGGCTGATTTTTTCTAATTTATTTTGGACTCGGTTATTTTATTTAAAACTTTTTCAATACCTATAAATAGTCTATAAGCACATGATTTTACATAACTTTTGACCAAGAAAGAGTTAGAAGCTGCCGTGGAGGTCGGAGAAAATTAATTTTATCTTCTCTTTTATTATGAAATATTATGTGGATGTCCATAACTCCTAAGAAGTTAGTCCCACCAATATTCTCCATAATGTGTAGTAACCTCCACACCCATTACTTTCACCATTATAAAAAAGATAACCTCCACTATTAATCATCATTATTCTTGTAACCTCACACCTCCATAATATTCCCCATAACATTTATAGTTAATGTCATGTTTATGACTAACCTTTTGTATGTCTCTATGTAATACTATAAATAGAGGTATAGGAGTTCATGTTGGATACACTTAAACACTTGAAATGCTTGAGAAACACTTGATACTTGGAAGAATAAGAAATAATCTCTTCTCTTGTCTCCCTCATTTCTTGTCTACTTTCTTGTTTATATTGTTACTCTTTTAATTTAGTTTCACAACATCTTTCTCATTATTTATCTATTTTTACGTTTTTCTTTGGATGATTTGTGGTAATTTCTCTATGTCTATGTGGAACTAAACTTCTCGTTCTAGGACTATGGTGGATGCATGATTGTTATCGTATAAACTTGAATAACTTGTTAAGTTAGTTATCGTCGTGCTACGGCTCATGTGTTTACTTACTTTTTCTTGGTCTTAATTATTTGATTGCGTGATCACCTTTCAAATTATATATATGTAATTGGATTTGAAAGAGAAAATTTGTGAGCGTAATAAGAAAGTAGAGCTTGATCGTGAACATCATAGGAGGAAAATGATTCGCTAACATGGATAAAAATATACATGTTAGCTTGTTTAGTTGATACAGAATAAATATACATGCACTTCATTATCGACAACAATCATAGGAATATAAGCGTTAGAAATAGTCGAGTAGTCTTAGAGTTATCGGCATGATCCTCAATAAGTGATATCAACCTGCAACTAGTAACCAGATGAAAAAATCAGAGTCAGTTCAAATGATTACTCAACATGATTGCTAGCGAATTCATAGCCCTAGATCGATTTCATCTCATTGATTACATTAAAAAATCTACTCTTCGTTTAGTTAATTGTTTATTAGTTATATTTTTTTTCTTTTTAGTGCAGTTAATTCATAATAATAACTTTGAGATATATTGCTTAAATAAATAATTAGCATTAGTTTAATTTAGTAAACATTTAATCAATAAGTCTCTGTGGGTATGACATTTGTACTCATAATCTTATATTACTTGTACGATAACGTACATTCGCATGTGCATTTGAACGCAACAGTGTTCGCTTCATTTTTTGTATTGTCTTTCTCTAGATCATACTCCCTTATTTTCAAAATATGTGATATTTTAGTCTTTTATTTTTTTTAAAATAAGTGATGTTTTAGATGATTAAAAATATATTAATGATGTTCTTTCAATTTTATCTTTTTTTAAATAAAGAGAGTTTCATATAACCAAGAAACTACTAAAGAGTTACATAGTTATCAAGATATTTATTAAGGTAAGTTGATAAAAAAACGCTTCTTATTTTCTTGGAATGAATAATTTCTCAAGGGAAGGGATGTACACAAGGTAAAATTATCACATTTTAAAATGAAAAGAGTAACAATAAGAACTGTGGTCCCATTTCTTTGAATTCTTGATAACCCATCATCCAATAGGTCTGTAAATCCAACTAAGCAGAACCCAATAGTTCTCTGTTTTATGGTTCACAAAAGATTCTGCTCTATTCTAAATTATATAGCAGTTGCTTGCTTTATTTTTTATTGTGAAAATAGAAAAAAGTAATTTTTATTTTTAAAGTGAAAAATGATATTTGAAAATTAGAGTTGTGTTTGATTATGAAATAAATTAAAGTTATTTTTGAATTTTTGTAGATAATTTGGAGTGAAAAGGTGAAAACATTTTTTGTTGTTTTTGGAATTTCTGAAAATTCTTAAAAGAAAAGTGAAAAAAGTAAAACCAATTTTTTTTAGAATTTTATGACCTAACGTGTTTTTTGAAGTCCAACCCCGAAAAAAAAAATATTTTTTATTTTCAAACTTTATCCGTTGAAAAATGAAAAAGTCACACCACATAAGTAAAAAATATCATATATAATTATAATTTTCCTTCTTTATAAAACATAATAAATATATTACAAAATATATATATAACAATCTAGAAAAAAATGTATTTCTTTGTATGCAGTTCCCTTCCTCTTCTCATCCACACTAATATTGCTAATATACTACATATCTGTGATCTCCCCATTTTTCTACTAGCTTTGAAGTTTCTATTTTTGTTATTATGAGTTTTTCAAAAGCAAAGAAAGGAAGAGAAGAACTGTGATTGTCTCGTCTCCCTTATCTGCATATTTTTAATCTAACTCAAGTAGTACCTTTTTTTTGAAAAATCACAGTATCGAAGGAAATTAAGAAAAAGATGATGTGATTATCATATCGTCAAAAAATATTTAAATGACATTATCAAATTTTAAATAGATATGAGAAATTGAATATGAAAATAGAAGAATCAAGTTAAAAAGAAAAACTTTATTGTTAGTCACTAAAGGAGCTCGAAGCTTAAGTTCTAAAAATTAATTTATCACAATGAAATTCGTTTTGAGTAGGTGATATTCCAAAAAAGTTTGAAACATGAAAGAGGATTCAAATCTAAAATTAATTAGTTACTATATATTAAGAATTTCCTTGAACTCTTTTAATCCAACATTTAGCATGTAATTGATTTATTTCATGAATCTTTTTAACTTTGTTTATTGCACTTCATTTATTCCCTATCCATGGAATTGAGTAAAAGGGAAATAGTTAAACAGACACATACCTTTCGTTTAAGAATCGGAAGATCGTGAGAGAGTGAATTGTTTCACATGGCCTTAAAAGAACCCGATAGGATTTTATTTGATTGTCTTTGTCAGAACAGTACAGAATTTAGAACTCACGTTCGCTTCCATATATTATACTCCTCCCGTTTCAATTTGATTGTTTTGTTTTAATTTGATAAGAAGACTAAAAAAATGAATTTTTTTTTTAAAATTTTGTGATCTAAAATTAAAGATATGTAGAATGTATCAAAATAATCTTTAATTTTGTAGTTTTAAACATGTCATATAAAAAGTTAGAATTAAAGAGTTGTCAAAAAATAAATGAGACATTCTTTTTAAAACAGACTAAAAAGGAAAATAGAACAAACAAATTAAAATGAGGAGAATAATATTAGTATTTGTTACCGTTTAACAATATTATTATAATTGTATTAAATTTTCAGAAACCAATATAAATTTTACACAATTTAACACGTTGACTTCCATGTATATAGTATATTAGTTAAAGTATACCAATATTATTGTAGTTGAACTAGATTTTCATAAATCAATATAAATTTTACACAAAATTATATAGTTATACAAATATTTTATACAAATTTTATGCATAAATCATAAGCAACATTCGTGATTTTTCGGAATTTTAACATAAACTTTATACAACTTTTATATAGTTATACATATTTCATAAAATATTTGTACATAAAATTATGACTAAAATTCTATGCTTTGAGCTAAATATACATATTTCATACCAATTCTATATTATATTCATACACAAAAAAATTGAGCAAATTTCTAAGCGTTGAGCAAGAACTACATATTTTATATTAATTTTATACCGTTTTTATACACAAATAACATAAACGAAACTTTAAGTCTTGAGCTAGATATACATATTTCATGCACAAAGTTTGAGCAAAATTTTTATGCCTTGAGCGAATTTTTCAAGCCTTGAGCAAAATTTCATATATGTTTCGTGAAAAAAATGCTATTATATTTTGTAAACTGAAAACTCTTGCTACGTCCATAAATATAAATCTAATTTCTGTATATGTAAAACATTTTCTCTTAAAATATCACTCCTCAATTCATTAAAATATAGGGATAATTAAACAAAATGACCCTTCTATCATTAGTTTATCAAAAATATAGCCATATAACAAAATGGCCCATCGGTTATTGTGTTTACTAAAGATATAACAATATAGCTTCCTCCTTGTTCCTCCTTAATTATTTGGGCATTCCTTTTCCTTTATTAATATAGACAAATACCAAATCTTTTTTTTTCTTTCTCACATTACACATCATCTCATCATCATTTAACAACTCTAATTGAATTATCATTATCTTTCTCTCTTTTTTTTAACCTCTTCTTAAGAGCTTCTATCCTTTTTGCTCTCCCAGTGACTCAAACTCACAATCTTCGAATTAAAAGTGAGGGGTACTTACCATCCAAGCAACTCCCTCTTGTCTTTCTCTTTTTTGTTTGGTAAAAGATCTATTACATCTCTTTAAATCTTTTGAAGGGGTAGTAATGGGCGGACAGTGATTCGCCGGATTATGGCAAGCTGTAATAGTGACGAAAAAAATGGGAGAGAGAGATTTCATATACATGCGATGATATACATCTCACTCTCTCTCTCTCTCTATATATATATATGTGTGTGTGTGTGTGTGTGTGTGGGGGGGGGGTCATATACATCTTTGATACATAATTATACATCATATATACATATTTATATAATATCGATACATTACATAACTATTTATACAATATCGATACATAATATATACATTACATATATACACGGTCATTTTTGTTGTAAATTTCTTTTGTGGCTAGTATAATTTTGATCTTCTTTTTTTTGCAAGAAAACATGGCTATATTTATTGAAAACTAATTACTTTATTATACATATATGAAATTATTCCTAAAATATAGACAAATTTGATGAATTAATAAAATATGGGCTCATTTAACTAACTTAACGTAACTTGAACCATAAGATCAACACGAATTAATTGGGATTTGGCTCCTCTCCATTTCCTCTCTCTCCATTTTTTTCAAGTTCTTACTTAAATTAATGACACATGGCATAGGTTAAATTTAATGCCTAAGATTTAATTATTCAAAGTAAATCTCCTAACCATGGTTTAGATAATAAATTCATTATATATTTAATTTCAAAAGTTATTATAATTCCACAATAAACATATTATCTTGTCCATAAATATAGGGGAAAAAGTTCTTCCTAATTTTTTTCTGCAAGATCTATCTTTCAATTTCCTTTATAATTAATCATTTAATTAAAAAAAAAATTGGAACTTCTCTTTAATTTCACTCTGCAATGGCTAATCTTAAAGAGAACTTTAAAAAGATTAATTTAAAAAGAAATTAATCTTAAAGATTTCATTCCTCAATGACTAATCTTAAAGAGAAGTTCAATTTAATTTAGCTAATCTAAAGATCTTAAAGAGAAGTTCCGGAAAAAAAAATCAATTAAAAGATTAATTTAAAAAGAAATTGAAAGATAGATCTTGCGGGAAAAAAAATTAGGAAGAGAACTTTATATATATATATATATATATGAACAAGATAAAATGTTGATTGTGAAATTATAATAATTTTTAAAATCAAATATATAATGATTTTATTATCTAAATCATGGTTAGATGATTTATTTTGAACAATTAAATCTTAGCCCATTAAATTTAACTTATGCCATGTATCATTAATCCAAGTAAGAATTTGGAGAAAATGAAGAGAGGAGAAAGAGAAAATGGAAAGGAGCGAAATCCAATTCATTGGGCGGTTGATTTATTATCCACAAATTTGAAAATAAAATAAAAGAAATAGCATTAACACTAAATTAATCTAACCCAAATCAAATTAGTCAAAATTGACCGATCCAAACGAATAATTAGGCAATATTATCGTTGTACGTTGAATTTAATGGTGCACCGTTATCTTAAAATCTTGAGTTCATTTTAGTGGAATGAATAATGTCCACTCACAATTTGAGTTTCATGAATGAAGGATATTTTAATATGGTGAACTTTATTATTAACGAGCCCTATAAAACGAGAATTCGATCTATACACACAGAAAAAAATTGAAACATTATATATTGCCTAATAACTTTTAAACATACTGAGGGATGGCATAACTAATTCATGGAAATATGACTCGTTTAATCTGCCCAGACTCTCAAGTTTAAACTGATCATTGACCTGCTTAACTATTGGCTTGGCCTATTTTTAAGCAATTCATTGTAGTCCATCTAAAAATTAGGCTAATATATATCTTAAATTGATCCATAGAAATCTTGTTAAAATCTTTTCAATTTTTTAAATATATACATTAGGTACTTTAAAAATACTATAAGAACAACCAAAAAAAGTTAAAACTTAATAAGAATTGAGGGATTGAATTATGTCCCATTTTTAGCCCTTTCAGTCCTCCTCATTTCGGCGCAAATAACTATGAAATTTTTACATAGATAATGTGTTATGGAAGCTTTATTACGTTTTTTAAGGGTGCTTTAAATTTATTACGATTTATAGCCTATTATTACATTTAATAGCTGATTACTTAGATAAAATATATTCCCTCTCTTCTTCTCCACTTGCCTTCTTCTTCTCCACTTTTCTTCTTCTTCTCCATCCTCAAATCTGTCACAATTTTTCCGACGAAACTCTGCGGCATCATTTTATGAATAAAGTGAAATAATTTTTTAAAAAATAGTGAAAAATTCTCATGGCCAAACGCCCACTAAAGCATCCTCTGATCTTCTCATCTTAGAATTATCAACACTGAATCTGAATCCCAACCCAAAATCAACAAATACCCCCAAAATTTGATACTTTAAAACATCAAAATTGTAGAATTTTGTAGCCATTGATGAGCTATTTTTTTGGAAAAAATTGAAATTAATGGCGAACAGAGGCCATACTCAGTACAGGACAACAACAAGAAGAACATCCCATTTCTCAATTACTCTGTACATCTTCCCCTTCTTTGTTTTCTCAATACTCGTACTGTTTTATTACACTAAAGATATGACAGAAGATGAGCACAAGCCTGTTTTAGCATCGAGAAGAAGGAGCCCGAATCCGAAGAAGTTGGTATTTACTTATTTAATTTATTTCTCTCTTGAAATTGCTTAAAATTTTCATTTTTTTGGTGCTTCTATTGTTTCGTATTACATATAAATAATAGTTGTAATACAATTCGAATTCAATATTATACATTGTTATGAATTCGATAGTTGTTATTTCAGAATAAATATAATACATTTTTAATAACGTAAACTAATTTAAGTAGTACAAAAATATTTGAAATTCACATATAATACTTATAATACATTTGTATTAAAAATATTTTAGTTATGTATTCACCACGTGCATTAAATTATGCCTATAATATGTATAATATATTGAATTCAAAATGTATTATAATTGTTGTTTATTTTTTCCTCTTATTAATGATGTTAAAAATTGTATTGTACTTGAATTCCATATATTCAAATACTATTTAAATTAGTTTATGTGCTAATATATTAAAATTGTGTTAGAAATGCATTATATACGTATTTAGTTGATTTTGCTATTTTTGATAAGAAAAGTAAGACTATAATCTGTAAGAATAAAATTATACCATAATTAATAAATAAAGTTATATAATACATTATTTATGTAAAAAGACCTACTATTGTGCCAATCATCATAGATGAGCCCGTTTAACCTGTCCATTTAACATCCCTTACTCGATCGTCCGTTTATAATAAAATCTCAAAACACTCTTCAAATTCGACCAAATATTTTGTGTTGATTAAGCCCTCCAATTTTATGCAATCTCAAATTAACATTGAATCAGAATTGGATTACAATAATAGCCGTTCAAAACTGAATTACAACAATATTTATTCATTATTAATCTAAAGGGCCATCCCTTTTTGTATGAAAGTGATGACTCATTAGACAGCATTGATCTCTTGGAAAATGACAGCACTAGAATTTCTTTCATCCTCTTGGAAAATATGACCCGTCAAATATATTTATTTATTGAAGACAAACAAAGTGCTAGGGGTTGTAAAACACCAAATTATTACTAGCACTACTATAAAAACAAACACAAATTAAGCACTAAGCTTTGCAAGGGGGCAATGGTGAACCACAAAGACAAGCATTTCCAGCAAATGAATTAGCCCCAAACTTTGTCGGTGGAAGCTGACCACACAAATGATTACTACTCAAATTTAACTTGTTTAGTTCAGAAATTGCTTTTGGAACTTTCCCATAAACCATATTCCTAGACAAATCCAAATCCTTCAGTGTCTTAACAATCCTCAGTTTCTCCAAATCGAACTTCAATTTATTCCCAGAAGCATAAAATCCCACCAAGAAATCAGTCTTGTTCAACAATCCAATTGGACTTCCACTAATCTCATTATCAGAAAGATCAATATAGTCGTAAAAATAGGTTGTTTTTGGCTTCCAATCATCCAATTTAATCTTGATCCCACATTTTGCTAGCTTCAAAGAGTATATAATTGGTGAAGTAGTCACCCAACTTGGAATTGTACCTAAGTGGAAATTATTGTACGATAGATCCAGAGACTCTATGCCTTTTACAAACAATGTTGGAAATGGGTCCACTAGAAGATTGTGGGATAGATCAAGATTGAAGATTTTGGTCAGATTTGCAAAGGATTTTGGCACAGTTCCCGAGAATCTGTTCCAAGAAAGATCTAATGTGTCTAGAGCACGGAATTTTCCAAGAAAATCTGGGATTTTTCCAGTTAAATAATTGTGTCCTACCTCTAGGAACCTTAATTGTGGAGCTAGAGCTGTAATGCTAGTTGGAATATTCCCAGTAAATTTGTTGTGAGAAAGTGTCAAGATTCTGAGATCAGTGAGGGAGTTGAAAAAGTTTGGAATTGACCCACTCAATTGATTTTTCTCTAAACTCAGATAAGTTAAGCTTTTGAGCTTGCTAAATGTCTTGGGAATTGTGCCAGTGAGCAAGTTATCACCGAGCTTGAGCTGACTCAACTGAGTTAACTGGCCGATAGAACTCGGTATCGGGCCAGTTAACCGGTTACCCAAAAAACTCAGTGCAAAAAGTTTTGTCAAGTTACCAATGCTTGCGGGTACATGACCCGTTAACTTGTTGTTTTCAATGTAAGCTATTTGAAGTTCAGGCAAAGAAAGGAGAAAATTTGGTGTACCTGTTAAGTTGTTAAGATTGGTAAGAGAAATACTGTTTAACTTTTTTAGTTTGGATAGAGATGAGGAGATGGTACCAGATAAGATTTGGTTTTTCTCAGGTTGTCCACCAAGTGATAGACTTGTGACCCGGTTGTTTTCACCACAAGATAGACCTGACCATTTACAACAATCAGTACCTGCTTTCCAGCTTGCTAAAATACCCGACGGGTCAGATTTGATACCCGATTTGAAAGCTAACAACCCACTCTCATCATCCACGTGGCAGTTTGCTGCAAGGCATTGCTGCTGGGTGACGAGGATAGAGAGGAAAAAGAAGAGGGACACCGGAAATTGTGAGAAAGAAAGCATTGTGAATTTGTAGTTGTGTTTGTGTTTGTTCAAAGTTGGAAGGATTTTATAGAGTGGAAGTTGGATATTGGGTCCCAATACTTTATAATATCTTGTGAAGATGGAAACTTTGATATTACTTCTGTTACAGCTTGAAATGCATGTGTGTGAGCTTTGACTTCTTCAACGTTCAAACTTGGGTTCTGTAAGAGTCTGATAATAGAAGCATTATTATTTTTATTTTAATCTCAAATACTCAAGAATATGTTTTTGCTTCTAATGGGTTTGTTCGATAAGAAACTTGAAAGATTTGCTCGGAGAAAAAACTTTTTTACCAATGTTTTGTTGAAATAAAGAGATGATAAACGCCACAGCAGGACGAGTGAAACCTTTTATTATCAGAGTTTTAACTCTCTCGTCTTCCTTTGCGAAACATTTTTTTTGAGTCAATTCCTCGAATGTCTATTGAAGTCGTAGAAATATTCAACTTTCAAATTGTCCCCTCTGGCGCCAATTATAGACTTCCTTTCTTGTCTCACTAAGCTCTAGTAAAAGTTTAATTGTACCTGATTGTTTGCATTCAGATATACGTGATACATGTCTTTATATATTTTCTCCATTTTATATTACTTGATTCTTGTACTAATAATTTATAAAATTAAGAGAATTTTATTATATATTTTTTTCTACTCTTAGTTTTTAAATAACTAAATAAAGTAGTAGTAGTCAAATTTTAGAATTTCATCATTAATAAGATTAAGTTCTTAAGGAGTATATCAAGTGAGCCAATTAATATGAAACGGAGGGAGTATATATATATCCTTAATAATTCCTTTATCACTGAGTCATAATTAAGTTTATAAATATTTTATTTTAATTTATAACTTAATTATGGTACTTCCTTTCTTGCCTCACTAAGCTCTAGTAAAAGTTTAATTGTACCTGATTGTTTGCATTCAGATATACGTGATACATGTCTTTATATATTTTCTCCATTTTATATTACTTGATTCTTGTACTAATAATTTATAAAATTAAGAGAATTTTATTATATATTTTTTTCTACTCTTAGTTTTTAAATAACTAAATAAAGTAGTAGTAGTCAAATTTTAGAATTTCATCATTAATAAGATTAAGTTCTTAAGGAGTATATCAAGTGAGCCAATTAATATGAAACGGAGGGAGTATATCCTTAATAATTCCTTTATCACTGAGTCATAATTAAATTTATAAATATTTTATTTTAATTTATAACTTAATTATGGTAGATTAATAAATTTAGTATAAACTCTAGTCCAAATAAATCTTACTCGGTGTGTATCCATTTCCTATGGAGATATTATGTTCCAATACCATCCAGCCATTTACTTTACCAAATTTGGCCCACCTTCCATATTCTTATCGATTTTAGTCCAATTTGTATATATTTAATTTTCTTTCAAACACATATCTCCCCCCCCCCCCCCCCTCTCTATATATCTACCTCTATCTTCTAATTCGCAAAGCATTATCGTATCTCTCGAAGAATGTACTATGTCTGTTCAGATCTTCTTTTTTTTTTTGTAAAATCCTGAACGAGTGTTGCCTTATTTAGTTAGAAATAGCTCAAGAAAATCGTTTTTGAAGTGTGTGCTCTACCAAGACTCGATTGAATTTGGTTCGGTGACTATTGAATAACTATGCCACTGAAAATACATAAGACACATAAATTGTCTTCTCGTTTTAAAATATCTTTAACAATGCAATATTGCAGTCATCAAGTGTTTAATTTATTCGAGAGCAACCTAAGAAGTATAATCCAATGAGTTTATTTCGCGAGATTGGCATGCCATGAGTGAAAATTCATAAATTTGAATGCCACCATTGCTTGGTCTCAAAGTGTTGAATTATTTTGGATATGAAAATTTATTTTGAGAAATATATTGGTGGCAGTTGAAACTTATTTGAATCCATGTGAGCATCTAAAAATTCAATAAAGAAGATGAGTTGATTCACCTTTGATTTTGGGAAAAAATGCGTGGTAGCACACTCATAAAAAAATATTTATCTAAATAACATTACTCTTATTTTATTTTAATAATAGCAAATTTACTTACAATTATAGCAGGTTTGAAAAATAATCACTACCACAAATTAAAGGATTAAGTTTATCCTTAAATATAGATATATTTTTTCTTTCATCATTATAATTTTAAATTTCAATGATGTCTAGCCTTCAAGTTGACTTTTTCTTTCATCCTCAAATACACTCTCTCTTCTTTCTCTTCTCCTCAAATCCACTACCTCTATATGCTTTAGGATGAAGATTTACGTGATCTTAGTGGAGTTTTTATGAGTATAATAATATCTATTACTAATTATATCGACAATATCATGAATATAATAATTATACCAATAATATTATAAATATAATAATTATATCAGTAATATCATGAGTATAATAATTATACCAATAATATTATGAGTATAATAATTATACCACACAACTAGAAATTGGGCCTTTGGGAACAGTCCCAAAGTCGTTGCTAAAGGCCCCAAACCCGTTGCAGGTATACTATGGCAATCGGGGACACGCCCGCCGCACCAGCTCGCGTTATCATTGCTATATGGCAACGGTTAATGTAACGGTTTGCAAAATCGTTGCTTATGGTACCCCTATAGCAACGGTTATTCATGACTCAATAACGACTATTTCATATGACCATTAGAACAGTTGTCACCGTTACATTAGATGTTTTGCAACGGTTCTTTTATCCTTGTAGCAACGGATTTGTCAGCTCAATTGCAACGATTTTTTGCAACATGTATCTACTGTATGTTGCAACGAATTTTTTTGCTCAATTGCAACGGTTATTACAATCTTGTAACAGGTTTTTACTATATGTTGCAACGAATTTGATAACTTAATTGTGACAGTTATTATTATTATGGCAACAGTTTTTCACATTGATCGATTGTGCTACTGCAACGGTTAATATTTACCTATTGTAACAGTTCTAAGATGTTCCAATAATTGGTAGCATGTGCTTTAGAAAATGCTACTGCAACAGCTCTATTTTATCTATTGGAACAGTTCATACATGTTCCAATAGCTTGGACTTTAAATATAGATATTTTACATACGAAATTGTAAATACCACGAAAGTTGAAAATTACTAAACGAAACTGATTGATTCTAATTTAACATATCTCAGTCAAACCAACATCCGCCACAGGCGCAAAATATACAAAATATATGAGTCATAATGTCACCCGCCATATTGGCGCAAAATATACAAAATGTACAAGTCATAATGTACGTCATCCGTCATTGGCGCAAAAAATCAATCGCAATACGATCCATGGGCAAAATATACAGTAGTTGGTATATGTATCAACTGGATAACTAAATAAGACTTCATAATATCAACAAAAAAGCTGATCATAGAAGAGTTTCGATCAGTTTCAATCAAATCTCAAATGCCGTCCTCATCCATGCTTTCATCACCCCCCTGATCATTTTCTGCATCTACAAAAATCGATAAATAAAAGTTATGAACCAATTATCATCATGAGGTTAAAGGAGAAAGGCAATAAATTTTCTTTAACAAATAAAATCTTCATTACCAAGTCTAGGCTAACAGATGTATTATATTACGAAGTCTTATCCAAGACAGTGAAGTGAAATGAGAATACCAACATCTAGTCTACAGATGCATTACCAAGTCTCATATATGGGTACTCTATCTAGGCTACTGGAAATATTATTGAGCCAACACATATATGGGTTCTTAGTCAATTCTATAGTTTATTAACATACATAAGTAATCCAAATAGTACCATATCAATTATAACTCGACAAGTTAAAATCTGAGATTGTTATTGCATTAGAAGTGTTAATTTCAAGTACCAGCAAGGATAGATTAAAATATACTACAAGAAAGATATTTTTTAACATACTAGCCAGAAGATGCATTTTAGCAATATTACAAGTGTCAATGTCAATTGAACATACCAGCAGATGCATTCCAATATACTACAAGGTCAAGGGCAACTGCACAAAAATATATGTTCACTAAATCTGTCTTCTTTCTTTCAATACTTAACAGATGCATTACGTAAATCTGAACAAATTTTGATTTTTCAGATGCATTACAAAGTCAGATTTGAACTTAACCTTATACTCTCAAATTTAAGCAAGGACACCAACATAGAGTCATTAACTACCTTGCAGACTCAACTTAGTCCCTTTAAGAAGGATCACTATTATACTAGCATCAGGCTGTTCAATGATAAAATTCAGTCCATTTTGAAGATTAAACGTGACATAAAAAATATAATATTAGATGCGATATAAGTAACTTCGAAGAGCTCGTTAAGTTGCTAATATTATTAGTATTCATAATATTAACCAAACAGATTCTAAATAAAATTATACATTAGGAGAATCAAATTCAAAACTTTCAATATTTGAATACCAAAACCAAAACCTCAACCATATCATTTGAATAGCAGTACCAAAATAAAAAAGAAAATAATATTATTTAAAAATCAAAATCAAAACCAAAATTAAAACTACATCATTTGAATACCAAAATCAAATCCCAAACCACAGCATTTGAATACCAGTACCAAAATCATAATCAAAATCACATCATTTGAATATCAAAACCAAAACCAAACCTACAGCAATTGAATACCAAATCCCAAACCATAACATTTGAATACCAAAATCAAAACCCCAACCATAGCATTTGAATAGCAGTACAAAAACCAAAAAGAAAATAACATTATTTGAAAACCAAAACCAAAACAACATCATTTGAATACCAAAATCAAATCCCAAACCATAACATTTGAATACCAAAATCAAAATTCAAACTACAACATTAGAATACCAAAATCAAAATTCAAACTACAACATTAGAATACCAGTACCAAAATCATAACCAAAATCACATCATTTGAAAACCAAAATCAAAACAAAAACTATAGCAGTTGAATACCAAATTCCAAACCATAATATTTGAATACCAAAACTAAATCCCAAACCACAACATTTGAATACCAGTACCAAAATCATAACTAAAATCACATTATTTTAATATCAAAACCAAAATTAAAACTACAGCAGTTGAATACCAAAATCAAATCCCAAACTATAACATTTAAATACCAAAATCAAATCCCAAACTACAACATTTGAACACCAGTACCACAACCATAATCAAAATCACATCATTTGAATATCAAAACTAAAATCAAAACTGCAGCAATTGAATACCAAAACAAAAACTACAGTATTTTGAATATCAAAACCAAAACCAAAATCAAAATCAAAACCACAACATTTCAATACCAAAATTAAAACTAAAACAAAAGCCAAAATCACAATATTTGAATACCAAAATCAAAACCAAAATCAACACCAAAATCACACATACATAAAATCACACACATATACAAATTCTAAGTACAAATACCAAAACCACATAATGTGAATAACATCACAACATCACAAATACAGAGAACTATAACATTTGACCTTGACAATAACTTTGAGATAATTGACAGATGAATCAAAACTAAAATAGAGCAATGAAAGAAAAAAATTACCAGCACCCTCCCGACAGACAACTACGAATAAACAAGAAGAAGAAGAAAAATAATAAAAAGAGGAGGAGAATCATACCTTGATTGTTGCTACTGGCAGACGACCGATTGATCGGTTGGATATCTTCCTGCTGTGACTGACCAGAAGCTGCTGCCAACATGTCAGTATCCAATTGAAGCCCAGGGTATATACAATTAAGTCGTCCAAGGATGTCAACTGTAACTTCATGGCGTATGCTTCTTTTTTTCTGTTCTAAATTTTCCACCATCTTATCTTTCAATTCATCCAACCTTTTTTTGCATCTCATTGGTAGCAGTTACAGAGGACTCAACACTTCCCTTACCTTTCAGAGTAGTTTTAGTAACTCCTCGCCCATACAATCTCAGAAATCCTGGATGTTCAGGTCCTATGACAGTGGCAAAAGCTTCAACAGATTCTTGGCCTTCTTCACTTTGTTGACTTTGCACTCTTTCCATTTCAGCCTACAAATCAAGTTCAAATGAAGAGAATTGAAGTAAATCAAACTAAGCTCATATAATAAAAAGTAAACAATATCAAAAATAAAAATGATTAATACAATTTTAGTAATCGTATCCTCATCAGTGTCCTTGTATGCTCGTCCAGGTTTCCTTGATCTTGTAGCCACAAAGATTTTCTTAAGTGATACATCACCGGAGGTTTCCTTCTCTTTTTTCTAATTACATAAAAGTTAGTATTAATAAACTTTTAATGATAGGAAATTCATAATTAATGATTTAAGAAGAGAACACACCAATTTGTCGTGTATCACAGCAAAACTTGTTTTACCAGAAGTATGCGAATTCTTCAATTTTTTTTTATTTTTTGTATTTATTTCACTCATTTTCTGCAAATAATAGAGTTATGAAATATACTTAAACAAGAAATCAAGAACATAAAAGTTAGTCGAGTGGCTGAGAATATAAATAACCCGAGTGATGATCAGCTTCTTAGTTTTTTTCATTCACAATGATCATACAAAAATGTGTTCCTATAATTCTAAAACTAAATTGAAGGATATACATGAAACAGAACCAACTTAAAGTATGCATGATTTATATCTTACCTTGAATTCATCACTGGCCCAATACTTGAGAAGATACTTGAAATCATATTCTAAACTTTCATCGGTCTTGTTTGCCAATTGAAGAGCATCAATAGCAAATGGTATATAGTGCTTTGTATACAAATAGTTCTTGTACTTTCTCCGAGCAGACTGAATTTCACTCAAAATTCACTTTTTTTCAGCCTCAAGAATATTGTATTTCTCCTACAATTTATTCTTTGGGTTAGTAATATAAAAACTTCAAAATATTCTTAACTAAAATTAGGGAAGTAGGAAAGCAGACCAGTGTATATTCCCACAGATCTTCTTTGGTTTCCACATTACTCCACTTGTGTATATGAAGCAGACAAAGTATGACATTTCTTGCCAAAGTTCCAAGAAAGCTACCCAACTCCACTACTGCTGTTTTTGTAGGACCAATCGATTGTTTGTACCTATTCAGAACAATGGCTTTACGATCTTTTCGAGGGTGTACATATTGCATTATTGTACTTCCTCTCTTTTTCTTTTGACTCAAAGGGCCTACAATGATACAAATCAATATTAAACAACATACTAAACAACAATGTAAACTTATTCAATAGTTAAAAGTATATTTATATGTTCTTGCCTTATTCTCCGGATAGATCATTTTTTCCCGAATCCAGCACAGGTTCTTCTTGCACTTCTTCCAGTACATCTTCTCCTTCTAGAGTGGAAGAATCCCTTGGCACTTGTTGTATTTGTTCCTCTGCAACTTCTGTTCCTCTAGTGGAAGAATCTATAGGCAATTGTTGCACTTGTACCTGACCAGCTTGTGGTTTTAAAGCGGTAGAATTTCGAGTAACCCGTTGAATTGGTTCCTGCATAGCCTGTGCTTCAACAATACTGAAGGATTTCTAAGACTCTTGTGGAATTGGTTCCTTCCCAACCTGTGCTTTTGCAGTAGTAGAATTCTGAGAATTTTGTTGCACTTGTTTCTGTATACCTTGTGCTACAAGACTCGCAGACTTTTGAGGAGACATTCGGGGCAGTTCTTCATGTATAGCTTGTGCTTTCAAACTTGCAGACTTCCGAGGAGACTTTCGAGGCACTTGGTCTTGTATAGACTGTGCTTTCAGACTCGCAGACTTTCGAGGTACTTGTTCTTGTATAGCTTGTACTTTTAGACTCAAAGACTTTCGAGGTAGTAGTTCCTGCATAGCTTGTGCTACCAGATCAGCAGAAGAGTTTTAACACAGAATATGTTCAGTCGATTTTGTTCTCAATGATGAAAGTCGTTTGCATGCCATAGATGTAAGACTTTCAGCCGCCATGTACTTCTTTGACTTCTCATTTTTATTTTTCTTCGGACTCATAATTGCTGAATCTAGAAAAAAAAACTATACGTAAGCATCGCATTACCTTACAAATGGCTTAAATATCAGTTAGTCTAGATACTACTAATAGAGTAACAGAGAAAAGCAGGCACCAAATACATTATTTTGAAACAACTTCATCAAGAACATGGCCACTCTAGTTCAAGAAATAGATCGTTCAATACAAACAATAGAGTATTTTATTTTTCATACAGATAAAACAAACAAGTAGTAGTGTCAAACCTTTCTGCAACTCTAGTCAGTAAGTATTGAAGCCGATTCTCCGATCCCTTCAATGATTCACTAAATCAGATATTAAATCTTCTGTAAAATTGAAGCAACTGATCAACATAAAATTCTAAGGAAAAAGAATAAATAAAAAATGAATAATGAGGATATAAATAAAAAACATAACCAAACTATTGTTGTCAAAAGGCCTTTATCACTCACTCAAAATAACTAAAACCATGATAAAAATTCAAAGTTAAATATATAGGATTAATAAGGAGCATCATGTTGATGCTAACAATAAAAGTGTATAAGAAACAAGCTCCTAATCTACGGTCAATGAGCCAACAAAATCAACAAAAATGTCTATTACAGTAGACCAAAATATTCTAGTTAAACAAGTTTACTAGGCAACTAGCATTTAGACAAATGTTTAAACTTGCTAGAGAAGTTCTGAAGTTTTTTATTTAATCATCCGCCTCCATCCAATCCCAATCAGTATCATCATAATCATCCTCCTCTTCCGATGTTTCCATAGCCATATCTTCTAAAAGTTGTGCAGCAAGTGGCATATCAACAACATCAACGAGGATATCTTCTCTTGTCCATCTAATGTCAATATCGGGTGTTGTGTTCGAGGGACCAATGTCTTCAGTAGGCTCCCTCCAAAATGTCTCTCCTATGTTAGGACAGTTTTCTTCCTCCAAGTCATACAAATCAACAGGGACTTTATTCCTTGCATAATAAATATCCTTCTCAGTTGGATCCTCCACATAAAACACTTGATGCACTTGAGACTCCAACACAAAAGGGTCATCCGTACTACATAATCTGTTAAAGTACACACGGGTCAACCCAAAATTCATCTTTTTCATGATGATACCAAGCACATCTAAATAGTACAACACTAAAACGAACATAATAATCAAGCTCGATAATATCTTGAATAGCACCATAATAGATAACCTCTCCATCAATTGGATTCTGATCCCGGGCACTAGCAAAATTATCAGTTGTTGTAGCCAAAGACACTCCACTGTTTTGAGACTTTTATGTGGAATCCCATTGTAATGTGTGAAACCGGTATTCATTAATGAAATAGGCAGTATAGATTCTAGTTGCCACCCTATTTGGCCCTTTAGCTAGCCACCTTAACTGATTAGGCACTTCAACTATATCAACTTTCTCTTTGAACCAGTTGTCGAATTCTTGACTGTGAAATCTTGCTCTTGCCCATGCATTTAATCTAACAGTACTATCAATTATAACTTTATGTTCCCTGCAATGAATCAAATACAACCATTAAGCATTTATAACTGAAGTTTACAGTACATTAATAGTAACAAAATAAATGAAGTTCAAAATATAAAGACTTACTTGATAAAATTCTCAACTTGTTTATGTCCAGTGTTGAATAGTACATATCGATGTGCTTCAGAAGATAACTGTTGATCCATCTTGAAATGCTTTCCTTTTGTTTTGTTCTCTTTTCCAATTGGATGACCTAGCTTTGGGAATACAGTTGGTACATCATCTTGCTCTTCTTGTTCAGCATCCTCGTCATCCTCAGTTTGGTACCTGCTGAATCTTGTTTTCACTCCATCATGTAAGTATCTCGAACAAAAGGTCAAGCACTCTTGGGCAATAAACCCCTCTATTATTGAAGCTTTCGGATTATACCGATTACGAACAAGGTCCTTCAATTCACCCAATTCTCTCTCCATTGGATACATATAACGAAGATGATTTGGACTCCCCAACTTAATTTCATCAACAAATGGATAGGCAAATGTTCCATTATATCAAAAAAGGTTGGAGGAAATATCTTTTCAAGCTCACATTCAATTTCTTTGATTTTAGCTTGCAATTCCTCTAGATATGCCCGCTTTATCACCTTACTGCATATGGCTTTAAAAAAGTTTTCCAACCTAATCAACACGACTGCAACATTCTTAGGCAACGATTTACGAACTACAATCTGCAGTAAGTAGTGCATCATAATATGAGCATCATGGCTCTTATATCCTGATATCTTCATTTATTCTACGTCTACATGGTTTGATATGTTCGAGGCACACCCTTTTGGTAATTTGGCATTTTTAAACACTGTGCAGAACATCTTTTTCTTCTTCTGGTTTCATGGAAAAACAGGATTTAGCTAAGTATACTTTGCCATTTGTGTTATCTTTTACTGGATGCAACTCCTTCCTTATCCCCATTATTGCAAGTCATACCGAGAATTAATGTGATCCTTTGAATTTCCTAATACCTCAAGTAAAGTCGCAAGTATACTATCAAAAAAGTTTTTCTCAATATGCATCACATCTAGATTGTGCCTCAACTTATTTGTAGGCAATATGGTAATTAAAAGAAGATGGATCTTTTCTTCCATGGGCCCTCAGTAGTTCGACGCCTTTTATTTTGTTCCTTTACAAAAACATTGTTGAAATCCTGTAGCTTTTCAACCACTTCTGTGCCTAACAAAGGTGTGGGTGCAGATCTATGATCCTCCACACCATCAAATAATTTCTCATCTCTTTGATATGGATGATCAGGAGGCAAAAATGCCCGATGATCCAAGTAACACATCTTACGATTATGCTTCAAATATTGAGAGGATGTGCTATAGTTACAAGTTGGACATGCCAATTTTCCTTAGTGCTCCATCCGGACAGCATTGCTAGCGCCAAAAAATCACTAACTGTCCATAACAAGGCTGCACGCATTTGAAAAGTTTGCTTTGTATGAGCATCATATATTTCTACCCCAACTTCTCATAGCTTATTCAACTCATCAATTAATGGTTATAGGTACACATTAATATCATTTCCTGAAGAGGATGGACCTGGAATGATCCTTGACAATATTATGTACTCCGGCTTCATGCAAATCCACGGTGATAAATTGTAATTCATCAGCATAATATGCCATGTGCTATGAGAAATGCTCATGGTCCGAAATGGATTGAACCCATCACTTGAAAGACCCAATCTGATATTTCGAGGATAACTCGAGAAGGTTGGATGCAAAGCGTCAAAATCCTTCCAAGTTTCTCCATCAACAGGGTGTCTTAGATTCCCGTCATTAGGTCGTTCAGTATCATGCCATCTCATTACAGTAGCCATTTCAGAACACATGAACAGTCTTTGAAGCCTAGGCTTCAAAGGATAGTATCTCAAAACCTTGGCTGGTTTTTTTATATTTTCTAGTAGTCAATCCATGAGCAACATTTGACCATCTAGACGACCCACACACAGAGCAATTATTGGCCTCTACCTTGTCTTTCCAAAAGAGCATGCAATCGTTAGGACATGCATGTATTTTTTCATAACCGACACCCAAATCTCTTATCATCTTTCTAGCCTTATTGAAAGACTCAGGCAGTTGAGCAAACGGAAATGCTTCTTTCAATAAGTCTAGCAGATCTGAAAAGGCCACATTACTTAACCCATGCAGACTTTTGAAAAAGTATAACCGAATCACGAAACTCAACTTGGTAAAGTTCTCTCATTCTTGATATAACTCTTTTTTCCCTTCTTCAACTAATCTAAAAAACCTCTTTGCATCTTCAAATAGTCTTTCTCTCACCCCTTCTTCATGCCCTACATCATCTTCTATATTTCTAAATGTGTCATGAAGCAGTCCATCAATATCATCATGACTGTTACAAGCTTCATCATTACTTCTTGGATGTGGTGTACTTGACGTTACCCTTTCCTCGTGAGAAATCCACCTATCGTATCCTACAACAAATCCTTTTGCAAACAAGTGATCCTCCACAACATTTCTAAAATTCCAATAGCGATTCTTGCAAACATCACATGGGCATAATATCTCTTTTCCTTTAGAACCTCGTTCAAACGCCTTATCAAGAAAATCCTTCACTCCATTGATGAACTCATCACTGCTTCTTCTTAGATTCATCCAACTTCTATCTAAATTACTCATTGAAATCTATTTGACACAAGAAATCAAAAAAATTAACTAACAAACATAAAAGACAACAATGTTCTGCAACTGAACAATCCATCAGAATATTCCAGCTGAACAATCATATCTCAAACATCACATGGACACTATAAAGTTTAAGATTTAACGCAACAATAATAGCAAGCACTTCACAGTATTACTTTACGATAACCCAAAGACATGCCAGATTAATAACTAGGCAAAAATTTTAGACATACTGCTAACTACTAAAACAAAAACTAAGAACCATTCATGTCATTTATTCGATACATAAAGTGAGATCTTTTATCACTGTTCAATCGAAAGCAAAAGCAGATTCAAATTAAAAAAATAATGAAAGCTATAATGGCTACTTGATAGACTATTACTATTACTTCATGCTTAACACTCATACAACAACAATCAGATATGATTCACACATTAACCACTTTATCAATAACTCATTTAGGTTTAACAAATGAAATCATTTTAAATTTAATTTAACTTTATAAAAAAATAAAGATCATTTCAAACTTAAACATGAGAATATATACTGGACCAAACAATCCCTTTTTCAATAAACATGAGTATATGTGGATTTGACCTCAACACTGGCCAAAATCCCACCTTGCTCTGAAATACCCAAGTGCATGAACTTGGACTCCAATGCTTGAATTTCCCTTGCCAGTGGTCGTTTGGACACCCAAAAACAAGCCAAACTGCCCATGCTAGCTATTTTCCAGCTTAATGTGTCTGCCACCATATTAGCCTTACCCGGATGGTACTGAATAATCACATCGTAATCCTTCAACAATTCCATTCATCTCCTCTGCCTCAGGTTCAAATCCTTCTGAGTGAAGACATGCTACAGACTGTGATGATCAGTGAACACTTCACACTTAACACCATAGATATAGTGTCTCCAAATCTTGAGTGCAAAGACCACCGCTGCCAACTCTAAATCATGAGTAGGATAGTTTCTCTCATGCACCTTTAATTGCCTAGAAGCATATGCTATTACATTCCTATCCTGCATCAACACAACACCTAAACTGGAATGTGAAGCATCACAGTAAACAATGAAGTCTTTACCTTCAATCGGCAAGTACAAAATAAGAGCGGTGGTCAGAAGTGTCTTGAGCTTTTGGAAGCTCTCCTCGCACTTGTCGGACCACACAAATGGTACATCTTCCTATGTCAGCCTTGTCAAGTGTGTAGCAATGGAGGCAAAATCCTTAACAAACCTGCGGTAATAACCTGCGAGCCCAACAAAACTCCTAACCTCAATCACAGAGTTAGGCCGGACCCAACTCTTGACTGCCTCTATCTTCTGGGGATCTACCATCACCCCATTTTCTGAAACTACATGCCCTAAGAATGCTACTGAAGTCAACCAGAACTCACACTTGGTGAACTTCACATAAAGCTTTTGACGCCTCAAAATGTCCAACACTACACGGAGATTTTCAGCATGCTCCTTCCTGCTCTTGGAGTAGATCAAAATATCATCAATGAAAATGATGACAAACGAATCCAAGTAAGATTTAAACACCCCATTCATTAAACTCATGAATGCTGCCGGTGCATTGGTCAAACCAAACGACATTACTAAGAACTCATAATACCCATAACGAGTCCGAAAAGCAGTCTTAGGAATGTCCTTAGGCCTAATTTTTAACTGGTGCTACCCTAACCTCAAGTAAATTTTCAAAAACACCGATGCACCCTGTAACTGGTCAAACAGATCATCAATACGGGGTAGAGGGTACTTATTCCGGATGGTAACCTTGTTCAACTGCCTGTAATCTATGCACATCTGCATACTACCATCTTTCTTCTTTACAAATAATACCGGAGCACCCCAAGGCGAAGCACTGGGATGGATAAATCCCTTATCTAGGAGTTCCTGAAGCTGAGTTTTAAGTTCCCTTACCTCTTCTGGAGCCATACGATACGTAGGAATGGAAATGGGATGAGTGCCCAGCTCCAAGCTAATACAAAAGTCAATATCCCTGTTCGGAGGCATACCAGGCAAATCCGCTGGAAATACCTCTCGGAACTCTGATACATCTGGAACTGACTCAATAGATGGGGACTCCACACTATCATCCCAGAGATGAGCCAAAAAGGCTAAACACCCTCTCCCCACTAGCTTTCTAGCCCGAACGAATGATATTATCCTGACCGGCTTAGACCTATACACACCTTCCCACTCTAGCCTATCCTTACCCAGAATCTCTAGAGCCACAGTCTTGGTGTTACAATTCAACACAACATGATAAGGGGATAACCAAGTCATGCCCAAAATAATATCAAAATCAACCATATCCAGGATTACTAAATCTACCCAAGTATGCAGCCTCACAAAAACAACAGAACAGTTACGATAAACATGAGTCACCACAATCGACTCTCCAACCGGGGTAGAAACATGGATAGGGGAATCAAGGATATCACATACCCAGTCTAGACCCAATGCAAAATTCACAGACACATAAGAATATAGAGAACCTGGGTCAAATAACACCGAAGCCATTTTATCACAGACGAGAATGGTACCTGTGATTACTGCATCTGATGCCTCAGCCTCGGTCCTCCCTGGAAATACATAACAGTGAGCTTGGTCATCAATCCGGGCAACCTCCCTGGCCGGCTGCACCGCACCCCTGCCTACGCCGCCATTCCCTCTGTCTCCCTGGCCTTCCTGAAAGTTACCTCGCCCACCCTGTGGACGACCTCTAGCATGACCACCTCTACCTGCCGGGACCACAACCTTGGGTTGCTGCTGAACCTGATTACCGGTCTACCTGTAAGGGTACTCCCTCTTAAAATGGCCTAGATCACCATAATGGAAGCAACTACGATCAAGTGCAGGCCAGCTAGCGGATGAATAAGAAGCTCTCTGGCCTTTAGGATCTGAAAACTGCTAATTAGCTCCCAGATGACCACCTGTAGCAGCTGGCAGAGCTGACTGAATAGGACGGGCTGAGTATACCTGTTGATTCTGACCCCTGGAGTATGAACCACCATAATTTCCCTCATTCCGGGGCTTCTTGGCTAACACCTTAACCTGCCCCGCCTGCCTGACTCCCTTAACTTTCTTCACATAATCCACCACATCATTAAAGCCTTTCCCTGAAGAAGTCATGTGCACAGAAAGTACCTGAAGCTCAGTATTCAAACCCTTGATAAACAACCGAACCCGCTCCTCCTCGAAACCCAACAACTGCGTAGCAAAACGAGACAAGGCATGAAAATTTGCCTCATAAGTAGAGACTGACATGCTACCCTGCTCCAAATTCAAGAACTCATCCTTTTTCCGGTCCCTCAAGGTACGGGGTACATACTTCTCTAAGAAAAGAGAATGGAACTGCTCCCAAGTCAGTGGAGGTAAAACGAACAAACGACACTCCACATGAGATCTCTACCACTGCTTGGCATCACCCTGCAGCTGAAATGTGACGAACTCCACCCCATACTGTTGCACAATGCGCAGCTTGTGCAACCTCTCATAACAATCCAGTATGAACTCATAAGCATCTTCTCTGCCAGTAACCTGAAACGTAGGAGATTTCAGTTTGAGAAACTTGGTCAGCATCTCATGTTCATTCCCTGTCATCACTGGGCCTAACATTGGCCTGAAGAAGTCACATGTTCCTGAAGCTGCATCCATCCTAGGAGCCGTAGGATCTACTAGCTGAGTGCCCAGAGCCTGATTTGCAAGTGCCGCATGTATGGATCCAACACCAACCAAACCACTCAAGATATTCCAAGCCTGCTGAAATGCTTCTGGTGAAGTCAGCCTCAGCCTGCACCCTATCATCCTCTACAACAACTTCCACATCTTTGACAACCTGTTCCTGAGGTGGGGGAGGGGTTGCTTCTGGTTCTCCTGCAGTAGCCTGAGCTTCACCCCTTGCGGGCGTGGCTCTACCGCGTCCACTGCCCCTTACCTTGCCTCTACCATGGATAGCCGAGCCCGCTGTTGGGCCCGCTGGTCTAGCTCCATTTTTACTTGTGTTAACCATCTGCGGACAGAAGAGTGAAAGAGTCAGATACCAATTTGTATCACCAGATACCAATTGAAATCAAGTTATAGCACGATGGAAGAAAGAAGAGATAGTTTCCTAAAGTCCCATAGCCTCTCGAAGAAAAGTATGGACGTCTCCGCACCATTCCGCAAGACTCTACTAGACCTGTTTTGGTACGATGAGATCAACAAACCTAGGGCTCTGATAAAATCTTTGTCACAAACCCGACCGTCGTGAGTGACACCCACCCAACCCTCGGATGAGCGAACCATTAGAGTCCAACTCTTAGCCTAGCCTAACAGCTTAAAACAGTGCAGAAAGTAAACTAGCATTCAATCCTAGTAAAAATTAACTCTATAGATAAAGTAAACTGCAGAAATCCCTCCCTAGAATCTAAAAGTCATCGTACCAAAAATCTAACAAATACTAGAATACGGGGATGCAACCCCAAAACAAATGAAATAGTCTAAGCCTGAACAAATGGGCCACAACTCTAACTAGATGGACACCAAGGCAACTCGGTCGAATAGCTCACCCTTGATATCTCGAAAAGTTTGGCCTACAAGTGAGGTCGTGAATCAACCACCGGAAGATTTCATGTTCTCACAAAAGACAAGCAAGTGCAGTATCAGTACACAACAACTGTGTACTGGTAGGATCATCAACCAGTTCCAAATAAATAATGTATGAGCAGTACATAAATCAGGTAAGAGTACAGAGACACATAGGCAAGTCAACATGCATTCCTAGACTACAAGTCTCTACCTAACTTATCCCACATGTAAACCACTCCACAGTCATGATCAACCACCCACAACAATAACAACTATGCCTCGTCACATATCCTGGACCCACCCTGGATCCCCTCTAGACAACACCCAAAGTGTCAAACAACAACCCGGTCTACACCAATACCAACTTATAAAGCACTATAACAACCCAGCCTTTCAAGGACCAAAATACACAACCACAATTCCAGTTCACAACCCGGTCCACTCAGGGAACTATTAAATAAAGAGGCAGAAATACAAGAAAGTAAACCCGTATCAGGCGTGGTACCCGAGACAACCGTTAGTATCATCCCATACCAAGCATGGTACCCAAGCCAACCATTAGTATTATCTCATACCAGGCGTGATACCTGAGCCAACGGAAGTCAACAATCCACAGTCACAAAATGAACAATCAACTTGTAAACCAACAAGCACAATACAACGTTTAATTTACCAGACTGTTAACAGAACTATTAGGCATTTCTAATCATTCCCTAAGCAATGCATCTCATACAAATACTTAGACAAGAGTACTTAAACACACAAATCATACAAGAAGCAAACCGTCAGCTACCTCGAAATGATCCAAAGCTCTATACAACCGGAGCTTTCTTGTTTCCCAAAGTTCTTGCCGGTTCTTGGTCTAAAATAACACATAATAACCAAGAATCAATTTATATGGCCTACAATTTACCCGGATTACGCAAAATCCTAAACCCCAGGCAACCCATGATCATTCCACCCTTTTTTCCAGGCTTCCCCGCCATTAATTCACCTAGTTCTACCTTTTTTATGGATAAAATTAGGAAATTAAGGTCACATGATCATAAAACAGTAAATTTAGCAACACCTAAGAACTTCTACACATAGAATCCCCCCTTTTCCCCGGACTCTATCCTCTTTAAGTCATTTCAAACCTTTCCCCAAGTCCACTCCTAGCAATTCTACCGCATAGGAAAAGTACTACGGAGTTCGGGGAGTAGAAACCTTACCTTAGGGAAGAAAAATGATGAAGAATGGAGGAAAAATGCTTGAAATCGCCCTAGCCCTTCTCCCAAACAAACTTGTGAAAACTGAATATTTTTGAGGAAGTTTCTGCATTAAATTTCATCACGCTCAGCTATAGCGGTCCACTCTACTATAACGGTACTACCATAGCAGAGTCGTCCGCTATGGCAGAGGCTGACCTACGTTAACTTCCGCTGTAGCAGTAATTTCTCCACTATAGCGGGGGTCGCTATGGCAGAGTGTCAACCGCTATAGCGGTTGACACGGGACAAAAAGTCATAAAATCTCGAAAACTAGTCCATTTTACAACACACTTATTTTCTTGACGTTCCAAAATAACCTCTTCACGTCAACCTCGATTCTGGGAGTTCTACTTACCCGAATTCAATTTTGAAAAGTCCCCCGGACTCCTTTATATCTTGGATACATGGAAAACTAGCTCAAATCAAGACATCTAACCCAATCCTCATTCGGATTTTCCTAGACTATACCTCGCTCTAAAATTGGCCGAGGCTAGCCTAGCCCAGAATTTCAAACTCCCAAACCCGGAGTTTTCTAACTCTAAAACTTGGCACGAAAAGTTTACCCGTAACAACGGACCTGGTCGTTACATCCAATTGCTAACTATCCCTGTTAGCAGGTCTGCCACTCTCACTTAAGATCCTAAGTCAACAACCTTGACCCATAACTCTTAGCCAATTAATGGACAACCTACAAAACCCTCAGTCACCACCCCAACTTAACAATCATACCAGACATGTCCCAAACCCACAATAATAACCCATATATAATTTCAACACACCTTTCAAGTAACCCAGACCAACCAAGGATCCCTAGGATATCGTATACGTTATTTAAAATGCAATTTCGGTTTACACAAGTACTACCCCAACACTTAAATACACCAACTCGGTTATTCATTGTCCAATATGTAAAAATACATCACAATAAGTAAGTCCAGTTCACTCATGGAACCATCACACAGAAGAACAATTAAATATGTATCAGGCGTGATACCCGTGCCAACCATAATAGAATCTGTACCAGATGTGGTACCTGAGCTAACCGACATATATACCATACCAGGCGTGGTACCTAATTCAACCAATAAACTATACTAGGTGTGGTACCAGAGCCAACTGAAGAATCACATATATTACAACAATCACAACTACAATGAATACAACCCATACTTGTAAAGCCAACACTCATTTATGACAAGTTAATTGCATGAGATTGACAATCAGATATCATTTAGCATTCATTCCCTTATTCTCTAAACACGTATTGTACAAGCAATACTAATGAAATAGTTAATATGCACACATAACGTAATTTGAGTCATAAGTCAACTATCACCTATCACCACAAACCAGGTTAATTATTCTAAGATTGACGACCTGTTTGAAGACTAACCCCTAGCTTGTTTAAATAATCACACTAATTAGTCTACCTTGAATCCTAGACTCATTTTAGGAACACACCATCATCCATCGAAACTCATTCCCTAATACCAAGAACTCAAGACCCTTCCTATTCATTTTATTTCCCTCATTTATACCAATCCCGGGGATTCACTATGACCTTGTAACCCTTTCAATTTTCAACACTAGTTCCACGAACACATCTAAATATTTGGTTATCTGAGGATTAACAATCATACTTTAATAAATAGATCAACTACAGGGTCATATTACTCATGATAGTAAATTTCCACCCAGTCAGCAAGGTAAATATGTCTATCATTTAGACTCCGTATTCGAAGGCCTAAGCATGAAATCTCCCATCAATCTACAATATGTTATGCAATCGAAAATAGGTCTAAACTATTCAGTTAAACCTAGCCTACTTGGAAGCCAAACAGCTGCTTCAGAAGTCTGAACATGAATTTTTAGCTTCATGAAAGCGAATCCTGACGGATAGTTGGCATGGAATTCATGGGTTTTACCCCATTATAGTTGAAATCCCTCCTTTCCAATGCTTCAAAGATATAGAGCAACCTAGGAGAGGTTTTGGAGCAACCCTCGTCTTATTTCAATTGAAGAGGAGAAGTCTAAATATACAATCCGTGTTTCTGGTTTTGTCAGCCTGCTATAGAAGCTTGTCGGCCGCTACCACAGCAGCACTATAGCGGGATAATGTTAGTCCGAGCAAAACTTCATATTTTAAAATTTTTCATCGTGTCACCCCAAATTAAATTGGGAGCATATTTTCATAGTTCCTGTAACCCACACGAGGTACCTTTTAATAACGACTGAATATGTCGTTATAATAAATACGAATTTACCCATCACTCATCCCCAAATAATTTCTAACTGGAAGGCAGGAAAGATCCAACTTTTAAACCTTAACGTCCTACCATGACAACATAATTACATCCCTATGCGAATCACCAAACTTCATTCCATTTGGTGGACCTAACTCAACCAAAAATTAATTCGCTCCCGCACTGTCAAGGAACCCCTTCTTTCGAGTGCCCAAGAAATCTGAGGCCTTGTCAATATACAGGAGTAAAGGAATTTCAAAAAATACAGAAAATAACTGCCTCACCTCGAAATGTTCTGGGTCCTACTATAGCGGGAAATATTTCGCTATAGCGGCTAACCTCCCACTATAGCAGGCGCTAATAGTTAAAAGGGGTGAGAAATGAGTCTCTCGCCCATTCTTCCCTTTTTATTCAAAAAGCACCATTCTTTCCCAGATCACTTTGCTCCCGACATTAGAAAATAAGGTAAATTCGCTCAACAATACTTCCCTTACTTCATTGCACTAATATTGCTCATTTTAGGCTCAAATTTGATGAATAGAATAGGAGTTTTTCAAATTTTGAATTTGACTTTGATTTGGTTGAATCCTCAAAGCATGGATGCTTCCCTTATATTTACAATGCTCCCACAATATTTTGGGCATAAAAATTACAGGGTTCATGGCCAAAAATAGGTTCAAAATAGTAGGGAGTGTGAAGGGTGGTTCTTGTTTGGAAATATTGATTTAGGCAATTTTTAGGAGTTATAATGCCCAAATATTTGCATGAAATAGTAGTAGAGTACTTTGGGAATACTGATTTGAACTTAGATTGTTAAAAGTAGAATTTTAGGTCAAAAGGCATCATTATTGCTCCTCTTGAAATTCTGGGATGATGAAGGTTGCTATAACGGCCTTGCTTCACTATAGCGGAGAAATTCCTGCTATAGTGGAGAAATTCCTGCTATAGCGCCATTGCCGTAGCGGGAGGCTGCATGTAGTAGCCTTCCAGTCAGGCCAAGAATTGGACTTTTCTCCGAAATTTATTAACTTAGCACCATATGAGTCCTAACTCCCCCATTTTATTAATCTTACAGACTTAACAACTCAATGACTGCCAACCAAGAACATATTCCGGCTTATGAGAGATTCCTCGATGATGCTAGTTGGGAGTGATTTTGGGACTACCAGAGGATCGGTTTCTCCTATGAGAGGGGTTTTAACATGAATGGGGTGGAAGAGAAAGCAGGTGAATTATACAAGAGGCTCCATGATTTTTGCTGGGGTCTATTTGTGGAGGCTCCCCCTTCCGGGATCTCGGGCTAGGTAAGGGAGTTCTATGCCATTCTCCCTACCGTGCTTTGGGATGACCCTAACCCCACCATCCAAATCCGAGGAATGGATGTCCCCGTGGATGTCCAAACCATTAATGAGGTACTAGGAGTGCTTAATATTTACAATGCTGCATACGATGCCAAGCTATGGGAGATGGATATGAAATGGTTGAGGGACACACTGATCGAGGAGGAGTAGGGACCAAGTCTACTGGCCTAGTACTGAGGGCGTCACGAGCACTTATTTCACCGCCGATGCTAGAAGGTGGCTGAACTTGGTGTCCTGGAGGATTTGTCCATCGAGAAACCTTACCGACATAACCTATCCTTGAGGTTTGGTGGTGGCCTGTTCCATACAAGGCATTCAGCTGAATGTGGGGGCACAAATCGCGTCAAAGTGGAGGGACTTCTACCAGGGTACCAAGAAGAGTCCCTTTCTTCCTGGTCTAGTGTTTGCACTGTGCAGGTGAGTTGGGGTGCCCGAAGAGGATGCTGATAAGGAGCTGGAGATGGACACCTCCTTTTACCCCCTCCAGGTAAAGGTGATCACCTCGAAGGGAAAGAAGAAAAATGTGGGTGAGACCGAGAGCAGTCGAGCTGCACATAGAGTTGATGATGATAACGATCATGCCACTCCCTCCTAGTCCCAGCCTTCGATCACTAACAGTCACCTGGAGGCATACTTGACCACGGTCAGGAGATTTATGAAGAATGACCCTGTCGGAGCTGTAGCCCCACCTCCCCTTTCCCAGGACTATGCAACACTCCGTAGGGAGCTTGATAAGGTGAAGAAGAAGAGGCGCTCCTGGGACCGCATGCTCGCACAGATATGGAATACCATAAAGGTCATGTTTAGTTGTGCTATCCCTGATCAAGAGCTCCCCCAGCTAGAGCCAGAGGACTTGTGGGAGTTATTTCTCCTGAGCGACATAGACGCAAAGGACCCCTGATGTGCCGCCATTCTACGACACATTTCACGCCTCTAAACTAAGAACAATCGTAAGTTTTCAAGCAACCATCGTCGTTTTTAATGTTTTATGTTATGTTTTCAGGAAAGAGAGACAAACATAGAAATGGAAGGAAATATGAGCAAAATGACGTTCTGGATAAGAGTGACGGCCTGAGTGACGGCCAGTCACCAAGGTGACGGTCCGTCAGTCTGGCCGTCAACCTGAGGCAGCACCACTGCCTAGTGGTGATGTCCACCGTAACGGTCCGTCAAGCTGGTGATGGTCCGTCAGCCCAAACCGTCAAGTTGAGGCAGTACGCGACGCGTATTCCGAACGTTTTTTGGGTTTACTTCCTGGACTCCTATAAATACCCTATGTTAGGTTTATTTTATGCATTCCTTACTAATTGATTACCAATACATTACCCAATAGTTCTAGGATTATTTTGAGCAAGTTTTGGAGAGAAAAACACGACACAATACGTTTGTCTTCCTATCTTCCCTTGTTCTTCCATTGTTCTTGGGATCTTGGATTCTTGTTCTTGGATAAATTGAAGCTTGTGTTCATTATATTGTAAGAATCTTTTCTCTTTATTATGAATATGAATTTCTTCTCTTTTCCTAATAGCATGAGTAACTAACTTCCCACAACTAGGGTTGTGGGAGCCATGGCAAAAGTAGAAATATAGATTCCGGGTAGCGTAGGGTTCAATCTTTATGTTGTCACGTGGTTAATCATTCAATTACTAACGTTTTCTAGTGGTTTCAAACATTAGAACATGCCTAGGTTTAATTTGCTTGAGTAAAGAGATTAAAACCGAGAAATTTGATTAACTACAAGGATTCGAGACTAGCAACTCTTGTCTCATGATTAATGCTGTAACTAGATTAATCTACTTGATGTTTAGGATTGAAATAAGAAAGTTCACCTTTTCAAGTTCGAGAGAATTGAAAAGGAAATTTGTCTAATTGGTTGAGAAACGTTTAGACGATACCATGAATTCAATCACATCGTGATATGCATATAGAGCGGACCCGGTTAAGCCTTAAGTCGAAATTGTTACGACGTCATGGTGAACACTTCCCTAGTTCACTCTCATATTGATTATTAATCGCACATTATTATTTTATTTGGTTAAATATTGTTCACACAAAACCCCCCCAATTTACCAGAAACTATCGACTACTAGTCATTTAATTCACTATCGATTTAATTTGCACCTTATTCCCTGTGGGATCGACCCCAACCTTAGTTGGGTTCTATATTTGACAGCGACCACTTACGCTTCTTAAATTGAGGTGTAGTTTGGGCGTTATCAAATTTTGGCGCCGTTGCCGGGGAATACGGTTGTTTATTAAGTTTGGTGTGTTTATTTGACTCTTAGTCATATTTCCTGCTTTTATTTTTATTTGTTGTTTTTGTTTTTACAGGGTACATAGTTGTGCATGCCAAGTACCCGAGTCTCGGGTGAACCAATATTACCCTACGACCCCGAGCTTGCAAGAACGATAAGGCAAAACATGAATGAGGAACAACAAGAGGCAGCGAGACTCGCCGCAGCTCAGCAAGCCCAACAACGTTTGAATGCTGGTGGTCTTGAGGTCGACATTGAGTTGAATGATGAGGAGGTCGACTTATATGGAGTTGGTGCCACGGGCGCTATTGCGTTTCCTCCGCTAGCACCCGGGGCTAAGTTCAACATCACTAGCACAATGATTCAGCTGTTGAATTTGAGAAGAGTGTTCCGTGGTGTTGCTGGTGACGATCCAAACTGGCACCTGATGAATTTTGTGGGAATCTGCAAGTCATTCGAATTACCTGGAGTAAGTCAGACAGCGATCATGCTCAGGTTGTTTCCATTGTCTCTGTCTGATGAGGCAGCGTTATGGTTGACAGAGCTAACCCCCGACTCTATCACAACCTGGGGAGAGTTGAAAGGAGCTTTCCTAGAAAGGTTCTTTCCTCCCTCTAGGATGATACAGTTGAGGGATGAAATTAGCAACTTCAGACAACAACCTCATGAGGCGTTACATGAGACTTGGTTGCGGTTCAAGAAGAAGCTGACACAATGCCCGAACCATCAGTTGAACGACAATTTTTTGATGCAGACATTCTACAGGGCACTGAATTCGGCTACCAAGCCGACATTGGATAATACAGCAGGTGGAGCATTTATGGGTCTCACTTTTGCCGATACCACAACTATTTTGGACAGGCTCACCAAAACCAACAGGGCCTGGCATACACGTGATACAGAGGTAGCAGCTAGCACTTATGCAGTTGGTATGTCAGCAGAGCAGCGTATGAAGGAGGAAGAGCGGGACTATGATATGGCCCATCTGAAGACGCAAATGGACCTACTAACAAAGCATTTGTTGTCAGGAGGTATCGAAAAGGTGAAAGCTGTGGGTTCCCAAGGTAGAGCAGCAGAGTTTGAATCTGATGAGGAGGCAAATTATTTGGGTGGTTTCCAGGCCAACGGCCAAGGAAACCAAGGTTGGAACTATCAGAAGGACAACTACTATGAAAAAGCTGGCTACAGAGATCGTGATCAGGGGAACTGGAAGAATAACACTGATAGAGGTGGGTTGTATGTACCACCTGGTAACCGGGAAAGAGCTAACACCGAGACAGGGACATCCAAACTAGAGAACATGATGGCTAAGATGCTGCTAAAAGTGGAATCGACCGAATCTGCGGTAAAGGAGATGAGGACTGAATTATCAACAATGAGTCAGGTAGTGGATTCACATTCCACCTCGATCAAGCAACTGGAACAGCAAGTGGGTCAAATCTCGGCATCTCTAAATCAAAGGAGGACAGGTACCTTGCCGAGTGACACCGTTCAAAATCTGAGGAAGGATGGGAGCTGTATGGCGATCACTACAAGAAGCGGTAAAACGTTACCGGAATCACATCCGGTAATTCAGACTCAAGGTGATGTTGCGGATGACAATGTGGCGGAGGATGCTACGCAAAGGCTCACGGATAAAAGCAAGGAAGTTAAAAAGCTTCCAACTATGATGCCTCGGCCACCACCTCCTTTCCCACAGCGTTTGAAGAAGAAATCGGATGATAGCAAGTTCCTGAACTTCATGACCATGCTGAAGCAGATATCAGTCAACATCCCTCTGGTGGACGCTCTTGAACAAATGCCCGGATATGCCAAGTTCATGAAGGACTTGATTACCAAGAAGAGGTCAGTAAGCTTTGAACCAGAAGATAACCTCCACCACTGCAGTGCTATTTCTTCAAGATTGTTAGTGGAAAAGAAGGAAGATCCAGGTGCTTTTACTGTTCCCTGTACTATTGGGAAATTCAACTTTGAAAAAGCCTTATGTGATCTTGGTGCTAGCATCAACTTGATGCCGCTAGCAGTATACAAACAATTGGGTTTGGGAGCGCCCAAACCAACTACCATGAGGGTGCTAATGGCTGACCGTTCAGTAAAGCGACCAGTGGGAATATTGTCTGATGTACTGGTCAAGGTTGGTAAGTTTATATTCCCTGCTGACTTTGTGATCTTAGACTGTGAAGTGGACTTTGAAGTTCCCATAATCTTGGAACGACCATTGTTAGCTACTGCAAGAGTGTTGGTCGACATGGAAAGAAACAAACTGACGTTCAGATTAAACAATGATTTGGTCAAGTTTGATGCGTGTAAGTTGATGAAGCAACCAAGAGACATGAGAGTGGTCGCGGTTATAGATGTGGTTGATGAAGCCCCTGCGGAGTTGCATATTGAGGAGAAGGGTCCTGTCGAGACCCTAGCTGTTACGATAATGAGGTTGCGATCGCAAAAAGGGAAGCATGTAGAGGAATGCGGTGAAAACAAATCAAGGAAGAGAAAACACCGCAAGAAAACTAGCAAAGAAAGAATAAAGAAGTTGCCGCGACTAGCTGCGGAATCGATAAAAGAAGAAGTTGGAGCTCAACGGGATGGGTAGCTGGCACCTATTCCATTAATTTTGCCTGTTTTGGAGACCCTGGCGGTCTCCAACATCATGCCAAACTCTGAGGCCCATGGACTTCACAGGTATTCCTTTCTCTCACAGCTTTAGTTTTCACATGTATGCATTGGGGACAATGCATGAGCCTAAGTTGAGGGTGTTGGGTTACCTGTGAGTCTTTCACCACCGAGAGTTTTTGTTGCCGAGTTTCTTTTCCCTCCGGTGTGCTATCGTAGAACCAGCATGTTTAGGTTGTCGTTTAAATTTTAGTTATTTTCTAGTGTCTATAGCAAGCATGGCGTTTTTTTTTTGAAAAAGGAACTAAAAGGAGCCCCCTCTGAAAAAGTTGATTTTGTACTTATGTTTGAAACGATTGACTGTCTGGATCCTTGGATGTCATTGTGTGGTTATGAGTGGAATAAGTATGCTTAAGCCGAGCTATTGTTTTGATAGTTGGTAGTGGTATGGCTTCTTGGTGCCAAGTGTGTGTGAGATTATTGTTATAAATTCTTACTCTGTGCATGCATCTAGAACTTGCCCGGTCTATTTTGTTAAGTTGGAAGTTGGTTGCTTAGGAAAGGATCACAGGCCCTTTTTTTGTGCAGTCCACTTAGCCTATAAGACCGTCCAAATGTAAATAATCCCTTTGATCCCTGTTTGAGCCATAATTGACCCTGTTCGTTCAATAACCTGTCACCGTTCCTGTTTAACTTTGAATCCCTATTTTGGCCCTGGTCCTTCCTTGGACATCGTGCACCTCAACTCAGGCAATCAACCTAAGTTAAGGGTGGCTACTATAGAGGTAAATGATAAGAAAAATAGGATGGATAAGATTGGTTGTGGATAGAATGAAAATTCCGGGGGTGTGTCTAAGAAAAGAAAGATAAAGAAACGAGAAAAAAAAAGAGATGAAAAAAAACGAAAAAGAAATAAAAAGAAGTGTCAAAATAAAGAGGACGCACCTGTAGCTAGAAAGAAGGGAATAAAGAGGTGAATAAGGATGGACAAAGTGAAGTTATGTGGAAATAGTAGGTTGGTGATTCCAAGGAGGGTTTAGTCACTATTCCCCAAACGTATCCTACCTGCACCCGAAGCCTCATTACAAGCCTAAAACAGTCCTGTAGTGATCCTGAGCGGCTTTCTGAAAAACTGAAATAGAATAGTAAGGGCAAGCCTATGGCATCACATGTGCATTGTTTGAAATCGTTTGTGAGTGTGAGCACCTTACCTAGTCCCAAATTTTGTGTGTGGGACTTCTTTGTGGTGAGGGCACCAAGATTTCTGTATTATCTATTGACTGTTAGGATAGCTGTGCGTGTGTATGCATAATATTCTATCATATTGGAATGACATGTTTGGATCCTTGAAAGTTAACGTTTCATACATTTGTGTGCTACTAGGGAGCTTGATTTAAAATTGAATGACCATGAGTTGCTAGAGACACGAGTTTGTTTTCTTAGTTGAGTCGTCTTATTGTTTTCTTTTATGTCATATTGCTTGAGGACAAGCGAACGTTTAAGTTGAGGGTGTTGATGTGCCGCCATTCTACGGCACATTTGACACCTCTAAACTAAGAACAATCGTAAGTTTTCAAGCAACCGTCGTCGTTTTTAATGTTTTATGTTATGTTTTCAGGAAAGAGAGACAAACATAGAAACGGAAGGAAATACGAGCAAAATGACGTTCTGGATAAGAGTGACGGCCTGTCACCAAGGTGACGGTCCGTCAGCCTGGCCGTCAACTTGAGGCAGCACCACTGCCTAGTGGTGACGGCTACTGTAACGGTCCGTCAAGCTGGTGACGGTCCGTCAGCCCAAATCGTCAAGTTGAGGCAGTACGCGACGCGGATTCCGAACGTTTTTGGGTTTACTTCCTGGACTCCTATAAATACCCTATGTTAGGTTTATTTTATGCATTCATTACCAATTGATTACCAATACATTACCTAATAGTTCTAGGATTATTTTGAGCAAGTTTTGGAGAGAAAAACACGACACAATACGTTTGTCTTCCTCTCTTCCCTTGTTCTTCCATTGTTCTTGGGATCTTGGATTCTTGTTCTTGGATAAATTGAAGCTTGTGTTCATTATATTGTAAGAATCTTTCCTCTTTATTATGAATAAGAATTTCTTCTCTTTTTCTAATAGCATGAGTAACTAACTTACCACAACTAGGGTTGTGGGAGCCATGGCAAAAGTAGCAATATAGATTCCGGGTAGTGTAGGGTTCAATCTTTATGTTGTCACGTGGTTAATCATTCAATTACTAACGTTTTCTAGTGGTTGCAAACATTAGAACATGCCTAGGTTTAATTTGCTTGAGTAAAGAGATTAAAACCGGGAAATTTGATTAACTACAAGGATTCGAGACTACCAACTCTCGTCTCATGATTAATGATGTAACTAGATTAATCTACTTGATGTTTAGGATTGAAATAAGAAAGTTCACCTTTTCAAGTTCGAGAGAATTGAAAAGGAAATTTGTCTAATTGGTTGAGAAACGTTTAGACGATACCATGAATTCAATCACATCGTGATATGCATATAGAGCGGACCCGGTTAAGCCTTGAGTCGAAATTGTTACGACGCCATGGTGAACACTTTCCTAGTTCACTCTCATATTGATTATTAATCGCACATTATTATTTGCTTTGGTTAAATATTGTTCACACAAAACTCCCCCCAATTTACCGGAAACTATCGACTACTAGTCATTTAATTCACTATCGATTTAATTTGCACCTTATTCCCTGTGGGATCGACCCCAACCTTAGTTGGGTTCTATATTTGACAGCGACCACTTACGCTTCTTAAATTGAGGTGTAGTTTTGGCGTTATCAACCCCGCCCTTACAACCCCTGATGGTGACGAGGTATTCGGCTAGGACCTCCACCCATTCTTTATATATATATATATATATACTATTACTGTTTTCGGTTTTCCCTGATTTGGGGCATATACTAGACATTGTACCCCTTTCTTTTTCCTTTTTTATTTTACGCACATGGATGCTAGCGTAACAATATTAGTCTTATAAGCATGCTAAATTTGATTTTAAGTGATTTCCATTATTCCCGCAGTAGTTCCCAGCTGAAACTGACGATTTAAAACACCCCAAAAACGAAAGAAAAACAACAGAAAATAGGGCAAGGATTCTATCCCGCCTATCCCGCTATAGAGGCTTGTCTGCCGCTACCATAATATTGCTATAGCAAAAAAATTCTCATTATAGCGGGATCACCATAGCGGGCCAATCCCGCTATGGCGGCCCCAATGGAAGCAGCCCAGAAATTTTCAATTTCTGCAAAGTCTTCTCATTTACCATTCCCTTTTATCAACATTAACACCCGAAATCGCATTATGGCCTAAATACAACCTCAAGACAAACCCAAACAATGCATAAATAAGAACTTAGCACCACATTATCATAAAATCGGTTACGAATCATACCAGAAAACTATTCATAACATCACAGTCCCGCTATCATGCAACAATAGTCCTTTCCCCCATAGTTCTCAATCAATCCCGACTATCCTGAAACCAGAGTTTCCCCACAATCACAAATCATTTTGTTCCCTTACCTGTTTTACCAACGGTAAGTCCATGCCCAAACTTTAATACAAAATTTTCAATTAAACAACATAGCAATTCACCCCTTAACCAATCAAACATAACCAAGTTATGACCTCTCCCTAACCAGAATTTTATAGTAATTCAAGAAATTACACACCATACATTCGCAGTAATTCAAACCATATAATTATACGTAAGCCTAATCTCAAGCTTCATCACCAAAATAGGTTATGTTTATTATCCTTTATTCACCTCATGGATGACCGTTAATCGATCATCCATGCATTCACCTAGCCTCTAAGGCTAGATACCAATTGGAACCTTCCAAGTTTCAACTTCCTTGCTTGTGCCATTTTAGCCAGCAACAACGACATTCATTTACCTTGCTAAGATATCAATTGAAATTAAGAGATACCAATTGAACTCAACCTATACAAGCAAGTAACAAATTACACGAAAGGAATGAAGGAAATGGAACAATTTCCTAAAATACTTCATAGCTTCCCAAAGATTAGATGTGGACGTCAACACACTAATCCACAGTGTTTTCGGGAAAAAGTGGTTTTGATTTAAAAAAATTATTTCAAAAACTAAGTTGAAGTTTCAAAATAAATTTAGAAAAAAAGAGCAAGAGTCGCCACTTAATTTTATAAAGAAAATTAAGAAAACCCTTTTTTCTAAAAAAAATTCTTAAGTCTAAAAACAGTAAAAGACTTTAGAAATAAGAGATTGAGGGTAAGAGGTTCATATTAATATCTCGAGAAGGTTTTAAAGGCACTCGGGATATATCCACTAACTTGCGATTATCCGAACTTGTTAAAAACTAACTTATTTCGACTAATTTTAAAGAAAATTGATTTGATTTAAAAACGTGAGAATTATTATTAACAAGATGATTTGACTAAAAGATAAGTGTACAAATATAAAGTTGAAATTCTCAGTACCGAATTTGAGGAAAAAATAGTGAATTCATTTTTTTAATTAATAATCATGCTTTTGTACTTGGAGTTTTTAAGAAAATTATTTCATGATAAAGAAATTAAAAAAAGGAAGTTAACTTAAGGAAAATATTTAAAACAAGAAAGGTTCTCCGCTTTAGGAAAAATTCAACTAAGCTAAAGAGTCAGTCCAAATTAGATACAAATAATTATAACTACAAAATATAAAAAGTTCAAGGAGAAAGAGAAGAAATTAAGCCTTTTTGGCTTAAATAATTTGGACTTTTTCCTAAGTTAAACCCTGTCCTAAATCTAACTTTGGGCTTTGAGATCCATTTTCTGCTACATTTGGACTTCTAGTCCAAATTCTTCAATTTTGGCCCATTTTGGGCCGTTGCTGCTTTTGTTGCTGCGCAAGGGCTTTGACACATTTCATATTTTGGTATACCAGCCCATACATAGGGTGTATATTGGTGTATATCATCTTCAAAATCCTGTATATTAGCTTCTGAATTTGTATACATCTGCTATTGAAGGTTGTAAATCAGTCCATTTTGGACTTGAACGGGGCTGGCTTGAATATGCTCGTTGGGCTCTAACCCAACAAGATTATGCAAGGAAAGGGTGAGTCCTCGTGGACTCGGTCAGTTCATGCACACAAAGAAAGAGATGAGGATTAATTGCCAATAGAGGAAATACTTGTTTTTAAGCATACAATTAAGCTGCATTATGCACAAATTTAGATTGATGAAGAAAAGAGAAAGATCTCCCAGAGAAGAAAAACATTGGGTGATTGAAAATTTAAACTATATTCGTGTAACTAAAGTAGGTGAGCAACTTTGAAATCCAACACCTGTTCCTACTGGTAATTGTTTTAACAGGGTATTGATTGGATGGAGTTGATATTCACACATAAAACATTACCATGAAAACATCACGCTTTAATTTACCAATCTCGAACTAAATCTATCCTACCAAAAAAACTCTTGGCAGCCACAAACAACATACACAAACTATGCACATAAAGCATGAGACTTTGACTAGTGTAAACTATCTTGTTTTGGGGGGACATGACTACACCTTATTAGGAAAGATTCAAGTTTCAACAGGCTTTCGTAGAGATACTTACCAGCCCCAACTGATTTCAGAGAAAACAAATATATCGACATCATTTTTTAAGACACACAAACGTTAATAAACATCAAACAAGGATTGACATTTATGCACAAAAATTCCTTTTCATCTCATAGTACTGGATCCTTCAACTCAAACCATCATAACAAAGACTAGAGCAAGATCATACAAACAAAGGGAAGAGAAATTTTGTGAGCATTTTAGAGGCAATCAGAGAGGTATAAACGAAGAACATCATGAAATATCCCTCCTTTATCTCGTAATGTTTGTAAGAACACATTTTTCACTCTATACTCTAACAGTAATTAATCATAGAGACGAGTAGAATAGCAAGAAGCATTCATACATTTTTCAGCAGGTGTTTGATAATATCATGAACTAAACGAGGTTTCTAAGAGCAACAGAGCAATACTTAGAATTTTTATGGAAAAGAGTTATCGGTTCCGACTGCTTCATAACTCTTTTCATATTACAGGGTATATTTATTCAAACCAATCATAGGCAGAATTGAATTTATACAAATCAACCAACCAAATTTAAAATTAGATGCTAATCCCTAAACAATTTCACACCAGCGAGGATAAGAGTTAATCTAAGGCGAGTAAAAGAACTAATTAACGTGCTTTGCCAAACATGTCACGAATCGTGAAAATCAAACAGGGATTATAACTAAGACTAAATATGCAGAACATGAGTTTTTAAAAAGAGCAAAAAATAAATGAGAGACAACAGGGCACTAGTCCCATAAGCATGCTTTTAGCACAAGACAATAACTAGAATTTATATAGGAAAAGAAAATCAAACGTAAACTGCAGAAATCAAGCATATAAAGAAAAATGTAAAAATAAAAAAGGCTTTTACCTTTCCCGGAGCAACGAACTGGACAACGAGCCTCGTCAGTGCTTTCTCTCACCACTACCGAAAACCTCCAAACGCTAACTCAAAATTCTTTGGCAAAACTCCCAACGAAAAAGAGTTTTATAGGGTTCTTTGCCTTCGAAGATCGTCAAAAAGCTTACCCCCACTGTGAAAACAGTGGGGTTTATAAAGGGGAGGATTTGGGTGAATTTGGAGCAAAATGGCAATGTGGGAGAATGGGGTTTGAGGGATGTTTTGGGAAATTTGTGAGAGATTTGAATCCTTGTGAGAGGATAAGGATCCAGCTCACCAAATTCGTACTATTTTGGTACAATTTGGGCGAGATTTGTTCAACATAGACGATGAGAAATGCGGATGAGAACACGTACCCCCTTCTAGAGGCTTCTGAGAATGTTCTCCCGTGCTAGGCATGCTGATTCATACTGAGGAAATGAGAGAGTTGAAGGGATAAGGGTGGCGGCATTGTTAGGGTTTCTGGGTCTGTTCTTCATTGAAGGAGAGAAGAGGAGAAAAAGGGGCTTTGGTTATCTGTTAAGAGAGAAAGAGGAAGAGCGGAGTATAAGGGTGTGAGGGTATGAGCTGGACCGGGTTGGGGTTTTAAAATTGGGTGAAGGGAAGTTGTTATTGGGCTATAATTTGGCTGAAAGTTGGTTAAGGTGAGGGGATTTATGGGATGGCCACATTTCTTATAAATGTGGCCAGATTTAATTATGAAGGTAGCTGATTTGAAATAAATTAGTGAATATCGACCATAATTGAAATAACCCAAGGAATTTAGGCTAATGACAATAGAGATAAATTAATCAAGATTAATTACTTGAGTATTTTTAATTAAAATAAAGTAAAATAACCATTTGTGTATAGTAAAATTATCTTTTTTTTAGAATTAAAAGACTAATTGTTCGGTTAATCCTTAATTTCAAATTAAATTCGAGGAAAGCCAAATGTTCTCAATTTAAACACTGTTTTTGCTTGAAAATGATTTTCAAAATAAATTTTTAAGTAAAAACTATATAATTCCATATATATATTCTTATTTAAAATGACAAAATTAGTACCAGAATAATTTTAAAAATATTCTACTTTTACAAGAACAATTATTTTAAAATTGTTTCGAAATTGAAAAAGCTCAACATTAATTTGTAATATGAAGGATAAAAATTGGGTATTAACACGCAAGACTCTATTCAATATTTGCTCTTGTACTGGGAGACTAGTAACCTAGGCTTTGATACCAAATTGTCATGACTCAACTACTGGGCTGTGAGAGCGCCTACTCTAAATTACCTAGATAAGAGAACCCCTACCACCCATTAAATACAAGTATACAAAAGTCAATAAAAAAAATATAAGAATTTCCGTTAAATTTAAAAACAGTTACAAAACTTGAGTACAATGAAATCCTTTACACAATACAATGGAAAACCCTCCGTAGAAACTAGTTTAAATAGGTACAAGAGCTTGTAAGAAAAGTATAAAACCAAAATGAAGACACAACTCCCACCATGGGAAGAGATAAACAGAATCTGCTGGAGATTACAATCCGCATCACTAGGGAAACCTCAACTGATCTTGCAACCAGACTATACCCAAAAAGGCATAGCAAAAGTAGTATCAGTACAAACAACACATACTGGTAGGCATCATCGGTAAACTCAAATCTACCACATAATATCATGTAAATATTCAGAAGAAAACATACAACTTAAAAGTTATACAGTCTCGGTTTAAGACCTAAGTCAACATCCTTGACCCATAACCCTTAGCTAATTAATGGAAAACCTGCAAAACCCTCTGTCACCACCTCGACTCAAGAACCACCCCAACATTTAAACACACTAACCCGTCCACTCATTGACCAATAAATAATAAATACATCACAACGAATAAGCCGGGTTTACTCATGGAACCATCACACAGAAGAACAACCAAACATGTACCAGGCATGGTACCAGTGCCAACCATAATAGAATCTGTACCAGGCGTGGTACCCAAGCCAACTGATAGATATCCCATACCAGGCGAGGTACTCGAGCCAACCAATGAACTGTACGATGCATAGTACCCAAGACAATAAAAAAATCTAAGATATCACAACAATCACAACTATAATGAATATAACCCACACTTGTAAAGCCAACAAGCATTAAGACAAGTCATTACATGAAATTGACAACCAGATATCATTTAACATTCATTCCCTTATTTCCTAAACACGTATTGTACAAGCAATAATAATGAAACAATTCACATGAACACATAATGTAATTTGGGTCACAAGTTAACCATTACCTATCACCACATACCTAGTTCATTATTCCAACATTGATGACATGTACGAAGACTAACCCCCAGCCTATCCAAATAATCACACTTATTAGTCTACCTTGAATCCTAGACTCATTTCAGGAACACACCAGCATCCACCGGAACTCATTCCCTAATACCAAGAACTCAAGACCCTCCCTGTTTATTCTATTTCCCTCATTTATACCAATCCTGGCGATCCACTATGACCTAGTAACCCTTCTAATTTTCAACACTAGTTTCATGAACACACCCAAAAATTTGGTTATCCGAGGATTAACAATCGTACTTTAATAAATCAATCAACTACAGGGTCATATTACTCATAAAAGTAAATTTTCACCCAGTCAGCAAGGTAAATATATCTATCCATCTAGATTCCATGCCCGAAGACCTAAGTATAAAATCTCCCATGAATCTACAATATGTTATGCAATTAAAAATAAGTCTAAAATACTTAGTTAAACCTAGCCTACCTGGATGCCAAGCAGCTGCTTCAGAAGTCTAAACACAAACTTTTGGCTCTGTAGAGGCGAATTCTGATGGATAGTTGGCATGGAATCCATGGGTTTTATCCCATTATAGCCAAAATCTCTTCTCTCCAGTGCTTCTAAGCTATAGGGCAGCCTAGGAGAGTTTTTGGAGCAACCCTCATCTTATTAAAACTGAAGAGGAGAAGTCCAAATATAAAATCCATATTTCTGGTGTCTGCTTCTGTCAGCCCGCTGTAGTGGCTTGCCGACCGCTACCACAACGACAATATAGTGGGATGATGTCAGCCCAAACAAAACTTCAAATTCTAAAAATTTTCATCATGTCAACCCAAATTAAATCGAGAGCGTATTTCTACAGTTCTCGTAACCCGTATGAAGTGCCTTTTAATAGCGACTGAATAGGTCGTTACATTTATAAATTAGGTTATCTCTCAATAAATGCCTGATTTAACATTGTGGTATGATGCATGACTCCGATCAATACTCTCCCATTCACTTCTTCCTCTATGATTTATCTTCTATTTTTTTTCACTATCAGATGTTCATCACTTTCAGTTCTCACCCACTTTTTTTCCACTTCACCATTTTTTGGCTCATGCTTAGGCCACTGTATCACTTGCGCATGATTTCACAATACCTTAAGTAATTTTTCTTTCTGCTCCTTAGATAAATTGGTGTCAATATTCAAGGATTTAATGCTTGCCCCTTTGGCATTGGATTCAGTAGGCTCACCTCTTCAACCCCACTCTTATTTTTTGTCATATTTGTGATCATGCACAAATATCTATAGTGTGAGGGGTGGAGAGCATTTTGTACAAGTTAAAATGTCATCTTATTATCATGTACATGCATCTTCATCTTACCTTTTCTCTTATCAATAATTGCTCCACCAATGCCCAAGAATGGGCTCCCCAATATGATTGACACCCTGTAATCTACTTTAAAATCAAGAATAATTAAATCGGTAGGAATCATAAACTTACAAACTTTGATGAGAAAATATTCGATCACCCCATATGGAATAACACGTGATCGATCATCCAACTAAAAAGTGATAATGGTAGGTCGCGATTCTCCCAAACCAAATGTATTAAACATAAAGAGGGGCATTAGATTGATACGTTGCCCCAAATCACACAAAGCTTGTCCAACATCATTTTCACCAATCTATATGGAGAGGATGAAACTCCCTAGGTCCTTAAGCTTTTGAGGAAGCTTGCTCAAGGCCTGCGAGTTGCACTCCTCAGTAAGTGCAACTATCTCAAACTCTACTAGGTGCCTCTTACAAGCCACTATCTCACTGAGATATTTAGCATATTTTGGCATGTCTCTTAGAGTGTTAGTTAGTGGAATATTTATGTTCAACTACTTAAAGATATAAAGAAACTTCCTGAAACTAGCATCATCCTTGATCTTCTGTTGTCTTTATGGAAATGGGGGTGGAGATCTTTAAACCACAAGCTTGGGCTACTCAACAACCTCTTCTTAACTTTCTCTTCTTGTACAGGTTCATGTACAAGCTTTGTTGCTAGAGATGTAATTGGGGTAAGTCTCTATAGGAAGGGAGGTAGAGGCTTATGCTCCTCCCAAGAATTGTTTTTCTTCTCTCTGGCTCTTCTTTTTTCTAAGATAACTCTACACTTTTCTCCTGCATTTATTTTTAGGAGGAATTTCATCCAACTCTTTTCCATTCCTTAATATAATTTCGATCACCTATTTTGGATTCTGTATCACTTGGAAATTCCCTCGAGGGTCTAGCAAGAAGTACTATGGCAAATTTCCCCATCAGATGTTGCAAGCCAGCAATAGCTTTCTTCATATCATTATTGGTTTATACCTGTTATTGTTGTTGCTATTGCTGGTGTTGTTGAATCACAGAGAACTACTCATTTGTGGAACTTAATATAGCTATCGACTGTATTGTAGTCTCAGAGCATTTTGGTTTCCACCACAAGAGAAATTTAGGTGGTTTTTGTAATTTAGATTGTAGCTGCTCCTTAATACCCCTGACCAAGTTTTGCTGCCCCACATAATAGACTGATTTAGGATTCAAAGGGAATCCTAACTACGTGTAGTTTTCCCCACACATCTCATAAGATAGCAGCATCTGCTGAACTTGCTGTAGTTGGACTAATTTGGAGAGATCAAACATTATTTCATCAAAGTGGTCAATTGACCAATATCGGACCGTATAGTTGTGATGCCATAAAGTTCTAGCATTCCTAGGTTTTCTTTGTAGAAAACACCTAGCTTGGCTCTTTGTAATCTTAACTACCTTCTGACGTCAAATTTAGCAAGGCCTCAATCTCATAATAGCTCTTGACAAGATTTTCCCTTGAGTAGTACTATCTAATAGTGACTTGTAGTCCAACCTTAACTCTTTTATAAAATTGTTTCTGATAATCTCCTTGGGCTACTGGTGATGTGGTCAGTCTCACAAATAACCTTTATATATTTTCCATGCTAGTAGAAATGATTCATCATCTTTATGTATGAAACTAGATATCCTGCCTCTTAGCTCTTTTGTCCTCCTTTGATGAATTAAACATGTTGATAATTTTTTCTAATAAAATATCCCAAGAGGTGATAGAGTTGGCATGCTCATTCTGCAACCACTGTGTGAGAATGGGAATAATGTTAATTTAACATACTCATCAGAGACTTTCTGATAATGAAAGTTCTCGCTTAGCTCGAGGAACTCTGCTAAGTGCTTGTGTGGGTTTTCATGAAGTTTACCTTGATAATGGCATGTGTGTTGTATCAATCTCATTGTCTCTTCCTTCAGCTTGAAATTTCCTATGATGGTAGGATTATATATAGCCTTTGATGCATTTTCATGATTCGATCTCGTAAAATTCAACACATGAATATGTTCTTGTACTACCACAGCTGGTTGCAGGGCAGTCCTATTGTCAACTGGGTTGGGGTTGTCTCCCATTTATCTCAATTCTCTAAGAGTTTGTTCAAATTCCAGATAAAGAGGATTCAAGGGATTACCTTAACTCTTGGTGTAGGTTATACACTAACCTATAACCCGTGATGCACAAAAATAACAAAAACAAGTAAAATTTGAATAGCATAATAGTAATCCAAACTAGTATATCAATCTTTCTCAAGTTCCCGACAATGGTGACAAAAACTTATTGCAGCTAATGCATACGTAAGTATACATAGTCGTACAAGTAATATAAGAGGTTAAGTCCAGTTATCGATCTTACAGAGACTTGTTAAATTGATTGTCTCCTTTGAGTTATTACTTCGGCTATTCAGCAAGTAATAGGTAATACTTGGGCAATTTTGTTTTACTATACTAACTTTAACTTAAATGAGTGCAAAATTTAAAGCAAACCAAAAGTTGTTTTAGTGTAATTCAGATGAGAGAAAGATCCAGGATCATGGAAATGTAACAATTCAGTTGAGTTATCCAATCACACGCTTAATTATTTTCTTGAGTTACTAGTTGCAGGTTATATTACTTTATTGAGCATTTTGCCAATAAATCTAAGACTACTTGACTATTCCTGATACCTATATTTCTATGGTTGTCGATCGATAGTGAAGTGCATGTGATTTGTCATTTGTATCAACTAAGCAAAGCTAACAAGTATATTTCTATCCATATTAGCGAATCATTCTTATTTCCCTATAAGATTCATAACCAAGTCCTACTTTTTCTTATTACGCACATAAATTTCCTCTTTCGAGTCCAACTTATGCCACAGATAGTATTTGATAATTGGCCATCGTCACGACTCGATTTCTTAGATCATGATGACACCTACAACTCTCCTGCAGGCGAACCAATTACCGTAGCCCAGAATGGTTAGTAATGGACTAGTACCTAAGCAAAGCAAGCACAAGAAGGATAAAAACGGAAGAAAGTAAATAAGACATAATACAAAATGAAGCAACCTAAACATATATACATATATATATATATAGAAACTACACCATTCCACGACCTAGTATCAAAAGTACATGAGCAACTACAAAATATACAGAGTACAAGAGAATACAAAAATAAGATAAAAAGTGTCTCTAAATATACAAAAGAGTCAACTGTGCCAAAAGAAGAGATATAACCAAGCCCAATCGCCCTAAGCTCACCCTATGTCTCGGATAGTCAAGAGCTACACGATGTCCCCATGTCAATGGCGTAGCCCACACTAGGATCTGCACCAAAAAGATACAGAAGTGTAGTAAAAGCCCAATTGCATAAGCAACAGGTACCCAATAGACATCATAGGCTGACTAAGCATATATAAAATGTAAAAGTAGTAGATAGCAGATAAGGAAAGAAAAGAGTCACAGAAGCAAACAAGGTAAAGCACATGGAAGCTAGCAATAGATAGAAGGCCTACAAGAATATAAGAGAACTAAGCTAGCCACAAAAAAATGTATCACAGAACACAAATGTAAGGATAGAGGACGCACCTGGGTCCTTGCTATAACAATAAATAAGGAAAATTTAAAGAACATGGCAGTGTACCGATAACCTCAAATAAAGAGAGAAAAAAGGCAACTAAACATAAGCATGCTAACAATACAGCCCACAAGGTAAGGATGATCGAAAAATAAACTAACAAGTAACTATAATAGGAACAAGTAAAACTAACCCACCTACAATTCCAACGAGCGCTCATACATCTGAGGAATACATACAAGTGAAGAAAAACTCTCCGGCATCCCAAACTACTGGAGCGTACACTTAGAAAATAGAAAACAAGGGTGGAACTATGCAAACAAATGAATGATATGTTATGAAATACCAGTAGTACCATATGCACCTCCTCCGGCTCCAATAGGCCTAGGAGGTAGGACCATGGAAGGCTTTCCCAATATACCTCTACTCCCCCGTATACCCCTCCTCTGGCACTCTCAGCCGGTAACCCCTAGTCTGGATCGGCAAGGTCCATGGAGGTCTCTGCAACCACATACCATCTCTCAAGATCCCATCATGTGTGCCCTGAGTCTATCCGGGTCTAAAGTAAATAATAAAATAATGTCTAGCACTCGACCCGGTCGAGTACAATATTATCTCAAAATCAGTAGTAAAATCATGTCAAGCGCTCGCCCCGACAAAGTCTAGTATCATCTCAAAATCAAAGTAAAAAAACTCATATAATCTATTTTACTCCAAGAAGATCCATAAAACCAATTTTTAAATCAATTTATAGCCATTAATCACTAAACACGGGCCTTCGGGGCCATGCAAAGTGAGAAAACTGGTGATAGTTAGGCCCGCAGCCATGTACTACTAATAAACCAATGAAGAAAATCTCTTTTCATGATGATGATATGCTCAAATACAATCAACAGCTCAATATCAACCTACTGGCCCTGTATAAGCTCAATCCGCTCAACGATACAGATAACTAGCTATCAATCGTGAATCAATGTATGGGACTCACAAATATTTCCCAAATATCCCACCAACTATGGTCGAAATACATAAGCAAAGGTCACTCAGGACCGAAAGGGGTAATACTACCGTACTTGCTTAAATACCAAAGCAGAAGAAGTAAGAATGGACCAAAAGGAAGCAGACAAGGTCTGGGGTGCGAACCTAGTAAACCCAACCCAAGGATGCTAAATAATAAAATTACAATTTATATAGGCCAAGTCTAGATAGGTAAACCATAGCCTACCTGGCGTCCGGTGAAAAGTTGATGGGAGGTCGTTGTCTAATCCCAAACTACTCCGAGAAGCCCCAAACAATAATCAAACTGTCAGAAACATAATCTACTCGTCAAATACGAAGTTAATGATATCCGTAATGCTAATAATTTAGCAGGATTAAAATACGGGTAAAAAAAGGGGCCCATGGTCCCCGCAACCCAAAATTGGAAAATGGAATTTACCACTAGGTTCCTCTCGTTCCCAGGTACTCATGCCTAGAAATTGAGCATAATTCAAGTAAGGAATGGGCCTAAAACAGCCCTTAACCCTAAGATCAAAATTAGGAATCAAATGAAGAAATTGATGGAATTAAAGGATTATAAACTTACAATAGTCATCGAGAAATCGATCACGAGCACGGAGTTAGCAAAACCAGTACTCTAAGGAGCCCCCACAGAGAAATTGAGCTTAAAGCTCTTGAGAGAAAATGGAGGAGATATGATTTGAGAGCTTACAGAAAATGAAAAAGATGCCCCTTTAAAACTGCCAACGATCGGCGCACCTGCGGTTTTAAGGACGCAGGCGCATCACCGCAATGATGCCAAAATCACCGCAGGGGCGGAGGTTGCCAAAATTTTAGACCCCGCAGGCGCGGTCTAAATATATCAGGGGCAGCATCACCAAGGTGGGTGAAGGAGCAGAGGCGTGACCCATGTTGTGTCCACCAGCACTGCAGGCGTGACACCTAGTGCACAGGTGCGGCTACGCATGTGCCGTCAAGGCACCACAACTGCGCCATACAAGAACCAACAGCTACTAGCTGCAAAACTAACTCAAAACTTCTCCGATCACATCCTCGGGGATTATTCTGAACCTCATGGACATAAATGGACTAAGCTACCCTATGAAAAACAATATTTCAAACTCAAGGGAATCGATCAAAATCCCAAACGAGGTTGATTCAATGAAAAATGGGTCCCACACCCAAAAACTAACCTTTAACCCAAAATGAAACCCAATAGCCCAAAATGAGTTCGGAAGCCTCGGGACTCAAACCAAGGGCCCCTTTAGCCCAAATCAATATTCTAGAGCAAACAAAGCTGATGGAATTCCCATCCAAGGCCATCTTCTCTGAATGTTGACCAAAGTCCACCATCTAACTCCAACTATCCTAAAATCTCAAAAAGTGATAAAACTATATCGAGAGATCCTTGAACCCGAACAAGGGTCCAACTAGACCAAAAACCATGATCTGGAGCTAAAAGAACTATCAGAATTTTATTCTGAGCATTCTTGCTATGAATGTTGACTAAAGTCAATGATTTTCTAAGTTAAAGCTCTAAAATAGGGAAAGGTTTATAAAGACTAAATGAATGGACCGGACACCGAACCACAAGTCCTAGCAAATCATAAATGACTTGGGGCCGCTACAAGTAAGCTCTAACAGTACAAAAAAGCAAAAATGCAAACATGACCAGAAGGGTCATTACATCATCCACTACTAATAAGGACTTTCATCCTTGAAAGTCAGGAAAAAGGAGTACCTGAAGGCTCAAACAACTACAAATATTGAGCCCACATCTCTCCCAGTCAACCAAGTAGCCTTATCAATGGGACGGTGTCTCTACTGAACCTTAACCACATGAATCTCCCTAGACCTCAATCTCCTGACATCTCTGGCTAGAATGGCTACCAGCTCCTCAACAAAAGCCAAACTCCCATCTAACTTCACTGAATCCCACTGTAACACATGTGACTCATCTGGAAAATAACACCACAACATAGATACATGAAAGACTAGGTGCACAGATAAAAACATACGAGATAAAGCTAACAGATAAGCAACATCACCTATCCTCTAAAGAATCTCAAATGGCCCAATATACCTAGGGCTGAGCTTTCCCGGCCTACCGAATGTCATCACGCCCTTCATGGGTGACTCTCGAAGAAATACCGAGTCACCAATACTAAACTCTAGGGCACAAAGTCTACGGTCTGCGTAGCTCTTCTACCTACTTTAGGCTGCTCAAAGTCTGTCCTAAATTACCCAAACTCTATCTAAGGAGTCATGCAGTAGATCAGTACTCTATGTTTGGGACTCAAAACCATCAAACCAACCCACTGGCAATCTACAACGCCTACCATACAATGCCTCAAAAGGCGCCATGTGAATACTCGAGTGATAACTATTATTATAAGCAAACTCCACCAAAGGCACATACTAATCCCATGAACCCATTAAATCAAGAACACGGGCCCATAACATGTCCTCTAGGACTTGGATAGTCCTTTTGGACTGTCCATCTGTCTGAGGATGGAATGCAGTGCTGAGCTGAACCTTTGTACCCATCTCTCACTGAATAGTCCTCCAAAATTGAGATGTAAACTCTGTACCATGGTCTGAAATAATATAAGTTGGAATCTTATGTAAACGTACAACCTCACAGAGATAGATCTGATCCAATCTCTCTACACTGTAGGAAGAATGAATCGGAAAGAAGAGTGCATACTTAGTCAACCTATCAACAATAACTCAAATAGAGTCAAACCCTCGAGAAGTGCATGGCAACCGTGCTATGAAGTCCATAGTGATCTCGTCCCACTTCCACTTAGGAATGGAAAGTCTCTGCATCAATCCACCAAGCCTCAGGTGCTCGAACTTAACCTGTTGGCAATTCAAGCACCGAGATACAAACTCTATTATGTCCCTCTTTATATCACTCCACCAATAAAGCTATCTCAAGATCCTATACATCTTAGCTGTGTCTGAATGGATGGAATATCTGTAGCAATAAGCCTCACGAAGAATCAACTGTATCAAGTCCCCAACTCCCGGAACCCAAAGGCAACCATCAAACCTTAAAGTACCATCAGAATCTAAAGTAGCCCTGCTGGCCTCACCCCGTAAAACCTGATCATGAATATCACACAGACTCTGATCCTCAAACTGACGCTGCTGAATCTGATCAACCCGAGTAGAACAGACCTCCACACTGGCAAGAACTCCGCTGAGATCTGACAAATCAAGACTAACCAAATGGTTAGCCAAGGACTGGATGTCCAAGGCCAACAGCCGCTCCAAAACTAAAAGAGACGCCAAGCTGCCCATACTCACTGCCTTCTGGCTCAAGGCATCTGCTACGACATTTGCCTTGCCCGGATGGTACAAAATGGTGAAGTCATAGTCCTTGAGTAACTCAACCCATCTCTGTTGCCTAAAGTTCAGCTCTTGCTGACTCATGATATACTGAAGACTAGAGTGGTCGGTGTAAATCTCATAGTGAACTCCATATAGATAGTGCCTCTAGATCTTGAGCACGAAGACTATCGCTGCCAACTCTAAGTCATGAGTGGGGTAGTTGCACTCGTGATCCTTTAGCTGCCTTGATGCATATGCTATAACCCGACCCTGCTGCATCAATGCACACCCAAGACCAACTAATGAAGCATCATAATACACTGATAAGCTCTGACCCTCAACTGGCAATGTCAACACTGGAGCTAAAGTTAATAAGGCCTTAAGCCTCTGGAAGCTATCCTCGCACTAATTAGACTACTGAAATGGAACATCTTCCTAGTCAGCCTAGTCAAAGGTGCTGCTATGATAGAAAAGCCCTCGACAAACTATCTTTAGTTTCCTACCAACCCAAAAAAACTGTGAACCTCGATAGGAGTAGTAGGCCTCGGTTAATCTCGAATGGCTGCAATCTTTGTTGGATCTACCCTAATCCCATCCTTAGACACCACGTTTCCTAGGAATACTATTGACTCAAGCCAAAACTCACACTTTGAGAACTTGGAATAAAGCCGATGATCTCTCAAAGTCTGGAGAACGGTCCTCAAATATTGCTCATGCTCCTCCCTAACCCGCAAGTATACCAATATATCATCAATGAAGACTATTATGAACTAGTCTACGAATGGCTTGAGCACCTTGTTCATCAAGTCCATAAAAGATGCTGGGGCATTGGTCAACCCAAAAGATATCACCAGGAACTCATAATAGCCATAACGTGTCTTGAATGCTGTCTTAGGGATGTCCTCAGCCCTATTCCTCAACTGGTGGTAGCCTGACCTCAAATATATCTTAGAGAACACTGCTGCACCCTGGAGATGATCAAACAAGTGATCTATACGCGACATCGGATACCTGTTTTTTATAGTCACCTTATTCAGTTGCTGATAATCAATACACATTCGCATCGATCCATCTTTTTTCTTCACAAACAAAACTGGAGCACCACAAGGAGACACACTCAGTCTAATGAAACCCGTAACTAACATATCCTGAAGGTGAACCATAAGCTCCCTTAACTCGGCTGGAGCCATATAAGACGGTGTAATGGAAATGGACCTGGTACCTGGCTCTGACTCAATGGCAAATTCTATGTTAGGCTCAGGTGGAAGGCCTGGTAGGTCAATCGAAAACACATCCAAAAACTCTCTAACAACATAGATCGACTTGAGTGAAGTAGTGTCGGTGCTAACATCTCGGACATAAGCTAGCTAAGCTAAACACCCGTGCAAAATTAACTTCCTAGCCTGAAGACAAGAAATGATCCCAGATGGTGTGCAACCAATAGAACCCTACCACATAATTGGGGATATATCGGGAACGACTATGGTAACAGTCTTGTCATAACAATCTAAAACTTCTCAGTGAGGGGATAACTAGTCCATGCCCAGAATCACATCAATGTCTAGCATATCTAATATCATCAAATCAACTCAAGTCTCAAGACCACCAACAACTACCAAATATGATCTAACAATCCGATCCACTACTAAAGAATCACTTACCAGGGTAGCAATAAATACAAGAACTGATAATGGCTCACTAGCCAACCCCAAGCAAGGAGCAAAGTAGGCAAACACATATGAACATGAAGAACCAGGATGAAATAAAGATGAAGCTGACTGACGATAGACAAAGATCATACCTGTGATCACTGCATCTTAGGCCTCCACCTTTGGTCTACTAGAGACTTCATAGAACTGATGCCGACCTTCGCTTGATCAATTGCCATCCTGACCACCTGACCTGCCACATTAGGCACTACCCCTACCCTGGGCACTACCTCCTCTACTCGCTGACTGCACTACTCACGGGCCGAGCCGGCTGAGTGGCTAGCTCAACTGTACCCCATTGCGGGCAATCTCTGGAAAAATTACCAAGAATACCACACTTGTAACAAGGCCCTGACGTCACACCCTAACATGACAAACTAGCTGAACTTGTATGTCCACCACGTCCTGATGCCCAAGATGATGTACCCCTTGATGACTGACCTGAACTCGGCCCACTAAACCCATGCTGACTATTGTAACCAGGCTGTCTACCATAACCATGATCAAATTGAGGCCTACCTAAAGCTTGAAGTGATTCCTGAATTGGCTGGCAGAACTTGCCCAGATGTTGTTGTGGCTGGTATCCTCTGCCCCACTTACCTGAACCTCTATCGCTGGAGCGGGAACCACTGTAACCATCCTTATGGCGTGGTCTCTTATCTTTGGCCTCGGGGTCCTAGCGATGCAAATCCTTCATAGTGCGAGCATGGTTCGCTATTGCCTGAAATGGATGCCCATTAGCAACTAGTATCTCTGTAGTCTAACGCAGCTCAGTCCTTATCCCCTAAACAAATCGACAAACTTGGTATGGCTCTGTAGGAATAATCATACCCCTAAATGGAGTCAACTGGTGAAAGCGGGTCTCATACTGAGACACTATCATGGACCCCTGCATCAATTAGGTAAACTGCTCTCTATGGCGCTCACGATTACTCTGCGGTAAGAACTTGCCCATAAAGGCCTCGTAGAACTCTCTCTATGTCAACTGAGGAGACTATGAGCACCTGCAAGCTACCTGGGCCCTCCACCAAATCTTAGCTAGACCCTTCAATTGATAGGTGGTATAATCCTCTCCGTGAGCATCCAACTGATGAAGGTGGTGAAGCATCTCCTCACAGGTAGAAATAAAATCATAAGCATCCGGTCCGGGAGCATCAGAGAACTTCGGTGGAGATAACCTCAGAAACTGACCCAAAGCCTTCTGCTCTGACTCTAATATAACTGGGTGGGGAGAAAGAGGCTGAGCGACTATAGGCACTGAAAGGAACTGTGCACGGGGAGACACAATAGCAGGCTGCGCTCCTGAACTCTAAACACCCAAGGCTTCCCGCTGAGCGGATATCTGGGCTATATAAGAAGGCTAACCCCCAACCATACCCAATAACTGAAGAAGAACACTCTTAATATCCGATGTAAGAGCTAGGGTTGGTGCTGGTGCTGACACTGATACTGGTACAGACCCTGGTGGCACCTGGGCTGCCCCCTGGTCCATGGGCTACTAGTCTAAAACTGGCTTTGGCTCATACTAGGCCTCAGGAGCTCTAACTGGTACTGCAGCCTAGACATGCCCTCAACCTCTACCTCTACGTCCACCTTGGTCCCTGGCTAGAGCCAGCGTGCTAAAGGCTCGCCCTCATCCACTGCTGAAGATCACGTATGAAGCATCTACGGAAGAGTGAATGGAACAAATGAGATTCCAGAAAACCACCTAGGATAAGACGCATGATATAGAAGCAAAAGAAGACTCATGTTTTCTAAAATTCCACTTCAGCCTCTCAAAGATAGGGTACAAATATCTCTTCCCTGGTCCGCAGGACTTTACTAGACATTGGGTCCTATACCGATGACACCGGTGAACCTAGGATCTAATACCAAGCTATCACAACCTGATTTTTTAGGTTATGATGGCACCTACAACCCCCTGCAGGCGAACCAATCCCCATAGCCCAGAATTGTTAGTAATGGGCCACTACCTAAGCAAAGCATGCACAAGAAGGATAAAAGCGGAAGAAAGTAAATAACACATAATGCAAAGAGAAGCAACCTGAACATATATATATATATATATATATAAACTACACTATCCCACGACCTAGTATAAAAAGTACAAGAGCCAGTGCTAAATATATAGAGTACATGAGAGTACAAAAATAAGATATAGAATATACAAAGGAGTCAACTGTGCCAAAAGAAGAGATATAGCCAAGCCCAGTCGCCAAGAACTCACTTTATGTCTCGAATAGGCAAGAGTTTATGGGGTCGCACCATCAATGACGATACCCACACTAGGATCTTCACCAGGAAGATGCAAAAGTGTAGTATGAGCACCAATTGCATAAGCAACGGGTACCCAATAGGCATCATAGGCCAACTGAGCATGTATAAAATATAAAAGTAGTAGATAGGAGATAAGAAAAGAAAAGAGTCACAAAAGCAAATAGGGTAAAGCACATGGAAGCTAGCAACATATAGAAGGCCTAAAAGAATATAAGTGAACTAAGCTAGCCACAAAAAATGTATCATAGAACACAGATGTAAGGATAGAGGACGCACCTGGGTCCTTGATATAACAGTAAATAAGGAAAGTTTAAAGAACAGGGCGGTGTACCGGTAACCTCAAATAAAAGGAGAGAAAGAAAGGAACCTAAACATAAACATGCTAACAATACATCCCACAAGGTAAGGATGATCGAAAAATAAACTAATAAGTAACTATAATAGGGAAAAGTAAAACTAACCTACCTACAATTCCAACAAGCGCCCATACACCCGAGGAATACATACAAGTGAAGAAAAAACCCTCCGACATCTCATGCTACTGGAGGGTACACACAGCAAACAGCAAAAGGGTGAAACCGTGTAGAAAAATAAATGATATGCTATGAAATGCCAGTAGTATCCTATGCACCTGCTCCGATGCCCATAAGCCCATTAGTAGGACCCATGGAAGGCTTCTCCCATATATCTCTACTCCTCCGTATACCCCTCCTTCGGCACTCTTATCCCGTAGCCCCTACTCCAAATCGGCAAGGTCCATGGAGGTTTCTGCAACCACATACCATCTCTCAAGATTCCATCATGTGTGCCTAGAGTCTATCTGGGTCTAAAATCATGTCTAACACTCGGCCCAGTCGAGTCTAGTATTATCTCAAAATTAGTAGTAAAATCATGTTTAGAGCTTAGCTCGGACGAGTCTACTATCATCTCAAAATCATAGTGAAAACCATTATATAATCTCTTTTACTCCAAGAAGATCGATAAAACCAGTTTTTAAATCTATTTATAACAATTAATCACTGAAAATGGGCCCTTAGGGCCATGCAAAGTGAGAAAAATGGTGATAGTTAGTCCCACAGCCATGTAGTAGTAATAAATCAATGCAGAAAAGCTCTTTTCATGATGATGATATGCTCAAATACAATCAACAGCTCAATATCAACCTATTGGCCCTTCATAGGCTCAATCTGCTCAACAACACAAATAACCGAACATTTACCAAATATCCCACCAACTATGGTCCAAAGATATAAGCAAAGGCCACTCAGGGCCGAAAGGGGTAATACTACCGTACTAGCCCAAATATAAAAGCAGAAGAAGTAAGAATGGACCTAAAGGAAGCGGACAAGGTCTGGGGTGCCAACCTAGTAAACTCAACCCAAGGATGCTAAATAGTACAATTACATTTTATTTAGGCCAAGTCTAAGATAGGTAAACCATAGTCTACCTGGCATCCGATGAAATGATGATGAGAGGTCGTCGTCCGAGCCCAAACTGCTCTGAGAAGCCCCGAACAATAATAAAACTATAAAAAACATAATCTACTCGTCAATACAAAGCTAACAATACCCATAATACTAATAATTTAGCAGGATTGAAATATGGGTCAAAAATGGGCCCATGGGCCCTGCAACCCGAAATTGAAAAATGGAATTTACCACTAGGTTCCCCTCGCTGCCAGGTACTCATGCCGAGAAATTGAGCATAATTCAAGTAAGGAATGAGCCTAAAATAACCCTTAACCCCCAAAACAAAATTAGGAATCAAATGCTGAAATTGACGGAATTAAAAGATTAGAAACTTATAATAGACGATGAGAAAATGATCATGAGCATGGAGTAAGCTAAACCAGCACTCTAAGGAGCTCCCATATAGAATTTGACCTTAAAGCTCAAGAGAGAAAAGGGAGGACATATGATTTGAGAGCTTAGAGAAAATGAAGACGACGCTCCTTTAAAATTGCTAGCGACTGGTGCACCTGTGGTCATAAGAACGCAGGTGTGTCTCCATAGCGGCGCCCAAATCACCACAGGGGAAGAGGTTGCCAAAACCTTAGACTCCATAGGCGCGGTCCAAATATCGCAGGTGCTCATCGCTGAGGGAGGGGAAGGAGTGCAGGCGCACCCCTGCTGAGGCCACTAGCACCACATGCGCGACACCCAGGGCACAGGTGCAGCTATGCAGCTATGGCCAAGGTACCGCAACCGCGCCATACCAGAACTAGCAGTTACCAGTGGCAAACCCAACTCAAAACTTCTTCGATCACATCCTCGAGGATCATTCCAAACCTCATGGATTTAAACAGACTAAGCTACCCTACCAGAAATAGCATTTCAGACTCAACAGAATTGAAAAAAATCCCAAATAAGGTTGATTTAATAAAAAGTGGGCCCCATACCCAAAAACTAACTTTTAACCCAAAACAGAACTTAATAGCCCAAAATGAGTTCAGAAGCCTCGGGACCCAAACCAAGGGTTTCTCTAGCACAAAATCAACATTTACAGCTAACAACACTGATGAAATTCCCATCCAAGACCGTCTTCTCCGAATATTGACCAAAGCCCAACTTCCAACTCCAACTGGTCTGAAATCTCAGAAAGTGAGATAAAACCATACTGAAAGCTCCTAGGCCCTGACCAAGGGTCCAACTAGACCAAAATCTATGCTCTAAAGCTAACAAAATTGTCAGAATTTGATTTCGAGCACACTTGCTAAGAATATTGACTAAAGTCAATAATTTCCTAAGTTAAAGCTCTAAAATAGGGAGGGGGTCATAAAGACCAAACAAATGGCCCAGGCACCAAACCACCAGTCCCAGCAAGTCATAAATGACTTGGGTCCACTATAGGTTAGCTCTAACAGTACAAAGAAATCAAAAATACGAACATGATCGAAAAGGTCATTACAGCCATATAATTAAATAATTATTCTCAAGAAAAAGTAAGCAACTCAATTATAGAATATATGCATAAATGTATGATAATCAAACTTAACCTTCATATACATATCACAACTCTAGATTTAAGAAATTTAGCTACTCATGATTTGATTACAAAACAAAGAAATCATGAATAACATATATTCATTGATTAAAGAAAAAAAAGTAATAAAGAAAACCTACAAAAATATTGCTCTTCTGCCTTTCTTTGCATTCTAGGCTTGATTACCCCCTCAAAAATGTATTTATGATGTATGTATAGGATTCTCAAAAGCCCCAGGATGAAACTACCATTAGTTAAATTAAAGTGTAAAAATCTGGCAGCTTTTGCTTTATCGCCTCACTCTCGGTGTCTCCCAACACGTTGCTAAAGGCATTTTTGACAGTGGCAGGTGTTGGCTGTTGTCCTATGCTTATCTCTACATATGTGGTGCTCCCAGCGTCGCTTGACGCATTAGGGTAGTGCATTTTGCACATCCATCTCAATTTTTCTTTACCTTAAGTCTCAATATCTTGTCTTGCATCCCCGTACTAGTTATTGATTGGTATTTGTTGCTTCTACTCAGACTTCAAAGCTCTAATATAGCCATTTTATACTCAAATTCCATTATTTTTGTCCTATATATCACAAATAATTAATATAAGAGTAATTCGTGAAATTAATACTCAAAGAGACAATAAAACTACTAAATATGAGGACAATGATAGCTAAATATATGACTTTTTGACTTCACATTAAAGTTTTTTTTTCTACCTAATGTCATTCCTCCAACCCTAAACTCTTTTATCTAGAGCATTACCTCAGTCAAATCATTCTACTTCTGTAGAATTTATTTCATATTATATGGTAATTAGATATGAAGTCCAACTATCTCAATCTCAATATGACTTGAGCAGTAAATTTTCTCTTTCAGATTCTAATCTACCTTTTTGACTAACTTGTTTTACTCAAGTCAATGAGGATATTACTTGGAAAAAGGCTATGTAGAAAAAAAAAACAATGCTCTCATTCAAAATAAACTTTTACCCTTGAGCTCGCATCTAATACAAAGAATACTGTTGAAAGAAAATGAATTTTCAAACTTAAACTCAATCATGATGACTTTTATTTTAAAATAAAAATATCATACTGTGACTAAATTTTTTAGTCAAGAAGCTGGCATTGATTATCATGAAATATTTAATCCAATTGTGAAGCCCACTACCTTTAAGATTATTCTTTCTTTAGATTTATCCAAATATTAGTCTATATATCAACTAGATATCTAGAATAGATCTTTACTTGGTGTGTTACAAGAGAAAACATATACGTCTCAATCTACAGGTTTTGATGATCCAAAAGACCCTACACATGTGTGCCGACTTCACAAAGATTTGTATAATGTTAAATAATCTAAGTGTTTCCTTACTTCATATGAATTTCATACCTTAAGTCAAATTCATTATTCTTCATTTTTAATCTTGGTGATATTTTTTTTATTATCCCGATCTATATTGGTGAACTTATTATCACTGAAAATTTGAATGTTCACATAACTAATCTTATTCAGAATCTATTCTTTAAATTTTGGTTTGAAGGATCTTGGCAGGATGCATTATTTTCTGGGGGTAAGCTCATTCTAATTCATAAAGCTTGATTCTGTCCCAGTCTAAATATATTCGAGATTTTCTCAAATGTTCATGTATATTTTCTTTTCATATATCCAACTTTGAAATCTTTTATTATTTCTTTAAGTTCTTTCAGGGTTTTCCTAGCATGAGCCATTTCTTGAGAAGATGTGGTTAGAATAGTCTGAATCTCTAGTGCTGCTTTTTCGTTCTTCAGTGTAAAACCCTAGTTCTTAGATCCTTAGCTTCTCTTTCCAGATTCTCTTTGATTTCTTCCAAACTCGAGCAATTTATTTAAAGCATGAAATATTTTTGATTTAATTATATCCTTTCAATGTAAACACTCTCAAGCATATTGAGGATGTTTTGAGTCACATTTTCTAATTTTATTCTAGAGTAAGTGTAAATTTCTTTTCGGACTTCTTAGAAGAACTTCTTACTAGTATCTTCTTCTTTATTGTCCTCTTCATCCCATAATGGTCTTCTCAAATCGGCTAACATGGAATGGCTTTCTTCTTCTTTTGGATTTTTCAAAAAGACAGAAGTTTCTTGACTTTTTTTCTCCAGTATCCATGGCTCAAGGTATTTTTTGCCTCACTCTTGATATTTTTATTTATTGAAATATGATTTTTGTTGTTGATTCCTCTTCTTGAATTTGTAGAGATACAACCATTGTCAGTCTTTCAAGGTATTAGCCTTTATTGAAATATCTGGCTCAAATGCTACTTGTTAGTTTGACTACATCCTAAGTACTTAAAGAACCAGATTCTTTGAGTAACTATGTAAGAACGTAAATTGCGAAGAATAAATCAACACAAGAATTTTACATAAAAAACTCCTTGCTTAGGTGAGTCAAAAATCATGACCTGCCTTGTGTAGGAATTTCCCATTCTATTTGTCACGATCCAAATGGCCCTGAGTTACACCTACACTAACCCTCCAGTTGGGCGAATCACACATTACCCTCTAACCCAGCCTTACTATTCAGTTTTAGCAAAATTGCAATTAATAAGACATAAGTAGTGATCTCAAAAAGTTAAATAAATAAATAAATATGCAGAACTATCTATTACAACTTCCCAAGATTCGAAAATCATCGCACAGGACACTTGCCAACAATATCTAAGAATACTCCAAAATAACTTATAAATAAAATAGTGTCTAAAAGATAGACATTAGGAACTATAAAGATCCATGGCAGCCATGAAATAGAGGTAGCTCACCCTCGAATCGATCAGTCGGCAACCGCTAGATGTGAGGTCTTGTCAAGGCCTGTGGAACACAGTCTGCACTCAGAAAAAGAAGTGCATGATTAACATCAGTATAAATACTATGTACTAGTAGGTATCATAGGTTAACTCAATATAGTAACACATATATGCCAGAAACAAATAAATATGTAGCAAGTACAATATCACATAATCAGATACTCGAAAACAAATAATCACCACAACTAGATAAATGAACCTCAATGATAGATATATCAAGTGTCAATAGTCAAGGATATAAAAATAACTAAAACAGATACATAATAAGTCACACGAACCCTGCAAGTACAACACAGTCACACCACAAGTATAGATTCATGTCCATACAATCTCTCAGACATATAATCTCTGTATCTCATCAGTCTCAATATATCATGTCAGAGCTCATTCAAATCACTCATCTTTATACACATGCTAAGGGACTTATTTCTGCCCACCAGTCATGACCTAGAGGATACAATCTAGGGTTTATGTACAATACCAGTGTGGTACCCACTTCACATCATATAACCGCTCCTCTGTAAGCTCACATCGGACTCGAGCCACTTAACAACAGAATAATATGTATATTCCTTATTGCTCTCAATATATCTCAGCATGTTCTCATCTTAATCATCTCTCAGGATAATATCACAAGTACACAGTCTATATTGGTGCACTTTATAATCATAAGTAATTTAAAGACAGTCTTCAACAGTTAAGCTTGTTCATGCAAGCAATTCCAAGCTAAACAAGTGATCATTTCAATAATCATGTTTGAAGACCAACTAATATAGTAACAATCCAAACACATATGAGGGACTATATTAAGTCTAACTCTATATTAAACTGTAACCTACCTCAACTAGATAATCCCAAATCACAAGCTACTTTGCAAGAGCCTTGCCTTTTCTTAATGCCTCAGAACATTCAATGTCTAAAATCAAACAAGTACAAGAGTACTAAATCATTTACTCTTCAAATTCAAGTCTTGGGAATTTCAACCCACTAACTCTACCCCTATTTGAGGTATGCAACATTCCCAAGGGTCAATTACCCATAAACTTACATCACATTAATCACATTATCATTGTTCATGGAGTTTCTACCCTAATCCCTCTTTTCAAGCAGTTTTTATGCTAAATGTCACATTTTTACGGAACTCAAGATTCTCATTTAGCACTATTCATATTTTAGAACAATAATTACATGCTAGGAAGTATTTATGGACACCCTAGAAACATTCTAGATGATAATTACATCTACTCATAGGCTTTTCCATGATTTCACAAACCTAGGATTTTAACCCATTATTTTCACCATCAAAATCTTCCCAACGATTCTACAACAATAATTAGTTACTAAATGAATACGTTGATGGAATAACTTACCTTAAAGCAAGAGAATCACCCTAGCATTGGAAAAATTGCCTTCTTAGAGCTCTTGAACAAGATTTCTGAATTTGTGAAATAAAACTAGAAAAAATAACTTAAGCATACATTCTACCCCGTCATCCGCTAAGGCTACCACATTCTCCCTATGGAGAAACTGCTATGGTGAGCTTCGACTCGCTATGGTTAGCTCTGGCAGAATCATCTAGCCTCACTATGGTAGAACACAGACTGCTATAGTGGAATTCCTTCCGCTGTAGCAGTCCCTAAGACAGAAACTCGAGAACTTAGCTCAAATGCTCTATTTCACAATACACTTTTCAAGCTTAAGATATCAAGAAAATACCCCACTGCAGCAACTACTATAATCACATACTACAAATTCACTCGCAGTCCCAAAACTTCCTACAAAGGTTTAGATTACTAGGTCAGCCCCTAACAAAATGCAATAACACAAATATTAATTCTGTGAATCATAACTCACCACACATAGATATAACACACACTTTCGGTCTTAAACCACCCCACCTTGAGATTTTATTAGCTCCACTCACTAGTCAAAATTTTAACAGGGTACTTAGGCCCTAACCTTTCCATAACAACTAAGAGAGTCATTACATCAGATACCAATTAAACAATCATTCATCCTTGAACGAATAAGAAGGGAAAACAAAGAAAAGATACTTGATTCAATGAAAAGTTGGAGAAACTTGCTACGCATATCTGCCTCGGTCTCCTAAGTGGCATCCTCAACAAGATGTTTCTTCCATTGGACCTTCATAGACGCAAATTCTTTCAATCTCAAATTATGGACCTCTCTATCAAGTATAGCCACAGGTTTCTCCTTATAGGACAAATTTCCATCAAACATGACCGAATCCCAGTGAATTACGTAATTCCTATAACCTTGATATTTCTTTAGCATGGATACATGAAATACCGGGTGAACTACTGATAAACCTAGAGGCAGAGACAATTCATAGGCTACATCGCCCACATGCTTAAAAACCTCAAACGGGCCGATAAATCTAGGATTGAGCTTTCCTTGATTCCTAAACCTCATCACAACCTTTATAGGTAAAACTTTGAGCAATACTTGCTCTCTTTCCATGAATTCCATATACCTAACCTTCCGGTCAACATACTCTTTCTGCCTACTTTGGACTGCTAAGAGTTTCTCCCAAATGAACTTCACTTTCTCTAACGCTTCCCTCAATAAATCAGTGTCCATGGTCTTCCCTCAAATGCATCAAATCAACCAATAGGAGATCTACACCTTATCCATTACAAGGCTTCAAATGGAATCATATCGATACTCGAGTGATAGCTATTATTATATGAAAATTTTGTCAATGGAAAAAATAGTCCCAAGGACCACCAAAGTCTATCACACACGCACAAAGCAGATCTTCTGAGACCTAAATTGTCCGCTCAGACTGCCCATCTGTCTGAGGGTGAAAATTTATACTAAGGTCCAACTTAGTACCCAAGTCAGTTTGCAATGCTCTCCAAAGATTAGAAGTAAACTGAGTACCTCTATCTGAGATAATGGAGACTGGAACTCCATGCAATCGAACCACCTGACATATATATATCCTGGCTAACTTCTCTGCATTACAAGTCACTTGCATTAGAATGAAGTGTGCAGACTTAGTCAATCAATCCACGATCACACACACAGAATCAGACTTATACAAGGTCTTTAGAAGACCAACAACAAAGTCCATCACTATCCTCTCCTATTTCCATTCAGGTATGGGCATTCTCTGAAGTGTCCCTCCAGGTCTCTAGTGCTCATACTTGACCTGCTGAAAATTTAAACACTGGGGAACAAACTCAACAATATTGTGCTTCATTCTACCCCACTAGTAATGCTGCCTCAGATCACGATGCATCTTGATGGCGCGAAGATGTATAGAGCACCTCAAACTATGAGCCTCTGCAAGAATAATTTTGATCAAATCATAGACACGAGGAACAAAAACATGCCCCCTAACTCTCAAAACACCCTTATCATCAATCATGGCCTCCTTGGCCTATCCCTATAATACCATATCATAAATCTTGCACAACTTAACATCTTCAAATTACTTAGCCTTAATCTTCTCTAGAAAAGAGGACCTTGCCTCAACAAATGCCAAAACTCCACCAGGTTCAATCAAATCAAGTCTCATAAAGCTGATAGCCAGAATTTGAAACTCTCTAGCCAATGGATGCCTTGTAGCCTCCAAACTAGCCAGGCTACCCATAGTCTTAGGCCTTCTGCTCAACGCATTAGCTACCATATTTGCCTTACCCGGATGGTACAAGATAGTAATATTGTAGTCTTTGAGCAGCTTCATATATGAATGTTGTCTCAAATTTAAGTCCCTCTACGTGAACACATACTGCAGACTACAATGATCAGTGAACACCTCACAATGGACACCATAAAGATAGTGCCTCTAAATTTTAAGAGCAAACACCACCACTGCCAAGTCTAAGTCATGTGCATGATAGTTCTTCTCATGCAGCTTTAGCTACCTAGAAGCATAAGCAATGACCTTCTTATCATGCAATAAGACAGCACCCAAATGAGAATATGAAGCGTCACAATAAATAAAAAATTCCTTACCCTCCCGGGTAGAGCAAGGATAAGAGCTATAGCCAACAAGGCATTGAGCTTTTTGAAGCTCTCTTCACATTCATTCGACCACTAAAATGGCACATATTTCTGAGTCAATCAAGTAAGCTAGGAATTAATGGAAGCAAACCCCTTCACAAGTCGGTGATAATAACTATACAATCCCATAAATCTATGAATTTCAATCACTGAGATAGGCCTAGCCCAACTCTTACGGCCTCTACTTTCTGCGGATTAACCATGATTCCCTACTTTGAAACCACATGCCCCAAAAAGAACAGAGAAGACAACCAAATCTCACACTTAGAAAAAATTTCAAACAACTGGTTCTCCTTCAATAATTAAAAAAATTCAAACAACTAGCTCTCCTTCAATAATTCCAATGCAATTCTTAAATGAGACGCATGCTCCTCCTTACTCTTCGAATATACAAAGATGTTATCAATGAACACAATAACAAAAGAATCTAGGAAGGGCTTAAAAATTCTATTCATCAAACTCATAAAAGCAGTTGGTGCATTAGTAAGCCCAAAAGACATCACCAGGAATTCATAATGCTCATTCCCGGTCTAATAAATAGTCTTAGGTATATCTTTAATCTGAATCTTCAACTGATAATATACAGACCTCAAGTTAGTCTTGGAGAAGACTGACGCATCTTGAAGCTGATCAAACAAGTCATCTATGCGAGAAAGAGGGTACTTATTTTGAATAGTGACCTAGTTCAACTGACGGTAGTCTATGCACCTATGCATACTCCCATATTTCTTTTTCACAAACAAAATAGAATCACCCCACGGGGTGGCACTTGGACAAATAAACCTCTTATTAAGCAAGTCTTGCAACTGAACCTGCAGTTCCCTCAACTCAGTCAGTGCCATCCTATACGAAGGAATAGAAATAGGGCGGGTACTAAGCTCTAAATCAATGCAAAAATTGATATCACGATCTGGTGGCATGCTAGGTAAGTCAATGGAAAACACCTCTAAAATGTCACTAACCACAGGAACCGACCCTAAGATGGAACCTATGCACTAGTGTTCCGAAGATGCACTAAAAATGCCAAACACCCTCTCCCAATCAACTTCTTAGCTCGAATGTAAAATATAATCTCTTTCGGAACAGGGCTACAATAAACCTTCTACTCAAGTCTAGACATTCCTAGAATCGCTATAGTCACATTCTTAACATTATAGTCTAGAATAACATGGTATAGGAACAACCAACTCATCCTCAAAATAATGTCAAGGTCTACCATGTCCAGAATCACAGTTTATCTAAGTCTTATACCCCATGAAAGTAATAAGACAAGCAAGGTAGACTTTATTTACTACCAAAGAATCACCAACACATAAACATGAACACTAAGTAAAGCACACGTCATATCCAATCCCACAACAAAATAGGTAGACACATAAGAAAATGTAGATCCTAGATCAAATAAGTCTGTAGCCATCCAGTCACAGACTAGAATAGTACATATGATCACTGCGTCGGATGCCTCAGCCTCGAATTTGCTAAAAAAAGCATAGAAATAATTTGACCTCCTACCTGTGTGCCGCCCTTATTGGACTGAGTACCACCTCTACCAGCATATCTACAACCTCGATTGGGCTGGGTGCCATCTCTACCAGCCGTCTGAACATTACATCCACCCTGAGAGTGATCCCTACCATATGTACCACCTCTCCTACTCATTGAAGATGGAGCTTGGGAAGCCTGATACTGAGCTAACTGACTAGGCTGTCTAAATAGGGGACATCATCTCCGGATGTGCCCAATATCACCGCACTTATAATATGCCTAATCTAAAGTGGGCCTCTAATTCAAAGATGATGAAGTAATGTAACCACTGTAATCTGAAAAGGGTTGGCTGCCCCTGGAAGACCCCTGACTGATATCTGCATAGCTGGCTGAATGGGGCATCCAATATACCCCTGAGAAACTAGACCCTTTGAGAAAGAGCCATTGTAGCTACCACCCTTTTGGGCCTTTTTCTCAACTGACTTAGCATAACCTTCCTGTTTCACATCCTCAACATTCTTGACATGTTCAACCACTTTCTGAAAAGTCAGCCCAGAAGACACTAACTGAAGTTCAGATAACCGAAGTCCAGTATTCAACCCTTTAACAAACCTACAAATTCTCTCCTCCTTTATATGTAACAAATGCAGTAAATACTTAGATAGTGAGTGAAATCTGGCCTCATAGGCCACAACTGAAGAACTGCCCTACTCAATACTGGTAAACTTATCTTGCCTCTTATCTCTTAAAGTACGAGGAATGTACTTCTCTAGAAAGACGGTATAGAATTGTGTCTAAGTCAATGGAGATGACCCAATCGGTCTACACTCCGTATAAGTTCTCCACCATAACTTTGCATCCCCCATCAGCTGATAAGTAACAAACTCTACCCATATTTCTCTACTGCCCTCATTTTATGGATTCTCTCATGATAATCCATAGTAAACTCATAAGCATCTTACACCTCAGTGCCATAGAAAATCGAAGACTTATACCTCCAAAATAAGTCATGCTCCTCTTCGATCATCACCGGTCTAGTGACCAGTCATTGAAATATCCCTACCTCAGAAGCCTCATCCATCTGTGGAGACACAACAATAGCATGCCGAACTCCCTGATTCATACTTGTAGAAACTGTGGGTTCTACCCTTGTCCCTGCCAAATAACCCAGAAATGTTAAAACCTGATATATCACATCTGAAGAAACTAGAGTAGGTGCAGTACCTCCCTGGATTGGTGCCGCCTCCTTCTCTGCTGCTACCTTAGAGAGATTCTTATTCTCGGTCAGATCTTGTATAGGTGCAGGGGACTCAGACATATCATGGACCTGTCCAGGAGCTAGAGCTCTGCCCCTGGCGGGTGCTTCTCTCTATCTTCTACCTCTGCCACTTCCTCTCGCTCTTTCTCTACCATGAACTACGACCCCAATAGTTGGCTCGGGTACCTATACTTTTGCCTCTACCGTGTGTCTTCACCATCTCTGAGAAAAAAAAAAAAAAGTGCTCAGATGCTAATTTGGACCATTAGATACCAATTGGAATCAAGTAATAGCATGAAGGAAAGAAGAAATTAAGTTTTTCTAATATCTGTAGCCTCCCGAAGAAAAGTAGAAACATCTTCGTACAATTCTGTAAGACTCTACAAGATATGTCCTTGTATGATGAATCAACGAACTTAGAACTCTGATACCAAGTTTGTCATAACCCAAATGACCATGATGACACCCAGACTAACCCTTTATTGGGCGAATTAAACATTACCCTCTAACCAGCCTTAACCATTCAGTTTTAGCAAAATAGCAATAAATAAGACATAAGTAGTGCTCTCAAAAACTTAAATAAATAAATAACTATACAGAACTATCTATTAAAACTTCCCAAGATCTGAAAGTCATCATACAAGACACTAGCCAATAATGTCTAAGAATACTCTAAAATAACTAATAAATGAAATAGTGTCTGAAAGATAACATTAGGAACTATGAAGATCCGTGGAAGCCATGAAATGGAGGTAGCTCACCCTCAAATCAATCAATCAGGAATGCTAGATGTGAGGTCTTATCGAAGCCTCTGGAATACAATCTACACTCAGATAAAGAAGTACAGGAGTATAATCAATACAAATACTATGTACTGGTAGGTATCATAGGATGACTCAATATAGTAACGAATATATGCCAGGAACAAATAAACATGCAGCAGGTACAACAACACATAATCAGATACCAGGAAATAAATAGTCATCACAATAAGATAAATGAACCCCAATTACAAACATAGCAAGTGTCAACAGTCAAGGATACACAAATCACCAAAACACAGACATAATAAGTCACACGAACCCTGCAAGTACAATGTAGTCACACCACAAGTATGTATTCATGTCCATACAATCTCTCACACATATAATCTTTGTATCTCATCAGTCTCAATATAACATGTAAGAGCTCACTCAAATCACTCATTTGTACACACATGCTAAGGGATTTATTTCTTTCCACTAGTCATGACCTGCAAGGAATAACCTAGGGTTCATGTATTGTACTGGCATGATATCCACTCTACATCACATAACCGCTCATTTGTCAGCTCACATTGGAATTGAGCCACTCAATAATAAAATAATATGTATTATCTCTTATCGCTCTCAACATATCTCAGTATGTTCTCATCTTAATCATCTCTCAGGATAATATCACAAGTACATAGTCTATAATGGTGCACTTTATAATAATAAACAAGTACATAGTCTATAATGGTGCACTTTATAATAATAATTCATTTAAAGAAAGGCTTCAACTGTTAAGTTTGTTCATACAAGCAATGCCAAACCAAATAAGTAATCATTTCAACAATCACGTTCGAAGACCAACCAATATGCTATTAATCCAAACACATATAAGGGACTATATTAAGTCTAACTTCACATAAAAATGTAACCTATCTCCACCGAAGAATCCCGAATCACAAGTTAATTTGCAAGAGCCTTGTCTTTCCTCAATGCCTCTAAATCTTCAAAGTCTAAACTCAAACAAGTACAAGAGTAATTAATCATTATTCTCCTAATTCAAGTCTTGGGAATTTTAACCCACTGACTCTACCCCTATTCGAGGTCAGTAGCATTTTTCAAGGGTCAATTACCCATAAACTAACATCACATTAATCACATTATCATCATTCCTGGAGTTTCTACCCCAATCTCTTCCTTCAAAGTAATTTTTATGCTAAATGTCATATTTTTACTGAACTCAAGGTTTCCAGTTATCACTATTCATGTTTTAGAATAACAATTACATGCTAGGAAGTATTTATGTATATCCTAGTAGTATTCTAGATGATAATTACATCTACCCATAGGTTTTTCCATGATTTTACAGACCTAGGGTTCTAACCCATAAGTACGACCATCAAAATCTTCCCAACGATTCTACGAAGATAATTAGTTACTAAATGAAGAGGTTGATGGACTAACTTACCTCAAACCAAGAGAATCACCCTAGCCTTGGGAAAATTGCTTTTTTGGAGCTCTAGAACAAGGTTTTGGAGTTTGTGAAATAACACTCGAAAAAATTAACTCAAGTAGACATTCTGCCCCCATCATCCACTGCAGCGGGCACATTCTTGCTACAGAGAGACTGCTCTAGTGAGCTTTGGCTCGCTATAAAAATCCCTGACGGATTAGCCATCCTTGTTGTAGCGAGACTCCGATTGCTACGACGGTCTCGCTATAGCAGAATTTCTTCCACTACAGCAATCCATGAAATAGAATCAACTCAAATGCTCCATTTCACAATACCCTTTTCAAGCTTAAGACATCACAAAACTACCACATTGTGACAACCACTATAATCACGTACTACGAATTCACTCGCAATCCCAGAACTCCCTTCGGAGGTATAGATTACTAGGTAACTCCCTAACAAAATATAAAAATACAAATATCAATTTCGAGAATCATAATTCACCACGCATAGACGCAATACATACTTTCAGCCTTAAACCATCCCACCTAGAGATTTTATTAACTCCACTCACTAGGAAAAACTTTAACAGAGTACTTAGGCCCTAATCTTTCCATAGCAACTGGGAGGGTCATTACACTATTCGACTAAACTCGAGCCCAAACTCCAAATAAGAATACAACCGACCTTGTAAAACCCAAATAATTATTCCCAATAATTCCTCTACATTATAAATCTTTATTGACCTTACCCTGATCATTAAAGTCCTTTTTAATAAATAAGAAAATACCTATTACAATCTACAAAAGTAATCAAAAGCTTGTCTTGAAACCATTCCAAGAAACTAGCTATTACAAATTAAAGAACTGTGTAGATAAAACTTGATAGAAACATAATTTTTGTGGTATCATCAACTTTTTCTTGAGACTTTTTGTGTTGAACTGAAAACACTCTGAGGACTCTATCTTTGGGTGTGGTCAAACTCCAAAGGTTGGAATTCGTGCTATTTTTTTTATATAGGAGTAAGTTATCCCCTTCTAGCTCTCCAATCCAAGTTATTTGGTTCAAATCTTTTCAAGAATCCAATTCTAATTTGACTTGATCTTTTTCTTGTTGGCGTGCATGTGCTTCTTTGTTTCTTTATTTAAAATTAATTCCATGTGCAAGGTTATGGTAACTTTTCTTGTATAGCTTTCCAGTTCCTTGTTGAATTGAATTCTCTCATCAATTCTCCGAGGAATCCTGATGCACATATGAACAACCATAATTTTCTATCACTGACAATCTTCTTCTCTGCTTAGAGGAGAAGGTTCTCTGATGCTAGCAGTGTTGATTGTACATTCATTTTTTCTTGTAGATCTATGAGGATCTGGTTCTTGGTACTTCTTTCTCCAATCTTTATCATATGTATTTGACACTTGTAAAAAGTTTGTCAATCATCCAAACTTCACATGACCTTGAAGGTAGATGCAGAGATCATTGTACTTCACATGATCTTGAATGCAGATTCAGAGATCATTGTGCTTCAATAAACCATGTCACTCATCCTCGCAAGTCATAAATCACAATCTAAGGCTCCGAAAATGATCTTTTAGAAGGAAGGGGCTCTGAAACTCAAAATGACCGGACGAGTTGTTACATATCCTCAAATTCCCTAGGATAAGAGTAATTAAAACTAATACCACAAATATAATTTTGACATAGTGAAAGACTATCAAGTAAAGTACTTATCTTGCACTCTTGTAACTCCAAGAATCGCACCTGAAATAGAAATCAAGCTCAAAATGGCAGAGTCTCGTACTGATAACGTGTTGTGAAATAATAATAAAAGTACAAGACAACAAGAGATATAACCAAAGAAACTGGGGGAGAGAGAGAAAAATTTTGTTGCTCTTCAAACTGGTGTACACATGAACTAAATCAGATTCCTATTTATAGAAGAAAAAAAGTTGTTAAGACTTTTCAGGAAGCTGTTGCGAAACTTTTCAGAAGTTGCTGACAAGTTGCCTGCTTAAGTTACTTGCAAGTTGTTCACTTGATTGCAAACCTAAAGAAGCTATTGTAGGGCTTTTCAAAAAGATACTTACAAGCAGAGGCAGAGCCATACTATAACATGGGGGTTTGGGTTAACCTAATAGCTTTTGCGTAGACCTTGTATTTGTATGTAAAAAATAAATATATTTATATATATATATTTATGTGTGAACCCATATACAAAGACTTGCTGACAGTACAGTGGTATGCGCGCTGGCTAGTCTCCTCGTTCCCGCGAGATACGAGTTTGAATCTTGGTTCACATTTTTTTAAAAAAAAAACATAACTAATAATTAAATAAAGCAAATTGTAGTAACACCATCTTAAAATTGTATTGTCTTAAATATGGATTTTAAATTTTGGCTCCACCTCTATTTACAAGTTGTCTTTGATTATAAGCTTATTCAGAAAAATGTGTATGAAGATGCACTGATGCACAATACAATGTATTTGTAAAAATTTTCTTTCTATTTCTATTTTGAAGTCAAAGTAAAGACAAAAACACAAGCAAAAAAGGGCAAAAGAAAAAGGAAAGAAGAGGGAAATAAAAAAGGCGGCGCATACGTGAGTAGGTGACCCACCAAATATCCAAAATCCAACAGAATCCCACAATTATTCCAGAATCTCACTTAAACCCTTTCACCCCTCAAAAACTGCCATTCTCGACATTCATAGTGCGGCCAAAGAGAAAACAGCAGCAGCGCTCCAATTTTCTTAACATGATCCCTAAACAAAAACGCTGAGTTTCCGTTAATCGTTGCGTTCTCTACTGCACGAAAATCTCTCTAAATTAGACATTTGGGGATTCGATTAATCCGCTCGAGGTAAATTTCATGCCTTGAATCGTACATAATATCTAGCATTTTTGATGTGATGGGAACGATTTTGACTTAGGGTTTCAAATTGGGGATTTCGAAAATTGCACCCTTTGAGACGCTTTCAATACAAAAATGTAAGTGTTGATAGTCTTCCTTTTCCGTTTTACTGGAAAAAAAATTCTACCGCATTGTGTCTTTTAATCGACATCGATTTGATCTGCGAAATTCCCATAAAAACACAAATTATAAAACTTGAAAGCGTGATATTTTATTGCATTTTTTCCAATGTTCGATTGTGATTATAATACAGAGTGTTTTTTTTTCCCCAGAAACCATGGAAAACATACCTATTTTTATAAAGCACAATGGAGTATGGGAAAGTGACCACAGCTTTGTTAATTTTTCTGTTAATGGGGTTTTGATCACTTCTGAATGCAACTTTGAAGAATTAGTTTCCGTGATAGCAAAGCAGCTGGAGAAGGATTTGGATACCAACTTGATAGATATTAAGTACATTGTGCAGGATGGATATCCACCAATGACGGTACACAGTGATATGAGTGTGCGTGTGTATATTGAGCTGAAAAGGATGAATTCAGAATTCACAATGTACCCGCTTTGCGTTACCTTCAAGGATAAGTGTACTGCTGGAAGTTGCTCAAATGTGAACCCTGCTACAGTTTCATCTGATGGTATACAAAGCGAAAATAAACCGGAAATATACCAGCCTGATGCCATTGAGATGATAAGTCCTGTGCGTGGAAAGGATCGTAATGCTGATGACAAAGGTATAATAAACAACCAAGATACCATTGAGCTGATAAATTCTGTTCATGGGGAGGATTCTAATGGCATACAAGCTGATGAGGAAGGTGCTATAAACAACCTAGAGATCATTGAGCCGATAAATTCTGTTCATGGGGAGGATTTTAGTGGTATACAAGATGATGTCAGAGGAATAATAAACAATCCACGACATCAAGATGTTGAAGAAGGTCAATTTTACCAAGACAAAGAGACCATCGTCAATGTTATGAAGCATTATGCCCTCCGGAAAACCTTTCAGTTTAGAGTTGAAAGGTCGAGTAGCAGCAGGTATTGTATGATATATATGTATACAGTATATATTTCATCTCTAGTATATTTGATGATTATAAACTGAATATTGATAGAATATATGTATATGTTACCAACAGTTATTGTCTTTTATGCTCGTACGACAATTGCTCCTGGTGCTTTAAATCTTCAAGCCCGCACAAGACGAAGCTTTTCAAAGTTAGAAAGTTCAATGATATTCACACGTGCTCGATAGAGGAAAGATTAGATACACAACGTCACGCTACTGCGGGGATCATTGGAGGTATGATCAGGAACAAGTATGCTGACTCCGAATCTGTATATACTCCAGCAGACATAATACGTGACATGAAAAAAGATTATGGTGTGGACTTGACCTATATGAAGGCTTGGAGATCGAAGCAAAAGGCGCTTAAAATATTGAGAGGGAACAAAAATGAATCATATGAGAAGCTGCCAAGCTACCTGTACATGTTGATGCATACAAACCCTGGATCCATAGTGAAACTACATAAATCAGAAGGTGGCTCCTTTTTGTATGTTTTTGTATCTTTGGATGCATCAATTAAGGGATGGACATATTGCAAGCCTATTGTGGTAGTTAATGCGAGCTTTCTAGAATCAGCACACAGGGGGACCTTAATCATGGCATACACACAAGATGCAGCGGGTGAGTTAGAATAACAAATGAACATTTTGAAATCACTGAAGTTGCACATTTGGTATATTTGAAAAATATATATGTGTGTTATATAATCAATACATATGCAGTATATATCATATGTATTCTATATAAATTGTACATATGTAATAAAAATATTTTAATTCGAAAAATGACTTGTACTATTTAACATCATCATTGCAATATTACACCTGGTGTGTATTTAGATATATGTTTATATAAGTATTTTGATTGACTTAAACAGGTAGAATATTTTTGCTCGCATACAGCGTGGTTGATTCGGAGAATGATGCATCTTGGAAGTGGTTCTTCGAAAGGTTCAGGGACACTTATGGTGCTAGGGAAGGGATGTGCATAGTATCTGACATGCATGAAAGCATCTCAAAGGCGACTTCGATTGTGTATCCAGAATTGCTTCACTGTGTATGTATGTTCCATTTGTGGAACAACATAAAGATGAGGTACACGAAAATTCACGTACCTGTCAAGGAACTATTCTTCGCATCGGCCAGAGCATACACGATTGAAGAATTTGAGCGCCATATGGTTGAGATAAATAATATTGATAAGAGGGTCGGAGAATACTTGTTGGATGTTGGATATCATAGATGGTCAAGAGTGCATTCCAAAGTCAACGGAAACACGATTATGACTTTAAACATTGTGGAGTCGATGAATGCAGTGAACAATCATGCAAGAGATCTACCAATACTGCATTTGCTGGAATACATGACGAAGTTGGTTCAAGATTGGCATTATGCTAACAAGAAAAATGCAGTAGAGACATCCACGGAGCTGGGCAAAAATTATGAAGATATCATGAAGGAAAATTACATTACATCTCAGAGGATGACGGTAAGATGCCATTACCATGTTTCTTTCATACCAACAAAATGAAATTGGAATACTTCATAAAAAGATGGTATATAGTCTATATGTATTGTTCCCTTCTTCTTTGTACTTGGATTTTCTGCACTTGAGCCGAGGGTCTTTTGGAAACAGCCTATCTACCTCCACGAGGTAGTGGTAAGGTCTGCATACGCTCTACCCTCCCAAGACCTCACTTGTGGGATTTTACTGGGTATGTTGTTGTTGTTGTTGTATTGTATATCAATAGAATATACGTTTAATGTACACTGTATATATGTAGTATATTACTGAGCATCTTTTTTCAAAATGTAGGTGAAGCCTTCCACCAATTACTTATATACTGTCATTGACGATGAAAAACAATATGTGGTGAACCTGAGTGAGAGAACTTGCACTTGCATAAGGTTTCAAATGGATGAAATGCCTTGCCCACATGCTTTGGCAGTTATAACGTTCAAAAGCACGGATGCATATCAATACTGCTCTGTCTACTACAGCAAGGATTACTTGCTGAAAACGTATGAAATATCTATTTATCCAGTTCCCGATGAATGTACTTGGGACATTCCTAGAGAGATCTTAGAAGAAGTGGTGCTACCACCTTCAGGGAAGATTAGACCGGGGAGGCCAAAAAGGTTGAGAATCTAGTCGTCGTGGGAATCGCAAACTACGAGGTGGAAAATTTTACGCGGACAATGTGGACATCAGGGTTACAACTGAAAGACGTACAGAAATCTCCCGAGGAGAACTTGACACATTTGTTGGTTTTTCTCTTCATCTTTTTTTAATTCAACGATTGTATTTGGATTCATGGAATTACAATGAATTGTCTATGGAGCTTAATGATTAGTCTTTTTTGCATATTAAGGCATGTTGGTTTGATATGAAACAATAAAAATGTACTGTTAGTTTTTTTTGAAACGATGTGTGTGTGTGTCACACACACACTTTTCCAGTATATTCGTTCATTATAATTTGTACATTGAATAATGTTTTTACGTTATTGAATCTGATCGTGTTAAAAATTGTGCTTACAATTGACATTCAACACAGAAAAAAAGAAGAGTAAAATGGCATTACTGAAATATCATAAAAAGTTAAATCATAGTAAAAATTGATCATGAATACATAATTAATAATATTGCAAACCAAATTGTATGAGAACTATTCAATGTATCTGAATCTTAGCGTTACTGTGTTTTGCCAGAAAGAGATGTAAAAGAAACCCTCGAGATTCTATTGTATTCATATATATATGTAAAACATATATACACGTGGTCACCGTACATCAAGAGGAATTAGGATTACAAGTCCTAACTATATAGGGATAGAACTGAGATAGAAATCGACAAGAACTAGGATACTCTAATACTCCCCTTGCAAAGGTGGATCCTCTTTCACCTTAAGTTTGTTGCGTAAGAACTGACCATGAAGATCCTTCCGGGCAACCTTGTCTCGGACAAAGTGATAATCAATCTCCACATGCTTCGTCCGAGAGTGAAAAATAGGATTTAGAGATAGATAAGCCGCACCAATATTGCCACACCAGAGAGTGGTCGGAGCATGAGGAGAGTGAACTCCAAGTTCAAAAAGGAGAGACTGAGTCCATGTTAACTCTGCCAAAGCTTTGTATTCCAACTCTGTTGATGAACGGGCTACTGGTCGCTGCTTCTTGGAGGCCCAAGAGATGAGATTGTTTCCGAGGAAAATAGCAAAACCACCTGTGGACTTGCGGTCATCAATACTGCCAGCATAGTCGGCATCTGTGAATGCATGTAAGTCGAGAGACGAACAGATAGAGATAACAAATGACCATGTCTTCGTGTTGAAGGTAGCACAATAATCGTTTCACGGCTAAAAAATAATCAATCGTCGGAAAGTGCATGAACTGGCAGACTTGATTAACTGAAAATGCAATGTCCAGCCTCGTCAAAGTGAGATATATTGTAGATCTCCAACAATAAGACGATATAATGTAGGATCATGGAATGCTAGACTATCCTTTTGATATAACTTGGCATTAGTCTCCATTAGCGTGAGAAGAGGCTTGCAACTGCTTATTCCCGCTTTGTCCAGCAAGTTGCGCACATATTGAGCTTGAGAGATCTCAAAACCCAAGGAGGAGCGCTTCACTTGAATGCCAAAAAAGAAGGTGAAATTGCCCATATCTCGAATGGAGATAGCGCTGCCCAGTTGGTCTAAAGTGGCAGCGAGGAATTTGTTGGAATTCCTTGTCAAAATAATGTGGTCAACATATACAAGAAGATAAGCAATAGTACCTCCTGAGTAGTAGATAAGCAATGAAACATCCGTTCTGGAAGGGGAAAAACCGAGAGACATCAAAAATTGGAGAAGCTTGGTGTACCAGGCCCTTAGAGCTTGCTTGAGGCCATATAAAGATTTATGTAGTTTGCAGACCTAATGAGGTAATTGCGGATGAGTGAACCCTTGAGGTTTTGAGATATGAACACATCTTCAATGAGATCGCCATGTAAAAAGGCATTTTGAACATCTAATTTGACGCAAAGGCCAATTTTGCGAGACTGCCAAAGAGAGATGATACGAATTATCGTGGGTCTAACAAATGGGCTGAATGTTTCAGAGAAGTCATATCCCTCAACTTGGTGAAAACCTTTTGCTACAAGGCAAGCTTTATACCTTTCAATCATTTAATCTGAAACACCCATTTGAAGCCTAACATATTCATGGACGATGATGGAGGAAGAAGAAACCAAGTTTTATGTTTGAATAAGGCTGTCATCTCAGCATCCATAACATCTCTTCATTCCTTATGTTTGGTAGCTTCGGAGAAGCATGATGTTTCAGTGGTAGGAGTTGGGATGAAATGACAAAGAAGCGTGGGATGAAGGCGGCATGTGCCGGAGTGATGAGTGTGCTGAGGTAGAATTTGGGTAGACGGACGATGAGTAGAAGTAGTTGATTTATTATTAGGAGGAAGAATGACAGGTAGGGTGTCCAGGGGTAATGAGTGCGTGATGTGAATATTATTCCAGAAAAGTCAATCGGAGGAGAAGCTACTAGTTGTGAGGTCGATTAGGAATTTGAAGAAAAGTCTACTAGAATGGTACTTGGAGGAGAGTTATGGGCTTCCGGAGTGGAAGAAGATGCGGAAAAGGGCTGACTATTTTTGTTGAACTGGATAGGGGTGACGATGGTGCAATAGAAGGGCAGGCGTTGTGGCAATGGTGTTTTGCTACACAATGCAGGGAGCAGAGATAATGAGAGACAGGGAGGTGATGTCAAGCGCGAGGGAGGAGGGCCGAGGATGGACTCTTTTGTAAATGGAAATTTTGACTCGTCAAACTTGAAGTGTCGGGCAATGTAAACTCGGCCTGTGCTCCTATCAAGACACCTATAGGCATGATTGTTAGAAACATAACCAAGAAAAATGCAAGGACTGCTGCAATAATTAATTTTGTGCTTATTATAGGGCCTAAGATAGGGATAACAGAGACATCCAAAAACTTTGAGGAACAAATAATCCGGTGAGCGATGAAAGAGCATCTGATAGGGTGATTTTCCACTGTTAATGGGAGGGGAAGGCGATTGATCAAGTAAACCGCAGATTCAAAGGCAAAGTGCCAATATCTTGAAGGTGTAGAGCTATGATCCATGAGACTCAAGCCTGTTTCGACAACGTGACAGTGCTTACGTCCGACTCGACCTTGTTATTCATGCATCTTGTTGATGAAATCCTATTGGATCAAAGTAGATTTTGAAGATTGACAAAGCTGTGGAACACATGCAGGGAACAAGTATCTGTGACTTGTTCCTCTCAAGCAGAATCCAACTAGGATCAGAAGAAGGAGAATGACGCGGAGAAGGGATCAAAGCATGTGGAGAAAGCGTGTTTATAAGGAGAGTCCAGCTTGCACAAAGTTTCCTTTCATAAGGAAGAATCCTACAAGGAAAGAAATCAAGGAGATTAACTTGACAAGTCCTACAAGGATAAGGATTCCTAAATATGGAAGGAAATCAGCCGAAATAAGGAGAGGACTCTCAGTATAAATACAAGATAGGTTTTACCATAAACCTCACGCACTTACAAAGAGAGCTACAAGCAAAACACAATCAAATTGAGAGAGTTCTGAGTGAAGATCTAAGTGCAGCCAATACAAGAAACCAGATTGAAGAACGCGTTCCTTAAGTCTATGCTTTACTGTTCTTGAGTCAAGTTAATTGTATTGTTTTTCCTTGAGTTCTAATCATTCTTTCTTAGTGCCAGTGAGTTATAAACTGGTATAGGAGTTAGTCTTCAAGTTGGGATAACTCGAGGACGTGGACACATAAACCTGGGGAGGTTTGTGTGTTGTTTTAGGAATTAGAGTTTATAATATCTTAGGTTACAGAGTTTATAATCTTGTGTTGAGGCTCATTGTTTTAGTGGAATTGGGTTAAATCCTACAGATGTGTAGGTCATGGTTTTTTCCCTTTGTGAGCTGGGGGTTTTCAACGTAAAATATCGTGTGTTCTCTTTACTACTTTATATTTAAGTATTCGACAAAGGAACAGATCGCTTAACCTGTTCCTTAGGCAAATTAGGGGGTCAACATTCTAACAATTGGTATCAGAGCAGGTTATCTTAACAAGAGTCTAACAACTCAAGATAAGATCACTATGAATTCTGCACCTCCTCTTCGACATGGTGACGAACAACACATCAACATACCACCTCTCTTCAATGGTTAATACTACTCGTGATGGAAGGCAAGGATGGAAGAATTTTTTCAAGCAGAGGATTATGAGATTTGTACCAGAGTCACTGATGGTCCTCAAATCCCTATGATTAAGGATGACGAAGACAAGGATATTCCCAAACCAAAAGCTCAATACACTAAGGCTGACTACAAGAGTTACGGAAAAATGCCAAAGCTAAGTGCATCCTAGTATGTGGACTTGGACTAGATGAATTCAATCGAATCTCCAGCTGCACCACATCCAAACAGATTTGGGATACGCTGGTTAACGCTCATGAAGGCACTACTCAAGTAAGGAAATTCAGAATTGTAAAACTATCCACTGAGTATGAATCCTTCAAGATGAAGAATGGTGAAACCCTTCAGGAGATGATCACTAGATTCACTACTGTTGTGAACGAATTGGTGTCTTTGGGAAAAGTATACACCACTGAGGAACAGGTTGATAAGGTGCTAAGGACCCTTCCCAAACCTTGGGAAATCAAGGTCACTGCAATCAGAGAGGCAAAAGATCTGACAAACATGTCTTTGGATGAACTGGTAGGTAATTTAAAGACATATGAAGAAAATATTGAGAGCACTAAAAGGGATGAAGGAAGCAGGGATAAAACTCTTGCTCTCAAGGCAGAGCCAAGGAAAGTCAGAGCCACACATGGAAAGATGATCTCATGGATGATTTGAAGGAAGAATGACAACAATTAAAGAAGACTCAAAATTCGCACAAGGAAAGGATTACTAGGAAGCAAAAAGGAAAAGGTGTGGACGTATCTGATACGGACATACCATTCAAAATCCAATCAAAGCTGATTGATTGGGAGAGAATAAATCCCTTGGGTTATCCTTAATAGAGCAAAGCAAATCAGAAAGGAAATTCTGATTGTACTAAGCACGCAATCAGCATCAAGACCTCAATCAAATCAAATCTAGAAGATTCTCAAATCAAGACCTCAACAACCAATCCTTCAAGTCATCTATAAAAGAACGAAATCAACAAGACACAATGTGTGCAACTTCACTTGAGCAATACCACTCTATTCACTCTTTTAGCTTATCAAAAACATTGTACTCGTTAATATCTACAAGTGTAAGAAAAGAAAAAAAAGATAAGTGAGAATAGCTATACAGGTTGAGGCTGTAACAATCATAAGTTTCTGGAGGAATCCAGACACTAGAACTAGACCAACATCTGTAAAGTCAAGTTCTTCAACCAAGCTCTAAAGGAAACCCTTGTAACCCAATGGGACTGGAAGTAGGCACCACATCGGTGTTTCGAACCAGGATAAAACTCTCTGTGCCTCTTACTTGCTTTCATTTTACATTCGATTATTATCTGTTCTGTTAACTAACCTGCAGGTCAGTTAACTCGCGACTGCCTTTAGTCGACTCGAGTTAATGAAAATTTTAATTCACCCCCCTCTTGAATATCAATTGGTATCAGAGCAGGTCTCACATCACAAGTGTTTAACAGCACGTGAGAAAAGATCAAATGGCAACATATCAAATTCCCGGAGCAATACTGCAAGACGGACATTCATCAAATAGGCCTCCATACTTCAACGGACAACACTACTCCTATTGAAAGGAAAGGTTCAGAATCTTTGTACAATCTAATGATTTCCAAGTCTGGGTTGTAATAAACAAAGGACCGAAGCCAATCACTGAAATAAAAGATTCTACGAGCAAAGTTGATCTAGAAACCTTTGAAGTTACCAAAGAACAACAAGAGGTAATTCAAATTAATACTGGAGCAATACGCTTACTTTATTGTGCAGTGAGTGGAGCAGAGTATGAAAAGATTTCCACCTGTGAAACTGCCAAAGAAATGTAGGACAAACTTGAGGTCACCAACGAAGGGACTACTAAGGTGAAAGAAGCAAGAATCAGTGCACTGGTGAACGAGTATCAACTATTCAAAATGGGAGATAAAGAAACCATTGAAGCAATGTTCTCAAGATTCAGTAAGATTGTGGGAGAACTCAAATCTCTAGGAATGGGATACTCAAATGGACCGCAAGTCAGAAAACTCATCAGAAGCCTTCCCAAAATCTGAGAAACAAAGGCCACAATCTTAGAATATTGAGATCTAGAATATATGACCTATGATGAACTAAGAGGAAATCTAATGGCATACGAACAAAACCACATCAAAAGGCATCACAAGGAGGAAAAGAAGAAGACTGTTGCTTTTAATGCAATACCTCAAGAAAGTGAGATAGAAGGAACTGACGAAGAGCAAAATGAAGCACTAGCCCTAATCAATAGAGGAGTCAGACATATATTGAGACAAAGGAATCAAAGGTCACAACCAGTCAACAGAGGAAATGAGTATTAAAAGAATGATGACAGATGCTATCATTGCGGAAAGACAGGACACATCAAGCTAAATTGCCCAGAGCTCAAAAGGAAAACTGGTCGGAAGAATAATAACTCAAAAAACTTTGGAGCCTGGAGCGATAAAGAAGCATCAGAGAAAGAACCAACTGAAACTACAAACATATGTTTCATGGCAATCGGAAAAACAAGCGAGGTAAGACACTCTAACTGTCCTAAGTGCAATAATCTTCAAACCTCTCTTGATTTGGTTACCGATGATCTTCAGAAGCTTATTGATGAATACAATAAGCTAGCTAGAGAAAAAAGGTCCGGGCAATTCTTCTTGAAGCAAGAGAAATTGAGGTAGCTTTGCTTGAAGAAGAACTTGGTGAACTCAAAACGCAGTTAAACAATGCAAAGAAGTCACCAAGTCAATGTTCAGTCAAGACAAATAGATCTTTTTCAGAAGGCTCTAAAAGTGAATATTTTTCAAAATCTTCAAATGACTTTCATTCAGCCAAAAGCTATTTTAGTAATTATAAACCTACATATTTCTCTTGCGGTAAGACTGGTCATAAAGATTTCGACTGCAAAAAACTTCTTCCTGGTAAATGGGCCTGGAGACCCAAGGAAAATAACACTAACCATCAAGGACCCAATGATGCTTGGGTACCTAAGAGAAACTAATTTACTTATTTTGCAGGAACACCATAAAAAGACATACAAAAAGGGTATGTGGGTAATTGACAGCGGGTGTTCCATACACATGACAGAAAAGGAAGAAAACTTCAAACCTGTTAAAAAAATAAATGGTGGATACGTAAGATTCGGAGATAATGCAAAGGGAGAAGTTATAGGAGTTGGATCAATCACAATCAGTCCCACATGTGATCTAATTGAAGTCTACCTAGTTGATGGGATTAAGCACAACCTTCTAAGTATAAGTCAGCTATGTGATGAAGGATTTGATGTTCTATTCAATGTACTAAGATGCACCATCAGCAACAAAGGAAAAAATATCACCATCATTGGTGACCGGGTTGAAAATATCTATGTGTTGAACAATATTGATTTACCTACTTTAACTTGTCTTACTGCTTTATCTAGTGATCCGTGGTTATGGCATAGGAAACTAGGCCATGCCAGTATGCATGCTCTCGAGAAGCTATCAAGACTTGATCTGGTTGTCGGATTACCCAAGTTAAAGTTCTCTAAGGATCACATTTGTGACGCCTGTCAGCTTGGCAAACAAACCCGATCCTCCTTTAAAGTCAAGGACATTGTTAGCTCCTCCAAACGTCTTCAATTGTTGCATATGGATCTTTTTCGTCCTATTAGAATTGCTAGTATAGGTGGTAAAAGATATGCTTTTGTTATAGTAGATGATTATTCTCATTTTACTTGGGTTATATTTCTTGCTCACAAACATGAAGCTTTTCAGAACTTTGAAGTGTTCTGCAGAAAGGTTCAGCGAGAGGCAGGATACTTCATCACCACAATTCAAAGTGATCATGGTGGAGAATTTGAAAACACTACTTTCAAAGAGTTCTGTGCTAAACAGGGTTTTACCCACAACTTCTCATCTCCTTGATCACCACAACAAAATGGAGTAGTTGAAAGAAAAGTTCAATCACTCCAAGATACCGCCAGAACCATGCTCCTAGAACAAAGTCTACCTGATCATTTCTGGGCAGAAGCAGTCAGTACAACTTGCCACATCCTAAACAGGTGCCTAATTACACCGATTCTGAAAAAGACTCCGTACGAACTTTGGAAGGGTAAAAAGCCTAATATTAGCTACTTCCATCCATTCGGATGCAAATTCTTTGTTCACAATAATGGTAAGAACAATTTGGGTAAGTTTGATCCCCGCAGTGATGAAGGTATATTTATGGGATATTCACCATTCAGTCGTTCATTCAGAATTTTTAATAAATGTACCCTCAGTGTTGAGGAATCTATACATGTGGTATTTGATGACTCTAACTGAAGTGTCTAGGGATCCATAGATGATAACGCTGATCAAGAAACTAGTAAGATTATTGATGTCACTCTAGAACAGATCAAGGATCAAAACCAAGACCAAAGCCTTGGGAAGTCAACTTCTGAGCCAGAAGAGTCGACTGATGAGACAGAACCCATAAAAACTACCGTTCCCAGAGAATGGAGACACAATGTTAGCTTCCCAAATGATTTCATAATTGGAAACTAAATGAACCCATCCAGACAAGAGCCTTACTTAGAAAATAGGCGTCAGTAACTCTCATCTCACAGCTTGAGCCTAAAAGAATTGATGAAGCCTTGGAGGACGAGTCATGGGAAATGGCAATGAAAGAAGAGCTGGATCAGTTTGAAAGAAATCAAGTGTGGAACCTTGTCAAAAGACCGATAAACTGCTCAGTCATCGGAACCAAATGGATATTTAGAAACAAACTGAACGAGGAAGGTAAGGTAATACGAAATAAATCCAGGTTTGTAGCTCAAGGCTATTCTCAACAAGAAGGTATTGATTATGATGAAACTTTTGCTCCCATAGCTAGACTAGAATCTCAACAACAACAACAACAATAACATACCCAGTGTATTCCCACAGCGTGGGGTCTGGGGAGGGTAGAGTGTACGCAGTCCATACCACTACCTCAGAGGTGAGGTAGAGAGGCTGTTTCCGATAGACCCCCGGCTCAAGATAAAACAGTCTAAAAATAGGCTAAAAAGGACGTAACAATGATACAGGATAAAAATACAAGATAAAACTACAAGAGGCGATAGGAAGTAATATGTAGTAACAAACAACAGACAGAAACAGAGCATTGCCACAAAATACTACCACGAGGAATCCAAGAACAAGAAACTATAAGCGTAACACTACGATTACACACTCCTACCTACTAGCCTACACACACTTCTACCTACTACTCTTCTACCCTAATCCGCGTCCTCCACACCTTCCTATCTAGGGTCATGTCCTCAGTAAGCTGCGCGTCATGTCCTGTCGAATCACCTCTCCCCAATACTTTTTCGGTCTACCTCGTCCTCTCCTGTAACCATCCATAGCCAACCTCTCACACCTCCTCACAGGAGCATCCGTGCCTCTCCTCCTCACATGTCTGCTTCTTTCAAACGATTTAAGTTATTTCAAATGGATGTAAAAAGTGCCTTTTTAAATGGTTTTATTAAAGAAGAAGTTTTCATAAAACAACCTCCTGGTTTTGAAAATTCTTCATGTCCTGATTATGTTTTAAAACTGACCAAAGCGCTTTATGGTCTCAAACAAGACCCCAAAGCTTGTATGAGAGATTGAGAACCTTCTTGCTTAACAACAATTTTCAAAGAGGAAAAATTGATACCACCCTTTTTATTTGAAAGATAGATTCCAACATTCTTATTACTCAAATTTATGTGGATGATATTATTTTTGGAAGTTCTAACATTACTCTGTGCGAGAACTTTGCTAATCTCATGAAAGGAGAATTCGAGATGAGCCTCATGGTAGAACTCACCTTCTTCCTCAGACTACAGATCAAACAAGCAGAAAACGGGACATTCATTAGCCAGGCAAAGTACACAAAGGAACTCATCAAAAAGTTTGGAATGGAGAAAGGCAAGGCCTTCGAAACTCCTATGAGTCCATCAACTTACCTAGATACTGATGCTCCATGAAAAGATATTGATGAAAAGACGTATCGAGGAATGATCGGATCTTTACTCTACCTCACTGCAAGTCAACCAGACATCATGTTTAGCGTGTGCAAATGCGCAAGATTCCAGTCAGCTCCTAAAGAATCACATTTGACCGCCATCAAAAGAATCATACGATACCTCATAGGGACTCATGATTTTGGCTTATGGTACCCTCATTCTAATAATTTTGATCTAATTGGCTATCAGATGCTGACTTTGCAGGTGATAAAAAGGACAGGAAAAGTACCAGTGGAACGTGTCAAATTCTTGGTGAATCACTTATTTCATGGCACAGCAAAAAGCAGACATCAGTAGCTCTATCTACTACTGAGTCAGAATATCTGGCTGTAGGAAGCTACGGTACCCAACTACTGTGGATCATGCATCAACTAATTGATTATGAACTATCGTTCAAATATGTGCCTATTCTATGTGATAATACTAATGCTATTAGCCTAACCAAATATATTGTGCATCATTCTCGTTCTAAGCATATTGACATTAAGCATCATTTTATTCGTGATCATGTTGAAAATGGTAATTTTGCTCTTGAATTTGTTGATTCTGAAAATCAGCTTGCTGATATTTTTACTAAACCTTTTCTGGAAGACTGATTCTGTTTTCTTAGAAATTCTCTCGGTATTACTACTTTTAAATCATAGCCTATATTGCGTGTATCTCTTAAATGTTTTTTTTGGTAACAAAATTTTACTTTAATGAGTCTTGGTTCTCTCAAAATCTTTTGCTTTTCTGAAAAAATTTCTTTCCTTCCACAAGTTACATCAATCGAGTCAGAAAACCCTTCCACTTCCTTCCTTCTATATAACTAAACCTCCTCACCCTCCGAAACTCCATCCACTTCTCCAAACCCTCCAAAGTTCTACAATGGCCTCTCCTACAAGACGATCCAGTAAATGACTCCAAAATCTCTCTGAACCCCAGTTCGTTGCTCTTGAATCCGAATCAAAAGCTTCATCTCAAACCCTTATATCAAAAACCAAAAGGAACACAGAACCCTCAATATGCAAAGGTCAATCTAGCAAGAAATCGAAAGCTGGCAAGGATGAGTCTTTCTCTCCTGCTGATATGAGAATGTTTTGGAATGCTGAACACAAAGGTAAATACATTGCTTCAAAGAATCGCTCCATTGTACCTGGTCGGGTCATCAATCTGGAACAACTCAAAGATTCACGATGCTCGGTAAGCACTTACCTCAAGGCTCAGAAATTAGGTTTGTTATTTTAGCTATGTGGGCTTAAAGTTTATGAAGAACCTATCCGTCTATTTTATGCTAATTTGCGTGTCTCTAAAGATAGCGGTGAGTTGGAAACTCTTGTTCTAGGAAATAATATTGTTGTAAATACTTTCCTGTTTGAACAAGTATTTTTAACAAAATTTTCGATTGTCGTGCCTTACATGTCTGGGAGTTGGCCTGAGGATTTTGAAGTCTCTTTAGAAGAAGCCAAGACTATAGTTGCTGCAGTTGGGACAGACCTCCCTGTTTTGGGTCCCTGTACGCTCTGCTTTGAAAATCACATTCTATCCCATATGGTTGCCACTACTTTGCTTCCTCGGAAAGGGTCTCTAAGCAACATTACCAGCAGAGACATCTTTGTACTCTACTATTTGTTGAAAAAATATAGAATCAACTGGGCAGAATGGTTCAAAAGGCACATAGTCAAAAGTGCAGAAGACTCCAGCAGCAATGCTAGCCTGCCGTATGGTCTGCTCATCTCTTGCATTCTTGTGGATTCGGGTATGGACTTGTCAGACTACAAACCGGTTGCAATATATGCTACCTACAACTTACATACCTTTGGAAGCATGTGGTATGTCGTAGTTCATGATAAGTGGCTTAAGAAAGACTCTGGGAAGGCTAAAGCTGATCCACCGAAAGTCACCAAGGTAAGCGCTGATTTTGCTTCAGAGATACTGAGAGAACTTACTGAAGTAAAATGAAGACCGAATGGCTTGGAGGAAGGAATGCAGCTCATGCAGACAAAATTGGACAAAGTTCTTCAACTCTCTAAGGATACTAGTGTTGACGTGGGAAGCTCCGTCTTGGCATGACTGGACTACAGCAGGAAGGAGTCAAAACTGTGAACAAATTAATCTCTAGAGTCGACGCAATTAGTCAGGGAGCCAGCTCATCTCAGACTGACCTTTCTATAACCCTCAACAACTCTTACTCCAACCTTGCTCGGGATGTTGAACGTTCTTACAACTCATTTGCTGGAAGAGTCATCAACACCCTCCAACACTTCCTTGACCGCTAAATCCTCTGACTCAGTGACTTGTTTTGATGGATCTTAATCGAAACTATTTCCTTAATGTGTTTTTGTGGCATGTATTCTGGGAACTAATTCCCTAAACTATCTGCTCTGCATATTTCTTAAGATTTTGTTTGTTTTAATCCCTTCTTGTTTTTGTTCTCTTGCTTTTTTTTATTATGCCAAAGGGGGAGAACACTGGAAAAGGTCATCGGCATCAAGTAAGGGGGAGAAGGCACAAGCTCAGAGGGAGACTAAAATAGGGAAGTTAAATGCCTCTCACCTTTTGATTGTTATCATCAAAAGGGGGAGATTGTTATCTTATTAATCGATTACCTGTATACATTTTAATGATGACAAATATGTATTGCAGGAACAAATCAACAAGAGCAATAGGAAAGGATCGAAGGCATAATGTTGTAGCAGCCTAATTAAGGGAATCAGATATACAAAAGTCAAAGCCATACATGGAAAGAAAAATTACGGGAAACAATGCTACACTTAAGGAGGAAAGTCAGAGCCACACATGGAAAGATGATCTCACAGATGATTTGAAGGAAAAATGACAGCAATTAAAGAAGACTCAAAATTTGCATAAGGAAAGGATTACTAGAAAGAAAAAAGGAAAAGGTGTGGACGTATCTGATACGGACATACCATTCAGAAACCAATCAAAGCTGATTGATTAGAAGAGAATAAATCCCTCGGGTTATTCTTAATAGAGCAAAGCATATCAGAAAGGAAATTTTGATTGTACTAAGCATAAAATCAGCATCAAGACCTCAATCAAATCAAATCTGGAAGATTCTCAAATAAAGACCTCAACAACCAATCGTTCAAGTCATCTATAAAAGAACGAAATCAACAAGACACAATGTGTGCAACTTCACTTGAGCAATACCACTCTATTCACTTTTTTAGCTTATCAAAAACATTGTACTCGTTAGTGTCTACAAGTGTAAGAAAAGAAAAAAGAGAGAAGTGAGAATAGATATATACAGGTTGAGGCTGTAACAATCATAAGTTTCTGGAGGAATCCAGACACTAGAACTAGACCAACATCTATAAAGTCAAGTTCTTCAACCAAGCTCTAAAGGAAACCTTTGTAACCCAAGAGGACTGGAAGTAGGCACCCCATCGGTGTTCTGAACCAGGATAAGACTCTCTGTGCCTCTTACTTGATTTCATTTTACATTTGATTATTATCTGTTCTGTTAACTAACTTGCAGGTCAGTTAACTCACGACCGCCTTTAGTCGACTTGAGTTAACGAAAATTGTAATTCACCCCCCTCTTGAATATCAGCTTTAAGTGTGGAAAAACTAACCATCAAGTCAAAGACTATCGTATGTGGGAAATCGAATGGAAAAAGGAGAGAGCTAAAAGAGAAAGAAAAGAGCAAGCCAGCAAAAAGAAGAAGAAAGATGCTGGTAAGGATATGTATGCTTCCTGGGGACCAGGTTTAGATCACTCAGAAGATGATGATGCAAAAGATGTTGCCCTGATGGCCATCAAGTACACATAATCAGATTATGAATCAGACACTGAAAAATAGGAGGTAAATCTTCTTGATCTCTAGGACAAGCTGAAACTCTTTTCTAAGAAAAAACTATCCTCCTTAATGATGACCTTTATTGATAATTTTCAAAAATTGAGTGAAAACAGAGACCAGTTGCTGTCTTCCTTGACCAGTTTAAAATTTGAGTACATTGACCTTGAAAAAATCAACTCTGATCTAAAAGGAAAAAATCAATCTCTCAAGGAACAGGTCCATACACTCGAAACTGGCACTCTCTCTCTCAAATCTGAAATTTTGAAACTAATGATTACTAAACAGGGGAAGGGACTCAAGAGTGATGACTGAATCAAGTGTGAACAAGATCTTAAAAGATTCAATGATGAATTATATTTAGAAAGAGAAAAATCCAGAAGAATAACTCTTGAATTATCCAGAACCAAATATGAGCTCAAAAGAGCAAATAAATGGACTCAATCTTCAATGATTATCACTCAACTGGGTAATAAAACTTACATCACTAAAACTGGAATAGGCTTTGATAAAGAATTCTCTAAAGGAACCTCTGATCTTTGTATACACTGTGGTAAGGTTGGTCACCTAAGGGAAGCTTGTCCAATTGCTAAAGCTAAACATGATAAAAACTTCAAAGTTGCTTTTAAAGGCAAAAATAGGCATGTTAACAGAATGTTCCTCCTTCAAGGAACAGGCCTGCACACAGGAAACAGCCTGTCAAAAGCCTGCCAAAATGGACCAATAAGTTCTAATTCACTCTTTTAATCAAAGGAAAGGACCCAAGCTAGTTTGGATTCCTAAAACTAACCTTTAATCTCTTTTGCAGGAAAAGGTGAGAGGAAGCAAGCAATATTGGTACATGGACAGTGCTTGCTCAAGACATATGACAGACGATAAAGAAATATTCCTCTCACTAGCAGAAGGGAAAGGAGGGAATGTGGCCTTTGGAGGAGGAAACAAAGGTAAGATCAAAGGAGTTGGCAAAATAGGTAAGTCTGAAGAGCACTTAATCGAAAAGGTGTACCATGTTGAAGGACTGAAACACAATCTACTCAGCATATCATATCTCTGTGACAAAGGAAACAAGGTAACCTTCTAACCTACAGGTATGGAGGTGATAGATCTAAAGACAGGGGAAACTGTCTTGACTGGACAAAGATACAAGCATGTTTACACTGTTGATATATCAAAGGTTCCTGCTGAGGATCTTATTTGTCTCAGTGTGATGGACAAAGACCCCCTACTGTGGCACAAGAGACTGGGGCATGCTAGTCATGTTCAACTAAACAAACTGATCTCCAAGGACTTAGTAATAGGTCTTCCTAAAACTAAGTTCAAGGAAGATAAAGTATGTGCTGTATGTGCTCAAGGTAAGAAGGTAAAATCTTCTTTCAAATCCAAGCAGGTTATAAGTACGACCAGATCCTTGGAACTGATCCTTGTACTAGTTGACGACTATACAAGGTACTCTTGGATAGTTTTTCTTGCTTCTAAAGAAGATGCATTTGAGGCATTCTGCACTTTAGTGAGAAAATTGAAAAAGAAACTTGACAAGCAACTAGTTACAATCAGATGAGACCATGGAACTAAATTTTGAAAATGCAAAATTTATTGACTACTGTTCTACCCATGGTATTGATCACAACTTTTCTGCTCCTAGAACTCCTCAACAAAATGGGGTAGTTGAAAGAAAGAATAGAACTCTACAGGATATGGATAGAACTATGATGATTGCTAGTAATGTAGCTAGCCAATTTTGGGCTGAAGCTATCAACACTGTTTGCTACATAATTAATAGATGCATGTCTAGACCTCTTTTGGATAAAACTCTCTATGAGTTACTCAAAGGCAGAAAATCTAACATCTCTCATCTGAGAGCTTTTGGATGCAAATGCTTCATCCACAATAATGGAAAGAATTTGTTAGGAAAATTTGATGCCAGAAGTGATGAGGGAATTTTTCTAGGATATTCTTCACATAGTAAAGCTTATAGGGTGCTAAATAAAAGAACTATATGTGTAGAGGAAAATATGCATGTTGTATTTGATGAAAGCAATGTTATGGATAACCAAAGTGTGCAGGAATTGATGAACTATCACAGACATCTGAACCAGCTATGCATGAACAGGTTAAAGGAACAGGTTCAACTGATGCTGAATCTGACAGAAACAACAAAGGTGATAAAGTTCCTATGGCTGAACACAATGATGAAATCTTGAGTCATCAGGATAAAGATAAGGATCAAGCAGATGAGACACAAGAGCTAGTACTCAAAGGGTATAAGTATCAGGGCTCACATCCAATAGACAACATCCTTACTTATCTGAGCACTGGCATAACAACCAGATCTGGACTAAAGAATCTCTGTGCCTTTGAATCCTTCTTGTCCATGATAGAGCCCAAGAAAATCAATGAAGCCTTGCAAGATACAGACTGGATCATTGATATGAAAGAAGAGCTCAATCAGTTCAAAATGAACAAGGTATGGCACTTGGAACCAAAACTAAAGAACAAAACCATCATTGATACCAAGTGGGTGTGTAGGAACAAGTTGGATGAGAATGGAATAGTTACAAGGAACAAGGCCAGACTTGTGGTCTAGTGGTACAATAAGGAAGAAGGAATAGACTATGATGAGACCTTTGCACCAGTGGCCAGATTGGAGGCAATCAGACTCCTTATTACCTTTGCAGCCTACATGGAATTCACATTTTACCAGATGGATGTGAAAAGTGCCTTCCTCAATGGGCTGTTGAAGGAAGAAGTGTTTGTCAAACAACCTCCAGGCTTTGAAGACTTTGACTATCCTGACCATGTTTACAAGCTTGATAAGGCTCTTTATGGGCTCAAACAAGCTCCGAGAGCATGGTATGACATGTTGTTAAAAATTTTTCTAAGCCATGGCTATACAAGAGGTAAAATTGATAACACCTTATTCCTAAAAAACAAAGGCAAGGACTTGTTGATTGTACATGTATATGTGGATGATATCATCTTTGGTGGCACTAACAAGACCCTCACATAAGAATTTGATTCCCTGATGAGTACAAAGTTTGAGATGAGCATGATGGGAGAACTCAATTTCTTCTTGGGGCTTCAAATCAAACAAACTCATTCAGGAACTATCATCCACCAGCAGAAATATGCTAAGGAGATGCTTAAGAGATTCAAGATGGAAGATGCTAAATAAATTGACACTCCAATAGCCATAGCAACAAAGTTAGGTCTGGAAGGAACAGGTCCAACAGTGGAGAAGAAACTATACAGAGGAATGATTGGATCTCTCCTATACCTCACATCCAACAGACCTGATATTATCTTCAGTGTAGGTCTTTGTGCAAGATTTTAGGCCAATCCCAAGGAACCTCACTTGAAAGCTGCCAAAAGGATCCTCAGATACCTCAAGCGTACTACTGACTTGGGACTGTGGTATCCCAAAGGTAGTAACTTTAAACTTGTAGGATATGCAGATACAGACTATGCAGGTTATTTGGTGGACAGAAAAAGCACCACTGGAATGGTACAATTCTTGGGATCATGTCTGATCTCATGGGCAACTAAGAAGCAAAATTCTTGGCCCTATCTACTGCTGAAGCTGAATATGTGGATGCTGCCTCATGTTGTGCACAATTGCTTTGGATCAAACAACAACTCAAAGATTTTGGGTTGAACATTGGGTGTGTGCCTATTTTTTGTGATAATACCAGTGCAATCAATATTGCCAAGAATCCAGTTCATCACAAGAGGACCAAGCACATTGACATTAGACACCACTTTCTGAGGGACAATGTCAAAAAGGGGTTGATCTCCATGCACTTTTGTGCTACAGATAAGCAGATTGCTGATATATTCACAAAGTCTCTAGCAAGGGATCACTTTGAAAGGAACAGGTTGTAACTGGGGATGATTAAGATCACATGAGCAGCCCCAGTGATTGGCTAATGAACACTGTAAATATTGTATTTTAATTTTAAAATTTTATGCTCAGTCTTGTGCATTTAGTTGTATGTACCTTTGCCACTTTTAAAGGTTCAAGTTACTCAAGAACTATAAGTTATTATTTACTTATGCTACATGAATTTGGGATATCAAATTAGAACATGAACTCAGCACCAAAATTGAAAATCCAAGGTATATGTACTATGTTTAGATTAAATTAATTGCTCAAGATGTGCATTTGTACCTGTCCCTTCCATCCAGGCCAAAAGAAAAGTCATTAAACGTAGAGCCTATAACCGCTATTCTCCAAAAAGGGAAAAGATATCCAATCAAATCAGGTCACTTTTGTGATGTGATTGGACACTTGTCAATCATGATCTCTTCCCTAGAATAGGACTCTTCCACTTAAAGGACTCTAATCAATTTCAAAGGGCTAATTTCCCTATTTAAGGTCCTTTTGAATTCATAAGTCCTCATTCACTCTAAATCTCCTCCTCTTCAAAAGCCTTTTAATCCGAAACCAAAACCCTCTCTCACTTCTTCTCTTCTCTCTCGTTTCAACAATGGAACCTCAATCACCTTCTTCTACCAAATCACCAGAAGCCACTACCAGTTCCTTCAAACCACCCACTCATGCCTTAATCCCCTTTAAGGAATAGGTTACCACAGTCTGTCCTCCTCCTGTCATTCTTATTGATTCAGGATGGCTCATATGGATGAATATTCAACAGTTCTGGGTGATGATTTGATTGGTGATGACTCTACTACATTGGTACCATATAAACAATAACATGAAGCTTTGGAGGTAGTTGGTGCTAGTAGTCAGGGGGAACCTGAGAATGAAGGAATAGTGAGTGATGAAGGAGTACAAGAGGATGCACCTCGTGAGGGGGAAAACTCAGGGAATCCCACATCTGAAACTAGTTCACCTGTTGTAGAAAAATTGGTTGCATCTGCTGAAGGGGAAGCTGAGGGTGGAAGATCTGGACCAAGGGAACAGGTTCAACATACTAGCTCTGCTACTGCTGTGGAGGATGATGATAACACTCCAATTACCAAACTAGTTCCACAAAGGATGTCTCGTCTATGCATGGCCTCAGGAAAGGCTGTTCGTATACCAGATGATGAACCTGAAGAAGTCCCTCCTACCCCTGTGGCTCAGCCTGTTACTTTTTGAATTACCAGGGCCAAAAAGAGGGGCCTTGAAGAAAGCATGGTTGCCTCTACAGCCAAAAGGCCTAGAGCCACTAGAGGTACCTCTACCCTAACTCCTGATCTCATCGATATCTTGGATGATGAAGTGGAGGCTGCTGAAAGAAGGAGGAAGGGGAAAGGTGTAGCTTCCTCAAAACCACCAAAGAAAAAGGTCAGGAAACCTATTCCTTTTAGGAGTTCTGTCAATACTAGGCTGAGGGATGAGACCTCGAAGAGTGAGAGAGATTACCATGGACTTTTGTCCTCTGAGTCTCCTGAGCATGAGGCTATTAATGATGCTGCCTCTCAAGAGGATGTGAAGGCTGATCTTCCTGAGCATGTGGAAGAAGAGAATGATACTTTAGATCCCATTGATGAAACCCCTGATGCAAGAACTGAAAGATTGATAAATTTTAGGACAAGAACTGTTGTGAGGGGCAGGGTGCTCATTGGATTTGGAGGTGATGAGATGATGGAACAACTAGTCCTGGTGGATGCACAGGGTTGGTTGAACCTTTTCCTTCAGGGTGGTGCCCATCAAAAAATTGCTCATGCAGAAACTTTGCAATTTTATGTGAACGCCACTGGTACCTCCTCTTCCATCTCTAGTGTGTAAGAGATATTCCATTCACCCTTACCCCTGTTATCCTGGCTGAGATCTTGGGAGTTCCTAATGATACGTCGTGTCACTATGTGAAGAGGCAATGGCCTCCTTTGGATGGGTTGCCTTTAGCCTTGGAAATCACTAGGAGGTTTGCAAATGATCCTACTTTGGAGTGGAACTCTAGAGTGGATAAGGGGGCTATGCTTCCTCTCCATCAGATGTTGTTTGATGTGGTGCACAAGATGGTGCTTCCTAGGGAGAAAAAGCGTACTGAGGCCAACTACATGGACCTCACCTTGATACAACTGCTACTCTCCAGGATCCCAATTAACTTGCCCAGACTCATTCTCTGCCATATGTAAGGATATGCAAACAAGATGCTACCAAGCATGCCTTACGATATGGGTTCTGGCTGGGGGATGTGTTTCAGCACTTTCGTGTGCCTGTTGGCAAGATCAGACAACTAAGGATGTGATTGGTACTGTGAACCAGGTTGCTGTACCTGCTCCTCGGAGAGGGGCCAATGCTCCTTTGCAGTGGTTAGGAGTAATGCTGGCTGCCAAAGATATGTAGATTATTGCTATGAGGGCTTCTCATGATAAGGAACTGGATGAGCTTCATGATACCTATGTTATTGAGCATGCTCTACTGATGTAAGAAAATGCAAGGCTCAAGGATGAGCTTGCCCAAGCACAAACTGCTTTAGCATCTGAGCAAGACACTAACTCTGCCAGCTTGAAGGGCATCTATGAGCTGCTTAAGAAGGACCCTCCCCCTCCCAGTTCCTAGCCTGACCCACTCTAGCCTTCCCAACCTTCTCTTTGCTCTCACAAATGCATGTTTTTAGCTTTTAATTTCTATTTCTAGTGTACATGCTTTGTGATTAATAAAATGTTGGGTTCTTGGTCTATTCTCATCTTAATTCCTGTGCATTTGCAAATACTTTGATATAGCTAAACGAGCTCTTACTTTTGAGTGTTTGCACAGGTGATAGACCAGTGGCCATGAGCATTGAAATTGAAATTGGAATTAAGGTGTTGTATGTCTTCACAGTGTTTTATGATGCCAAAAGGGGGAAAGTGCTGCTTGTGTGGTATTTATAACCCGTTGGTCTGACCTGTTCCTCTAATGTGTTCTTTTTGCAGTTTGCCTAGAGAAAACTGACATGATACAGTTGGAATTCTGCATACAAGATGCAAGGGTTTGTCATCATCAAAAAGGGGGAATTTGTTGGATCAAAGTAGATTTTGAAGATTGACAAAGCTGTGGAACACATGCAGGGAACATGTATCTATGACTTGTTCCTCTCAAGCAAAATCCAACTAGGATCAGAAGAAGGAGAATGACATGGAGAAGGGATCAAGGCATGTGGAGAAAGCGTGTTTATAAGGAGAGTCCAACTTTCACTAAGTTTCCTTTCATAAGGAAGAATCTTACAAGGAAAGAAATCAAGGAGATTGACTTGACAAGTCCTACAAGGATAAGGATTCCCAAATATTAAAGGAAATTAGCCGAAATAAGGAGAGGACTCCTAGTATAAATACAAGATATGTTTTACCATAAACCTCACGCACTTACAAAGAGAGCTACAAGCAGAACACAATCAAATTGAGAGAGTTCATATTTGAGAGAGTTCTGAGTGAAGATCTAAGTGCAGTCAATACAAGAAACCATATTGAAGAACGTGTTCCTTAAGTCTATGCTTTACTATTCTTGAGTCAAGTTAATTGTATTATTTTTCATTGAGTTCTTATCATCCTTTCTTAGTGCCAGTGAGTTATAAACTGGTATAGGAGTTAGTCTTCAAGTTGGGATAACTCGAGGACGTGGACACATAAACCTGGGGAGGTTTGTGTGGTGTTTTAGGAATTAGAGTTTATAATTCCTTAGGTTATAGAGTTTGTAATCTTGTGTTGAGGCTCATTGTTTTAGTGGAATTGGGTTAAATCCTACAGAGGTGTAGGTCATGTTTTTTTCTCTTTGTGAGCCAGGGGTTTTCCACGTAAAATATTGTGTGTTCTCTTTACTGCTTTATATTTAAGTATTCGACAAAGGAATAGATCGCTTAACCCGTTCCTTAGGCAAATTAGGGGGTCAACATTCTAACAAAGTCTATTTTAAATGCCAAGGTTGGCGGAAATAGCGGATAGAGGCCGAAACTCTCCACCACCATCAGATTGGATAGCTTTTAATTTAGGGGTAAAATGGTGTTCCACGAGAGGTAAGAATTGTGACAAAAAATGGAGACAACATCCGACTTTTTAAATAACGGGTAGCACCATGAATAGCCAGAGTTATGGAACCACACATTAGTGAACACCAAATGCAAAATATGAGAACTTTTGTTGAATCTATTTGATAAAGAAATTTTGTGCAACTTGCCAAGTTTACAAGCACTACATAAAGAAGCTAGCTTAGAATGAAAAAAAGGTAAAATATTTTGTGGAGAACTTGATCGAGAGATCTTTGATGAGGATGACCAAAGTGAAGATGCCAACACGATGACGAGGTCTTGACAGAAACATAAGCCATTGGAGAGGAAGATTTGCGGAGTTGGACTGGCAAGTGATAGAATCCATCGCTACTCTACCCGGAAAGAAGAGGAATCCTAGTTTTGCGATCCTTAACAACAAAATAGTACGGATGAAACTAAAAAAAAGCATGATTACTATGACTAAACTTTTGAACAGGTAAATGATTTTTATTGATAGAAGGAACATGAAGCACATTATTTAGAGAGAAGGATCAATTTAAGGAATTAAAGAGAGATGCCTTACCAATGTAATGAATGGGTAAACTTTGGCCATTACCCATATGAAGTTGTTCAGGACCTCGATATTCTTCATATTGTGAGAGACTGGAAAGGTCTGGAGTAATATGATGTGTCTCTACAGTCAGGATACCAATTTTGTAAAGATTGAATTGGGGCATTATGAGAGAGATGAGCTGCTGGATTAGTAGAGTGAGCATAATATCGAAAGCAATTTGGTGCAATATGATTTGAGCCATTACAAATTTGACAACGTTGCCTGCCATCATTGTTGGGACAGTTATTTTTGGAGTAGCTTGGCTGGCGAGTTTTACGACTACGATCTCGAAATGAGGTGTTTTGCTGGTTGCGATCAAAATTAGAATGGGATTGCTGGCTGAAATTTGCAGCAGGCGATTACACTTGATCCGCCGCTATCGATGATGAGATGGAAAATTGTGACCGTGATGGCCATGAATAAATTCATGGTTTAACAGTACACTATGGAGCTCCGAGTACGACATAGGTTCATGACGAGCATATAGCGTAGTTACTATATCTTTGAAATCTGGACGCAGACCTTTAAACACATAGATATTGAAGTTGGATAAATTAAGAGGAGCGGCTAGGGGTGTTCACAGTTTGGGTAAAAACCGATCCAAACCAAAAAATTGAACCAAACTAATTAAATAAACTAATTTTTATTTGGTTTGGTTTTACATTTTTAAAAACTGATATTATTTGGTTTGGTTTTGCTAAAAAAAACCAAACCGATAAATTATATATATATGATTTTTTATAATTATATATACATAATTGTCTTTTTTTTTCTATTTGAATGAATCATTTCTTTTATTTTTGTGTATGGTTAATAACCGAACCAAACTAATAACAACCAAACCGATAAATATATATTATATTTAGTTTGATTGTAAGAATTTAAAAATTGATTATATTGGTTTGATTTTAATTTTGACCAATAAGTGATCCAAACCGATTCGTGAACCACCCTACCGCAGTGACTAACTCATCCGAAAGAAGTTTAGCCTTCTGAAGATATTGCGACACACTAAGGTCCTCCTTTTATGTGGAGATTCAAGATTCTCGTGTTGGATGTTGATGATAAGGCGGCTTCAAGGGTATCCCAAATTTCTTTGAACGTACTGAGCCCTATGATGATAGGTAGAGTCTCCTCTGATAAAGACAAAATTAACAAGTTCATAATCAATTGATCTTGTTGAACCCATTAAGCATAGAGAGGATTTGGTTGAGCATATGCAGATCCTTCAATTTTAGTCATAGGAGAGGGACATAGTTTCGCACCTGTGATGAAGCCACAAAGATTTTGGCCTTTAAGATACTGTAGTAATTGGGTTTTCTAGAAGAGATAATTGCTTGAGTGAGTTTGAGCGAGATAAAGTGGTGAGCATGAGAAAGGGGGTTAGAGCTCGAGACACTGGTTATCGAGGGAGAGCCGGTATCATCGACGAGGAGAAATCTTCCCCCGAATTGATGTGCTCTGATACATATTAACATTACTATGTTTTCCCAGAAAGAGATGTAAAAGAAATCCTCGATATTCTATTGTATTGTCACGACCCAATTTCTCGGTCATGATGGCACCTACAACCCTCGGTAGGTGAACCAACCCCCGTAGCCCAGAACAGTTAGTAATGGGCTACTATCTAGCAAATAAGGGAACAAGACGAATAAAATAGATAAAAGGAATATAAATATATACATATGCGGAAACTAAACCAAACCCCAAGACCTGGTATCATAGTACAGAGCCAAACTACATACATGGAGTGCAAATAAACCAAAACTATATATACAGATGTCTCTGAATGGTAATAGAGTACATGAAGCAAAAGATAAACTAAAGCTAAGCTCCGATCGCCAAGAGCTCACCCTCAGCCTGAAGTAGTCCCAACAGATCTCCAAGCACGAATCACAACGATCTAACGGCGATGGCCCACGCTAGGATCTGCACCCAAAGATGCAGGGGTAGGGGTGAGCACCAAATGCGAAGCATAAGGTACCCAGTAGGTATCATAGGCCGACTGGGCACATATAAGATAAAAGAGCAGTAATAGACAGAATAGAAGCAACCAGTCACAGAAATCAACGAAAGGTACACAGGAACTAGCCCAGAGGGAATCCAACAGAACCACATATGAGGCTAGTAAACAGAATATACACACCAAAGGCACAGGTGAAAGTAAGAAACAACGCACCTGGGGTCCTTGCAATAACAGTGTATACAAAATAAGTTTACAAAATGGACGGTATACCGGTAACCTCAAGTGTAAGAAGAAGGGAGAAAGAGTAATAATAGGCATGCTCAGCCGACATGGAATCAAACTCAACATCATACCAATCTTCATACTTATCCATAATAGAGAAACGATCCCTATAAGTAAGAAGCAAAAGCTACCTAACAGTCCGCCGCCCATACAACGAGGAACACAACAAGTGAAAACAAACCCTCCGGCATCCCATACTACCGGAGCGTACAATCAACAAACAACAAACAAGGGTGGAGCCTCAAACAATGAATGATATGATGCATGAAGATCTGAAGTGAAATGGTATCTCTGTATGTACCTCCTCCGGCGCCGATCCGGCCCAGCAGGTAGGTTTCATGGAAGGACACTGCCCGTATACCTCTACTCC